>ML677343.1:3090728-3138744 GCA_007922305.1 Dermatemys mawii | reverse complement strand
GGGGGTTCCTCCCACGTCCCTATGGCTGTGGGGGTGAGTTGTGCCGATTTGCTCATTCCCAGCTCAGCCCCGATGTCCTGGCTTAGGTCCCATCACTCCTTGTCCGGGGTCCCCTGCAGCTGGCTCCAGCTCTGGGGAGCGGGTTTGGGTGTCTTCACATTTAATTCCTGTGGGGGAACTAGACTGAGCTTTGGGCGGTAATGTCACAATGACCTTTAAAGCCAGCATGTGTTACAGGCCCATTCCTTTCCCTCCCCCTCAGGTGTTAACTGCAGCCTTGCCTGGCATATCTGATGGCATTTGAGGCCACAGAATCACCCTAGCAAATCACGTAGTGATGGTCAGGAAAGGTCCGTGTTTGTCAGCAATTGCTCCCAGTTACATGCTGTGTGCTCTAGTTTGTCCCTATAGTAGAATAGGGCTCTGCCATCACTGTGTGGTAGTGATTGACGAATGTGGACTTCTAGTGGTAAATACTCGAGTCTTGAAGGCTTTGCACTTGCGTATCCTTGGTGTGGCCTCTCTGAGAACAGAGCAGATGGGCTCTGTATTGAAATGTGTGGGAATTTGCTATGCTAGGAGAACAGCCCGTAAGTAAGGAGCATAGAGCAAGGTCAATAGTGTTGTATATCTGCTCTTGGAATAATTGATAGCCATTGATGCACCGTCATTCAGAACGTTCCTTTGAGTTAAAGCACAGGACTGACTGGGTGTTTGGAGATCTAGGTTCTGTTAAAAACAACAAGGTGTCCGGTGGCATTACGCTAGCTGCCCTACTGAGGGAGGTTGGGAAGGAATTTTTCCCTTACCACCATATTGGCAGAGTGCAGTGGGTGGGGAGGGGGCGGTTCGCCTTCCTCGCAGCAGGTTCAGGTGGGCTCTGTTCATACATAGCACGATGCGGGGGTAGGCATATGTCGCAACTCTTTATTTAAGTGTATAGCGGACGTTCGGTGCAGGTACTCCAAAAATTAAGGCACAAAAGAACAGAAAAATGGCTTGGAAAGGAATTAAGGAGAGGTACTTGGTAATGCCACAGACTTCCTGTGTGACTTTAGGCAAGTCTCAGTTTCCCTGTTGGTAAAATGGGGTTAATACTAACTCATGGGCACTTTGTAAGGTAGATTATTTGTAAAGTATTTTGAGATTGAATATCTTTTCTACACAAGGGAAAACTTACTCTTGCAAGAGGTATGTGGTGTCCCCTAGCAAACTTGTAACATCCCTTGCATCTGCATGTAAAATTGCTCAAACTGTTTTCACGCATACACAGTATCATTTGGATCAGTACTGTTATGAGCTGGGTGAAATCTTGACCCCATTGAGGTTGGTGTGATAGATGTGAGTTCTGTTAACATAACTAAGCATAAGCTACATCTAAAGCAAAAGTTGTCTGAAACCACCCAGGACTTTTGACTGACTGTTGTGTTGAATAGGGGTGTGTTTGTGTGGGAAGAGAGATCATGCACACAAATTGAGAACCTACAAGAACAAAAAGAGGAGAGGCCAGGCAAGAAAGCCAATCAGGAGCCTTTAAGCGAAGTTTGACCCTGGAAAAAGCTAGAAAGAGAGCTTTAGGGTCTGGTATTGGCCAAATAAAGAGGCTTGTTGTCTGTGTAAGCTCAGTAAAAGGTTATTTTGTTCTTGGTTCCTTCTACATTCAGAGACAGGGGACTTTGTACAATGTTTGTAAATAAACAAGACTGCATCAAAGAAAATATCAAACTTCATCAATTTCTGCTTCCATCTGGAATATATCCAAGGCCCTAAACTTTCACTAGCCACTTGTTGCCCCTTTTCAACCCAGTGTTTAATGTTGCTGAAAGCAAATATGATTTAGTCTGAACCAGTTCAGCCTGTACGCATCTATTGCCAGTGGAAGTGGTACTGAAATTGTTCCGATACTCCTTCCACTATTGTCCCGTAGTCTGCCAGTCTCTCAGAATCTCTGAGTCCAGTGCTTCTGTGTGTGCAGTGAACTGTGGGATAGGTACCCAGAGAGAACTGTAACTGAAATAGTTCAGAGCAGCACTACTAGGGACATAAGAAAAAGCTTCATGATTCAGAATACAACTCAGTATGGTTAGTGTGGTTGCAGTGAATCGTTTGTGTTTAAAACAGCTGTGTCAAAGCACTTCAGTTATTCAGATCTGTGCTGTGGATATAGTCTAAGACCAATTCTATACTACAAAATTTGGTTGACACGAGTTATGTTGGCATAAGCCCAGCCCACTGCTAGTATATAGCTTGTGAGTGTGCATACTTGCCTGTTTACATCAGTGTTGTGCATACTCACTAGCAGTGCTTGTGTCGATGCACAATGTAGTGTACCATGGAAGGTATCCTACTGTGCAGCACACTGTCTGTTGGGAAGTTTAAGAAGGGCAAAGTGGGGCAGAAATGAGTTGTGCGGGGATGACTGTGAGCAAGGGGTCAGCTTTCTAGCATGCAATTGTCCCCATCCTCATAATGCCATCTAAAGCCTATAATTTTCATTACTTTTTTAAAAATCCCATGAGCCCATGCAGGCTGTCTTCTCTTTTTGCTCATGATGGCAAATCAACTTGAAGCACTTCTTCCATTTTTAGTCATTTCTAACATTAAAAAAAATTGATCAGGTATGATCTGAGCATTAATTGATCAATTCTGACCCTTGACTGACAGTACTGTATGAACTTTGTGAGGCCTACCTGTTAAAACTGTGTTAACATAATTTTAAAAAGGTGATTTTTAAACATTTTCTTGAATATATGTTTACATAATTGTTCTAGACTTGTCCTGTTTTGTACCTTGTGTTTGTGGAAGATAGGCCTTTGGGATGATACCTAACTTGACGCATTTCCAGAGACCTTATATTATCAAAATATCCAGCAACTGAAGGATCTGGAGCTGAGGGTCAGCAAATCCCTCCACTTGCCGTGTTACAGAGGATGATACTATTGAAATTACGATTTTTACAAATCAAATGACACCTCCCTTTCCTTTCTATCATTAACTTGCTCACGGAATTACACATGCTCGCAGACTGATATATATGCTCAGTGCATTTAGGGACATCTTTTGATCTGCAGAAGTGCAAAGATATGACACACTCTTTATCTTCAGGCACAAATGGATTTTCCTAGATAATAATGGCATGATGAACCAAAGTGTAATTTGTGTTCACAATAGTTAAAATTCAGTGTTGTCATAGACCATTCTTTTATAAAAAGGAGTTTTTACATGGTAAGCAGCCACAGTACATTTGGATAATACACGTTTAATGTTGCTTGTAAAATGAGAAGGCAGGGCCAGAGAAATGTGGAACATGATGAAGCTCACCACCTTCTGCTTCAGGTGTGCAATGCACATTTCTTTGATTCTGCATTCCCTGATATAAATATATAACGTATATTAAAGCCAAGAACCTGAAAGTATACTAAACCAAGATAATTTACTGTACATGCTTCTCCCCGGGAGAGGATGAGACGACAAACATGACAGCTGTGTAGCAATCTTGCTTACTGCATGATGAAGGTGCTCTGATACTAGAGCAATGACTGTAGTATAAGAACCTATTGAATACAATATTAGAGTGAGCTTTAGTGCATATTTGACTCTGTCCATTAATCTTTCCCTGCAAATTCTCCTAGACTGTCTCATAAGGTTTATAATATCTGAGTCAAGCCAGAAAATACAGAAATACACAAAATCCGAGAAAATTTCCCCCCAAGATTTTCATTCAAAAAGTTTAATGCCAGAAAGGACCATTAGGTCATTTACCCTGACCTCCTGTATATCACTTTTACCTGTTTAACCTTGTATTAAGCCCACTAAGTTGTGTTTGGCTAAAGCCAATCTTCCAGAAAGATATCCAGATAGTCTTGGTTTGAAGACATCAAGATGTGGAAAATCCTTTGCTATTGCCTTATTTCTAATTTTGAATTTGTCTGGCTTCAGTTTCCAGTCACTAGTTCTTTTTTATGTATTTCTCTGCTAGGTTAAAGACTCCGTTTGTATCTGGTATTTTCTCCCTATGGAAATACTTACACACCGTGATCATGTCACTTCTCATTCTTCTTTTTCATAAACTAAAAACAGATTAAGCTCTTTAAATCGCTCACCGTACGTAAGCCATTTTCTCAATCCCTAAATCATTTTGTGGTTTCTGCACCCTCTCCAGTTTTTCAACATTCTTTTAAAAATGTGGACACCAGAGCTAGACACTATATTCCAGTATCTGACTCATCAATACCATATGCAGAGGTAAAATCCGCTTTGCTCCTACTCACTACTCCTGTTTTTATACATCCAAGGATCACATTAGCCCTTTTTGCCAGTGTAGCACTGGGGAGCTCATGTTCAGTTGCTTGCCCAGTGTGACCTCACCTTTTCAGAGTCACTGCTTCCCAGGGTACAGCCCCCCATTCTGTTGGTATGGCTTGTATTCCTTATTACTCGATGCATAACTTTGTATTTGGCTGTATTAAAACACATCCTGTGTTCTATAGTTTAAACTTTATCATGTTAACTCTATGTTTGAATGATTTTTTTTATTGTGAATTCATTGCTGATGAAAGCCTTGGAGACTGAAGACTCTTATCTGTAGGACAGGTACAGCAAGAGCAATACAAATATCGCCCATATGCAACCAGTCTGCCTTTTCCCTGATCTGAAAAGACTGACACCAGTACTGGAGAGAGAGTCATTTCAGGATATAGGTGTACACACATTCATAATCCATTTTGACTCTCTTTTTAAACTGATAAAGTGGATTATTTTTCCTTATGAGCAGCCTCCCCTGATTACTTAGTGGATTTGAACTTCTTATTCAACTTTCAGAGAACGAACGGCCACTTTCAATTCTGATCATATTTTTTCTCTTTGGAGAGTCAAATAATGTGTGTGTTCAAAATTTTTCTTGGTCTGCTTGTAATTCACAGAAATAGGAATACTGGAGTATCTAAGCAAAACATAAGGCTGAATGGATTAGGACTTTTATAACCGGGGTTGTATTTGCCTACTGAATATCAGCAAACATTCTTTTAAAATGCAGGTTATAGAGCAAATGTGTAATGGCTCCCTTGGAACCAATATAGTCAGCGTGTAATGCAGTGTGCTTGGGGCAACACAGTATATACTGTTCAGACAGCAGTACAGAGTTGTTACAACCATCAGTCTGTAATATAAATGCTACACAAATGCACAGTAGTTGACTATTCAGATGGTAGAGTTTATGATACATTAAACTTCAAAAAAAAAAAAAAAAAAAAAAAACCAAACAAACCTATGTCCATGTTGGAGGTGACTGAAAATTGTTCCTATCTAGCTGTTTGGCCTGTGTGAAATAAATACAAATAAACATTGGATTAAAAATAAGCACATAAATCACCTTGACAGTTGGCACAAACTGGCCCCTTTGTTTGAACTTAGTGGAGAGGCGAAGTAGTGAATCAGCACCAGAAATTAAACATCATCAGACTGAGATTGAGAGAGATTATTAATTGCGGGGGGAAGGGAGAGAAGGGTATGCCCTTCTGTTGATTTTAATCATGAGGTACAGGTTTTGGGCATAGACACAAGATTTTGATCTCCATTGTGTCGATCTGGCACATTCCCCCTGCACTAAATTCATTAAAAAACAAACAAAAAACACTATCTCAGATGCCTTGCCTCTTGTTGAGGTCCTGCAAAAGTAACTTTTTTAAAAAAAGGCTTTGAGTTATAGCCATGCAAAAAGTCTGAAATTAGCAATGTCATAGAGAAAACCTAAAGGTGACCTTTTGTTCAGGGCAGTGAAGTGCCGTCAGTAATTCACTAAATAAGGTAACATGCCAGATGCCTCAAATTGTAGTAGGAAAAATGGGTGTTCCGGGTGCCTAAGCTTTTTTGTTGGTTGGTTGGTTTTTCTCTTGTACTGAAGTCTCCCAGAGTGATGCTCTGAAGCCCCAACACACACCATGGAGAGGTGTGGTCTGAGCACAGCACAGAGATCTGTGTACTGACTCACCATTTGAACTTTGGCAAGTCAATTCACTTCTCCCTGTCTGTTTGTTTTTCCAACTTGTAAAATGGAGTAATATTCACCTCACAGGGGGATTGTGAGGGTTTGTTAATGTTTGAAAAGTGCTATGTATTATGCTATAATGTCACATCTATTACAGAACTGGTGTGGGGAGGGGAGAAGCAAGCATTTACAGATACTCCGTTAGTTTAGAAATAGCACTTTAATATGAAAAATGTTTGTTTGTTACAGTAATCTTTGATATGACCAGGAACTCGAGAATTTGAGGGGGGAATCGCTCTCATCAGCTTTTGTGTGTGAGACAGCACCTTGTGTATAGTTTGTTTCCCTATAGCTTTCTTGGATCTTTCACACAGCAACGAGAGAGAGATTCTCTCATTTTTAAAAATTCTCCAACTGTAACCCAAAAAACTGACAGGGGCATTCAAGTGCAGGGATAGGACTTGCAAATACTTTCAACTCATTTTAAAAAAATAGCTATTAAAGTTAACTATATAATAGAATTATAGAATATCAGGGTTGGAAGGGACCTCAGGAGGTATCCAGTCCAACCCCCTGCTCAAAGCAGGACCAGTCCCCAATTAAATCATCACTATATAGAGTTTCAGAAATGAAATTGATAATGTTTGGGATATAAAGTTGTTTACTTCATATTGAATCATATACTTAATCTCCCTGGATGTAACAGCCTACCTGTGTCTTGGAATGTTCAGCTCAGCCTTAGATCCACAATGTCACCAGCTTTGTGTAATATTATCTGAGTGAGTTTCAGAGATTCATCATTGTTAAGGACAAGCCATGACCATTATGATCAATCTTGTATAATCTGTGTAGCACAGACCATAGAACTTCACCTGGTGATCTCTGTATGGGGTGCAGTAACTTGTGGTGGAGTTAGATTAGATCGTATCTTTTAGAAAGACATCCAGTCTTGATGTAAAGATTTAAAGGGATGGAGAATCTACTGCATTCCTTGATAGGCTGACCCAACAAATTGAGTGACTCAACCACTTCCTAACTGAGACTAGGACTTGGTTGAGAATGAGCAGATTGATACTCAATCTAGACAAAATTAAGGCGATGGTTGTGGAATGGCTGGATGGAAAAGAGATGGTTGTGAAATGTGGCGATGGTTGCTCTGAATGTAGGGCTGCATTTTAAGATTTGGAATTATCAACTAATGAGGCCTGCTTACTTAGTGATATTTCCCACAAGGATTGCACACAGCTGTGCTCTACCTTTGAACTGGCTTCTAGTTTTGGTTTTGGATGTAATTCAAGGTTTTGGTTTGATGTAAACATTTTTAAAATGGTTTGAGCTCTGTAAGACCTGTCTTCCCTGTATGTGATACAACTACTGTTGAGAGCAGCTGAGGCATACAAGCTGACAATCCTCTGTGTTTCACTGAGTATGGTGCTTGGAGGACATTTCAGGGAGGGGCACTAAAGCTTGCTTTACTCCCCTGCTCCAGCAAAGCCCAAGTCTGACCTTTGGGCCATGCTTACGAGGTCAGTGTGTTTTCCCAGGCTTTTGAGAAGAGGGAGGGTAAGGAAGATTTAGGGAGCTGGTGATTATTCTGATGGATTAATTGTTTAAGGCAGAGTAAGGTATTTTAATTTTCTTTTTATTCAGTTTTAACAATTTAAATGCAAATAATCCTAAGTATCACAGGCCCTCTCACATCCTAAGAATACAGTAGCTATAATGAAACACGTTAACATAGCCAAAACATATGTAAACTTATGTTTTATCTATGACTCAGTGATTTTTTTTGTCCACAGTTCAGTGTTGAATGACCATTCATAATTTAGCATAGAGTAGCAGCAGAATGAAATCTCATCAATCATGACTTAACATTTAAAGGAACTGTGTCCAATTAAAAAATCATTCTTCCTCCCTAAAAGAAAACCTAGTATAATTACAAATAAAACTTACATTCTGAAAGTTTAGAAGGGAAAATTTGTTTTTAGTTTGTTCATTTTAAGTTTTGTGGTTTCCTCTGCATTATCAGTTAGGTTGCAATCTTGTAAAGACTTAGCATGTGCTAAACTTGATTGAAGTTAAGCATGTGCATAAATCTTTGCAGGATTCAGGGCCTATGGGGATGTCTACACAACCCGCTGCATCGGGTTGTGACTCCAAAAATTGTGGGTAGAACAGTCTGGCTCCAGAGATGGGAGGAACAAGTTGTCTGCTGCAATATGTACTACACATCTTAGGCTTAGGTTTAAAGTTAAACATTGGCTCTTCTTTAGTTGAAAGCATTGTTTAGTTGAAGTGCATTTACAGAAACAGTCTAAATCAGAGAATATTAAGACTTCCGGCTGCATTGGCTCAGGAGCTAATCCCAAATACTTCTTTCCTTTACTGCTGATCTCTACCCCATTATTTGTTTATTCTTTGTAAAATGTCTTGGTGTATGTGCTGCTAGAGTATTTAGATAGATACATTTAAAAAATCCAAATCTACTGCTTTGCTGGGAAAAAAGAAATTGCAAATTGAGGTGACCCCAGACTTAGCCCTGTGCCTCAAAATGAATCAAAAGAGAATGGATATCCAAAATAACTGCACCTCTGTTTTTGTACATGACTGTAGTATTCAGATTAAATTTGACAACTAACATTCATAATGGTTTAACTGTGCTTTACTTGCATATTGAAGCTGACAAGCTTTGGCCAGAAAGATGTAGTTATTTAAAAACAAAATATTTGTGAGTAGAAGTGTGTAGAAGATTTATTTTTTGCTATTGAAATCATCCTACCAAAAACTATCTAGTCCTCTTTTCATAAAGATTTTAAACACAAGCTGAATTGTCTGAGAACAATATTTCAGTTTTACTCCTCAGGTTTAATTATTTCCTCATTTTGGTTGAGCAACAATTGACTGTATTTAATCAGGGAAGTATCCACAATCATACAACAAGGACTAAATTGGCACCAGGTAAATGTTAAGGAATAAGGTATTCTGGCGCAGGAAGAACAACTTGAGGATTGCTACATGACGTTTTATTTGACACTGGATATTTGTTTGGGATCTTTTGTGCATGTGTGATATTAGGGTAGAATGTAGAGATCTGTATATCCAAAACCAAGGATACTGTGTCATAATGTCTCTGTGATTAGTCATGCAGCCAAACCTGAAGGTATAGTTTGGAATTGAAACAAAAGAAATTGGCATAGCGGCATTGTATGTGTCTGTTCCCCAAGAGCATTTCACACAAGCATATGCTGCTCAAGCTGTTTATCCTCTGCCTTTGTTCAAGCTTAAAGTATATACATGCAATAGTTCAATGAAATATATTGTTCTCTGTGCGTTTTGTTACTGTAAAATTTGTAGATGCTTTTAATTCATAGGATTATATCTTGTGATCAAACTTCCATGGCATTAAGTGTAATGAAACCCCTCCCCAGCTCTTAATAAGTTGTCTAATAGAAAATTGAAGGATTCTTTGCCAACAATGGGCCATCTGAATTGAATGGCTCACTTTTCAGATTAACCAAAGTAGTTTTGAAAGAGTAGCAGAAACACTAGAGCTATTGTACAGAATATAGTCTAGTTTTGCTTTGAATTTCACAAGTTATGAATAATGTCTCAGCAACAACTGTCTTTCATAAAAAACGTAACCAAAGCCAATTTTTAGGGGCCAAGATCTCTAACATTTGTAATTCTCAAAATAGCCCAGTGTTACAAGAATGATTAATAATAATGCTACCTGTCACATGTTTCCTTTTCATCAGACAATTTCATCAAAGCCTGGGGCTCGGCATGTATTTCAGAGTGTAATTTAGTAACCTTATCTCTCTCTCCAAATATCAGTAAAAATGTGAGTTTGAAAGGGAAAGTTTCCTGCAGCACTGTGCAGCTTTGGATGTGTCTCTGTGTTGAAGTCACATGATGACAAATGGAGGGAAATGACAGTTTTGTTCCTCCATCAGGTCCTTTACTTTAGATTTAAATTTCCAATAATGCACATCTTGCAAGTAAGGAAGAACAAAATAGCTTTACTTCAAATTTTATAACTCCTTACTTCTTTGCACTTGCTTAGCCCTGGTCTATGTTACAGTGTTAGGTCGACATAATTATGTCAGTGTCCACACTGCAGCCTTGTCCTGTCAATCTAAGTTCCTTATTACACAGACATCACAACTCCACCTCCACAAGAGGCATAGAGCTTATATCAAAGAATATCAGGGTTGGACGGGACCTCAGGAGATCATCTAGTCCAACCCGCTGCTCAAAGCAAAACCAATCCCTAATTAAATCATCCAGCAGATTTTTGCCCCATATCCCTAAATGGCCCCTTCAAGAATTGAACTCACAACCCTGGGTTTAGAAGGCCAGTGCTCAAACCACTGAATCAGATTGATATTTTCCTCCAGGAAAGGTCTTTGCCAGGTCCCTATGAAGCCACCAATGTGATCTAGGAGGGTGAAGGTGTATAGCACTACATTCAGAACATTACAGATAAGTGACCTTTCCTGAGTAACGTCTGTGTGCTCATCAGACCTCTAGAGAGAGTGGGTATCTTAAGTATAATTCAGAGATATTCAGTAAATGCCTGGAAATGCTTTGAGTCCAGGTGCATTTCTCATGGTTTTGGCATACTCTCATCCTTAACTGGGCAAGGAAGCTTCTGGTTTAAATAGTGAAATGTGTGGATGAGAAAAGTGATCCCCTCATTTAAACACACTGTCCAAATTTTGATCCTTGGGGGCTGCTACTGTCTCATGAAGCTAAAATTAGTTGTCTGACTACTTGAAAGTAGATTATCCCTGTGAAGAATTAATGGAAATATTACTAAATATTGGTATATGCTGGCTCCTTCCAGAAGGCCAAGGCAAGTTTCTTCACCTTCTTGAGTGTTTCACAGAATCATAGAAGATTAGGTTTGGAAGAGATCTCAGCAGGTCATCTAGTCCAACCCCCTGCTCAAAGCAGGACCAACCCCAACTAAATCATCCAAGCCAGCTTTGTCAAGATGGACCTTAAAAACATCTAAGAATGGAGATTCTACCACCTCCATCGGTAACCCATTCCAGTGCTTCACCACCCTCCTAGTGAAATAGTGTTTCCTAATATCCAACCTAGACCTCCCGCACTACAACTTGTTTATTGCTCCTTGTTCTGTCTTCTGCCACCACTGAGAACAGCCGAGCTCCATCCTCTTTTGAACCCCCCTTCGGGCTGTTATAAAATCCCCCCTCACTCTTCTTTTCTGTAGACTAAATAAGCCCAGTTCCCTCAGCTTCTCCTCATAAGTCATGTACTCCAGCCTCCTAATTATTTTTGTTGTCCTCTGCTGGACTTTCTCCAATTTGTCCAATTTTCTGTAGTGCGAGGCCCAAAACTGGATGCAGTACTCCAGATGTGGCCTCACCAGTGCCAAATCACTTCCCTTGATCTGCTCGCAATACTCCTAGTAATGCAGCCCAATATGCCATTAGCCTTCTTGGCAACAAGGGCACACTGCTGACTCCTATTCAGCTTCTTGTCCATTGTAATCCCCAGGTCCTTTTCTGCAGAACTGTAGCAGTGCATGGGATTCTTCCATGCTAGCTGCAGGACTCTGCACTTGGCCTTGTTGAATCTCATCAGATTTCTTTTGTCCCAATCGTCCAGTTTGTCTAGGTCACTCTGGACCCTATCCCTACCCCCCAGTGTATCTTCCTTTCCCCCCCCACCCCAGCTTAATATCATCCATGCACTTGCTGAGAGTGCAATCCATCTCATCAACCAGCCCCAAGACTGACCCCTAGGTCACTCGGATTGGTACTAGCTGCCAACTAGACATGGAGCCCTTGATCACTACCTGTTGAGCCTGATGATCCAGCCAGCTTTCTATCCACCTTATAGTCCATTTTTCCAATCCATACTTTTTTAACTTGCTGGCAAGAATGCTGTTCACTGATGCTGGGATCTAGTGTCTGTGTCAGAGCAGTTTATTTCCTTGGAAACTATTGTGTGATTTCTAAGAGCTGTCAGGACAGGAAACACAGAAAAAGCAAATCAAAGCTTAAAAGGAGTTGAAACAGGGAATTCAGTTTGAATGGAAGGGCCTGCAGTTAAATATTTTATGAAGTGATATGTTTGGGATCATATTAACAGCTTCAAGCAGTTTAGGCTGTCCCAGACTCTTTTTATGTGCTCAGTAGTTTTGACTCTGTCAGTACATAATTGCTGGAGGCTATGTTATTCTTTCTACCACACACTGCTTACTTTTCAGCCCCAACCCCACCAAATGTAGGTTCATTGTTACACTAGCATTCTTCACGTTCATAGAAAACTGCCAATTGGGTAGAAGGCATTATTATCTGATAAAGTTAAATAAGCATGAAAGTGAAAAGTGTTTCCTATCAGTGAAATGAAATCTTTATATACATAATAAATGTCCTTCAGAGTCCTTTGGTACTAGACTTGTTTGACAGGGATCCATTTAATGTTAGATGCTTATTAACTGGGAGTGAATTCCAGTTGCAAGTGAGCTCTGCACTCTGGCCATAAAAGAAAGCAAAGGAGTGTGGCACTATGTGAATACCAGAACACAGAATAATGAAAAGATGTCAACACATTGGGTAAATATTTGGTAACTTTTCGTATCCTCCATAAACATTCATACACCTCAGACAAAATAAAAGCTCAGTAGCGCTGGGCTTGCTCTGCTATTTCTCTGACTTACTTTATTTTGCTTTGTGATGGAAGCTTCCAGAAACCTGATTAAGGCCTCATTTTAGTAGGCACTGCATGAATGTATGTGGAGACCCAGCCTTTACTCCAAAGTGCTTACTAAGCACTGGTAACTTGTAAAATAATTTGCTATGTTAATAATGAGGCTCTTATTTAAATTTACAGTCTCATTTACTGTTTAACTTAGAATGTGGCTTTTCTAGGCAGGGAAGATGTGTAGGGAACACTGTAAATGGTGCTTTGCACACTCTCTCTTACCAAAAGGACAATGCTTTTTGTTGCTTATAGAAGGGTTTGTAAGCATTTTTCGAGAGCATGACGGTGCTCCTGTTTGACCTGCTATTGCTAAGGGCCTGTCAACAATTCTCTTTGACATCCCCACTTTCAGCATAGAAAGGAGACCATTGCTCTCTGAAAACGAGGTTTTAAAGGAACACAAACTGAAATCCCTCCGTGCTGTTTTAAAAGAAGAAATTTACCTAACTTTGTAACCCTGAAAAAGGTCAATAGAGGCCAAGTTAGATGCGAACTTGCCATGGGATATATAGAAACAGGTCCCCCCCCCCCCCCCCCAAATCCAGGCTTGGACTGTCAGAGTCTCAGAGCGGGAAAAGGCTGTCTTTCATGTAGCTTTGGTGAGACAACACTTCAAATACAGTATTACAGTCAGGTTTGGGCAGAGGAAATTCAAAGGACATTAAATAAATAGCTGGAGGGACTGAGTTTTATCAGGAAAGATTATAAGAAGTGAATATGTCTGGGTTGGCTGAATGCCTGGTAAATGTGGGGCTATATAGTAACTGTATACAAGTATCTGTGTTTGCTGGGGGTAAATGCCATGAAGAGAGAGGAATTGTTCAGTGTGGGCCAGAGCAAAGGAAAACTGAAGCTGAATATTGGATGTGCCTTTATCGTAGACTGAAATAGTTTTCTAAAATGGCAGAAACACCTTTGCTCTTGTATCTTTTTTTTATTTATTTTTTTTTGGTAATATCATCAGGGACAGTCTTGCTTGTCCCTGTAGGGTGTGTTAGGTATAATCTAAGAAAACCTCTCTTTTTTTTCTGATTCTTTGTGTCTCTCTGAACAAGAGAAATGTGGTCCCTTTAAAAGGCTTCCTAAACACAGAGAAGGAAACACAGTACCAGTTAACTTAGGGTCGCCACCAGTAAAGTTTTCACCTGGACAGTCTGGGTTTTGGCTTGTGTGTCCAGGTGCAAAAATCTGTTGGATGATTTAAGTGGGGATTGGTCATGCTTTGAGCAGGGAGTTGGACTGGATGATCTCCTGAGGACCCTTCCAACCCTGATATTCTATGATGTAAAAATGTACCCTCTGGTAATATCCAACTGTAACATTTGCTGTTTTAGGAGCTGTGGTTGAGATGGAAGGCTGAGGAGCTAAACTTTATGCTGGTGGTCTACGTATGGACACTAAGACTTGAGTGAACACGCAATGAAAATGCTTCCTGGAGTGGGAGTTTTTGGGACTGGCAGCACTGCCCGGGTACTGGTACCTTTGTTGAGAGCAGAGGGTTTCTCCATCGAAGCGCTTTGGGGGAAGACTGAAGAGGAAGCAAAGCAGCTAGCAGAGGAAATGAACATTGAGTTCTACACAAGTCGAACTGATGATGTCTTGCTGCACCAGGATGTAGATTTGGTTTGCATCAACATCCCTCCACCACTAACCCGGCAAATTGCTGTGAAAGCTCTAGGTACTGTGTTTTCTCTTTTGAGTCAGAGCAAAGGGGTGGGGTTTTTTACTGATTGAAAAAACACTTTCTAATAGATTTAAATTTGTAGCTGTTAGGTTGTCAATGAATAATCAGTAGTAGTATAAAACCACCATTCTAAACTGTGTTGTGTTTGGAGCTGATAGTGCTGCCTGTAGTTAGTTACCTGACACTTCCTATTATAAGACCCTGTTTATAGTTTCTTGTAACTTTAACTGTTTAGGCTGAACTTTCCCATGCTGGGTGTCTGCTTCAGGCTGATTTTTTTGGTCAGCTACCTTGAAGAACAAGATTAGGGCAACATGCTTCTTTCCCCCATATTCAAAACAATTTTTTTTACAAGGGTTTAGCTGAGAAGATATAATGTTCCCATGCTGTGGAGCAGGGACTTCACATTTTTTTGGGATGGTGTGGTGCTGCCTGGGAGGGAGGGGTGGGGGGGAAATTTGGTGTGCCCGTGGGAGGAGGCAGGGCCGGGGATTTGGGGAAGGGGTTGGAATGGGGCGGGGAAGGGGTGGAGTTGGGGTGGGGGATGCGGGGGGTGGGGGAGGGGGGATTTTTTTGCTTGGGGCAGCAAAAATCCTGGAGCCGGCCCTGGATAGGATATCGACATTGTAATAGCAATCATTACATCTCGAAAGGCTGGGAGATTGGGGAGCTGAGAGAGGCTAGGCTGCTGTGCAAGGTAAACCAGTCTCACCATGTCAGGTGTTTGGCAAGAGAGGAGGCAGTGGTGCCAGGTGACACATTATTTTACCTTTTTAAAAAAAATATTGGTAGCCATAAACAGTTAATCAACAATCCAATAACATGTACGGGTACAATCCTAACATAAGTGACATTGTAATATTAACTCTGAGCCATGAGCAAGGCATAGCTGATCAATGCCTAGTGTGACAAAGCTCCACGTTTGTACTTGTGGGTCCTGCGCTTCCTGGCAGATTTAGGGGCCTCAGAAACTCATCTAGGCCCCAGAGTGACCTCCCTTTCTCAGTATAATTGGCAAGAGTCACCACCTAGTGAGTTACCTTCATCACAGACCAGTATGGAAGATGGAAAAGGGGGGAGCCCGGGCCCGCCCTCTACTCCGGACTCCAGCCCAGGGGCCCTAATAGTATCAGCTAAGATGGCTGACCTTTTAGGCACAAAACACAATACAATTCCCTGGGCTACTTCCCCACGGCAGTCCCCGCTTCTTCAAACTCCACTTCACCCTTACCTCAGGGCCTCATTCCTTCAATATGATATGTTGTCCAACACTCAGTCTCACCAACAGCATAACTTCCTTCCACAGCTCCTGACACCCACCACCCACCTGACTAACTGGGAGGTTTTTATCTGGTTTCAGCCAGTCCCTGATTGGCTTCAGGTGTCCCAATTAGGCTAGCTGTTTCTACTCCTTTCTAGAAAGTTCTTAGTTGGCCCCAGGTGTCTTGATTGGCCTGGAGTAGCCTTTGTTTGGCTATCCAGGGAACAGGGACCTGCACATCCTGAGACTAATATACCTGCCTTCCAGCACTCTCCTATATCCTTCTGGACTGACTCCGTCACACTAGACAGTAATCAAAGTTAAGAGCAGCCTGACTCATAAATAACCAGTAAGGCAAGAAACTGTTTTACATTTATGTACCACTTCTCATCCCAAAGGATCTAAAGCCACTTCATAAAATGTCTCTCATATTGCCCACAACTGAAACGCAGCCACCTCTTGATAGAATGCATCAGTTTAAGGTAGAAAGCAAAAAGAAACATATCTAACTGGTTTGGGAACTTAGGGAGGCAGAATATTAGAAAAACCTAAATTAGAATTTGTTCAGGACACCAGAGCCAACATGGCTGCACCTACTTTGTTGATCCTTTAAAGAGTTTATCTATGGAGTAGATAAAGAAGGAGCCATTCAGTTGGTCTATCTTGGCTTAGGTGGGTTTTTACATATTTGAAAGATCAGAGAGGTCTTTATGATGTATGCTTTGCCAATCTGGCTTTGTGGGATAATGTATTACAAGTACATTAAATGAATGTTTGTCTTGAGGTAGCCAGAAAAGAGTTTTATCACTGTTTTGCATTTTTAGATAATTCACCCTTGTCGTTCCTGGAGCAGGTGTCCTGTGATGTTGACTAAGTATAGTACTATTACCATTTGCATACAGCTTTTCCATCTCCTTATCACAAGCAGTGGGAGGATTTTTGTGTTTCAGAGCTTGTGTAAACAGGAAGTAGCAAAATGAAGGAAAGCATTTTGGACTGAGTTTATCACTTTCCTGCATAGACGGAGTTGTCACAGGTTGGCAGTACTTCAAAACAGGAAGGATTTCTTGATGTTTGAAACTTAACTGATCATTTTATTATGATTATGATTGAAATTGAAATTTGCTCAGTCCTTCCCAAATGCCTGTGGAGGACAGGGCAATAGAGGAGCATGCTTCTAGTTGTTGATTATAGATCTCCATGAAGTGTATCCACATGCATTTCACTTCACACTGTTCAGAATTCTTGAAGAGCCAGTGAACTAAATGATGCTAGGATTCTTTACAATTTCCTGTGACAGACATTTTAATATAGGACAAGTAGCAATACTGGTGGTGGTGGGGTCAGCATTGTAACTTGCACATTTGGAGGCAGGAGAGGCAAGCTGAAGTGAATCTGGTATTAGTGAGAAGTGCTGGATAGACAGTTCTGGAAACTGCAGCCATGTCAGATAAACACTGATTAGGTGCATCAAGGATTGTGGTTGTAGGATTGCAGAATAGCTGTAGCATAATCTTCCTGCAACTCAGCTGGCAGTGTGCACAAGCTCTTACCTTAAAGGCACCAGCTCACGCAGGAGCAACAGTGGAAGTTTATTTTGTGTAGCCCTTTCTGCTGTGACTGGCCAGAAGTGTGCAAAGTGTCATCTCAAAATTAAGAGATGGACCTACCAGCTGCTTGACAGATTACCGTAAAGCCTTCAGGTGACTTTTAGTCTCTAACAACCTGGGCTGTATATGAATGGCTGAAAGGCTCCATACCCCATTAATAATTCCTTGAGCTATCTAATGTGCACACACTTTCTTCACACTCATATTAAAATGGCCCAAACTATATTAATGGAATACAGCAGAACAAGAGCTCTGCTATAGTTAACCTTAAGACCGGCTTTCTGTTTAAAACTCAACTCTAAATGCTTTAAAATGTACATGGTTACTTGGATTGCTTTGAAATTTGGTGTGCTTCATGGGTTTTTGGGATTCTGTTATGAATCCAAATTTGGGGCCATTTGACCCAGGGTTTCCTAAAATGCCGTTTCTGGAGGAGAGGGGTGGGGAAGGGAGAGAGATGAACTTTCCTGAAGGCTGACAGATTCTAGCAACTTATTTTTGCTCATGGATAGAGATCAAACCCAGGGCTCAGCTTATCGCTCCAGGGTCTCAAACACTTGAGGGTTACCGCAACAGAATGCAGCCCTTTGAGGGAAATCACATTAAAAGGTTGTTTGACTGAAAAAGTTTATTTCTTTAGGCACACTAAGGCTCATGAGCCTATTCTCACACTTTAAAGGTTACACTAGACATGTACAGAAAAAGGAGATAATGAGATTGTTAGCCCACATAGTTCCACACCAACTGGGTAGCTGAAGGAGATCTGCAGTAGTACTTTGAACTTGACCTACCCAGTTAATATCAATTTGAGTCCCATGTTGGGCAAAAATTTGGAAAAGGCAGGTTGCGAAAATCTGCCTTTCAGGGTTTTTGGTTTTGTCTTCAGGGCAAATTAAACATTAAATATGCTTGCTTTTAAACCCTGTATTATATTTACAAAGGTACATACACCAGAGATGCCTTCTCTGGCTTCGTGGTCTGGGAGCCTGTCTTGGGAGGGCGCTTGCCTGCTGCACAGATTTTTCTTCCCGTACAGTGATCAAATCCGGTACCTCCCGTTCCGTCCATGCTGGAGCTCTTTTGCAATTCTGGGACTCTATGCTCACCTGGGCTGATGAGCTCGCCATGCTGACCAAACAGGAAATGAAATTCAAAAGTTTCCGGGGCTTTTCCTGTGTATCTAGCTATTGCATCTGAGTTGAGAGTGCTGTCCAGAGCGGGATAGCACCCGGAGGCCAATACCATCGAATTGTGTCCACAGGAATGCCGATTTTGCTGCTACTCCTCTTGCCGAGGTGGAGTACAGAAACCGATTTAAAGAGCCCTTTAAGTTGACAGAACCAGGTTGGTTGTGTGGACGAATCTCATTTTATTTTGCTAGAACGCGGCCTAATTCAACATAATGGCATACTGTAGACCAGGCCTAAAACTGCTTCTCCTTCAGAAATCCTTAGGGTCAGCTTCAGACCCGGGCACTGACTCTGGCTCCACTGCATGCCTCAGGCCTTCCGTCCTCCCCTTCCCGCCCTCAAAGAAAGAAAAGAAAACCTCTAAGAAAGGGCACCCTCTCTCATCCGCACGGGGAACTTAGTGGGAGAAGATTCCCTGGGCAGGTCTACAACCTCCCACTGATCCTACCACTCAGTGCTTGTTTCCGGAGCTTAAAAGCAGTGGTGTTCTGTGGTCAGCGCTTCCGTGAACATCACAAGCAACCTTGTGTCATAGCTATTACGCGTGGCAAGATCAGTGTCAAACTCTTCTTGCCATTGTAGCTTAAGGAATAACTCCACTGCCACTTGTAACATGTTAGTGAGACCGAGCAGCAGATTGGTCAACAGTGAGGGATCCATTCCTGCAGATCGAAGAGGCAGAGCGTGCAGCACGCAAATGGTTGAAAGATGGCGCCAAATGCAGATGGAAGCACAGGGATTGCTGGGATGCAAAGCAATGAATCATGGGGCATTGAACACACAACAGCGGTTTCCTTTCAGCACTCTGGCAGTTACATCGCTGCTCAGAGTGTAGACATATCGCTAGGCAAAGACCTGCTGTGGGCCTCTCCCTCCTTACTGGGAGTTTCCATGCACTGTGATATCCCCACCAAGCTAGTCTTCCTGAAGGCCAGTGCCTGTGGGTTGCTTTCTCGCCAAAGACAATGACCAAGGTATGCCACCATTACAAGTTACCATGCAGCTCTGCCAAAGCAAAATACATTTATTCTTAGGGCAAAAGATAAAATATTGGAGGGAAACGCCCCCAAAACCCCGCAACCCAAACCTACACACATGCTAAAGCTTACCAGAGGTCACCCCCGACTCCAACACAGGGTTTTGGTGGGTATCAGTGTCTCTCACCCTTCAACTGCGTTTGCTCTCTTGGTTACCAGTTCATGTCAAGTTTTAGATCAAAAACAATCTTGGGGCAGTTCCACTGTCAAATGTACATCTGCTGGGCACTGATACTTCCTTTCTAGGATTGCTAGCTGTTGTCTGCAAGTCCACAATTAGTTAAGCATTTCAGTTTATTTCTCTTTGTCTGTCTTCTAGAAGCATTATTTTAAAGTAGGTGGTGTACCACTGTAGGCAAGTCCCTTCATTCTGGGGCCTGCTTTCCCTTAACAGGATACTATCTCTTCCCACCACTCATCAGTGCATCTTTGAGCCCAGACTGCTCAGCCTAGAGACCAGCATTAATGCTTCTCCACTAGACAATGAACAAGAGAGATTGGATTATGGAATACTAGGGGAGAGGAGTTGGTTTGTGTAAAGGAGACTCAGATTTTAGATGAGATGGGGGTGCAGAGGCAGAAAGATGCAAGATGGCTGGTCCAGGTGATAGGTGCCACAAAGGAGAAGGCTTTTGCCTCAGCAATGGTGCATTTTTTGAGGCTAGAGGAGACTGGGAGTTGATGAATGGGAGGAGAATAGTGATCAAAGTCCGTCTATGACTGCTTATTCCACAACAGGAGTAACTCTTTTAAGCCCCAGTGTACCACAGACCCTTCCTGGCAGGAGTCTTTCTGTGGGAATCCTATAGTGTAGAGATTAACATTAGGAAGGGCTGACGTGAAAGCAGATCGCATTACAGGGGATGGAGAGGATGGAGTATGTATGATCTGAAAGTAATGGTGTTCCATGGGCTCTGTTTTAATGACCAGATTATTGAAAACACTAAATGTGATTAGTGCCAGGCTTGGATTACAGACCTCCTTTTGGAGGCTAGAAAGAGAGAGGAAGCATGACACAGCTGGGATAGCAGAGAGAAAGTGTGTCATGGTGCATTTAATCTATATGCTAAGGCAAAGCGCCTTCTATTGTTCCCGCCTTCCTGTTTTGATGCCTTGTGGAATTTTATTTTTGTAACAGGAAGTGCATCATTTTCTAATCTCCTGATGTCAGTGACAGGGATTTTGTTAAAAGCGTCAAATCCCAATACGGCTGCTCTCACTAGAGTGTCTAGTCCTAACGCTGTCTGTCTGTCATCTTTCCTTTGTGTGGTGTCCATCTGACCTAGGAGGAAACTTTGCTGAGATGAGAGGCTACCTGTGCAAAGATTACTTCACTCACAGGTGATTGTGAGAGATATAAGCATTTCAACGGAACATCCTGGAAGAAAGTATCTGGGACAAGTCTGTCTGCCCTTCCCTTCCTCCATAACCATTTCAGAGGAAACATAAATCGTCCTGGCAATGGCAATATACAAAAACCTGTGAGAGAACACTTCATTCTCCCTGGACACACAGTTACAGATTTAAGAGTCACCATCCTGCAGCAAAAAAAACTTCAAGACCAGACTGCAAAGAAAAACTGCAGAGCTGCAATTCATTTGCAAATCTGACACAATCAACTCAGGACTGAATAGGGACTATGAGTGGCTAGCTAACTACAAGTGCAGTTTCTCCTCTCAAGTGTTGGTTACACTGGCACTTTATAGTGCTATAAAGCCCCCAGGAGCGCTATAACCTCCTCCCCATCCACATTGGCAAGTCACGTAGAGCGCTATAACCGTGGAGTTATAGCGCTCCTGGTAATCCACCTCCACATGGGGAATAAGGGCTGTAGCGCAGCTGCTGTAGCACTACAGCAAGAATGTGGACACCCACTGCGCTACAAGTGATCTCTGGAGATGCCTAGAGCCATTTAAGGCAATTGACGTCTCTTCCCTTTGTTTTGAACTCGGCTGGAGGAATGCGGAAGTACCTCTTTAGAGTTTCTCTCTTAACTCAGCAGATAAGCAATGCAAATGTTTAAGGAGGGAGCCTGTGTGAAAACAAAGCCCTCTGTGAACAGAGGCTCGCTGACAGGCTTTCAGAAGAACGGAAAAAACACTGGCTCTCTCCCTCCGCATACACACAACACATCCCCCCTCACCCCCCTCGTTTAAAAAGCACGTTGCACCCAGCTGAATGCTGGGATACCTGCCCTAATGCGCTGCTCTTAATGCTGCATTAAGTGCCGCAAATGTGGCCATGCTATACCGCTGGCCGTCTGAGTGTGGACATACAATAGCACTATACATATTGAGGTATAAGGGGACTGCTATAACCAATAGCGCTATAATCTTGTAAGTATAACCATACCCTCAGTGTTCACACCTCCAGTTCAGCTGTTAGAGGAATACCTCATCCTCCCTGATTAGAGATAACAAGGTGGTTCAGCCTAATTGAACTAACCTCATTATTTCCTAACCTGGTTCTTGCCTGCCTATTTATACCTTCCTCTGGTACTTCCATTGCATGCATCCAACGAAATGGGTACTAGCCCACGAAAGCTTATGCTTCAATACTTTTGTTAGTGTTTAAGTGCCACAGGACTCTTTGTCGCTTTTGCAAACCTAGACTAACACGGCCACCCCTCTGATCCATAAATCGTCCTGTGCATCTCGAAACTCATTAGTCACTCATAGCTCAGAGCGGTGTGATCCCCCTGCAAATACCATCTGAGGGCAGCATAAGAAATACATCTGCATTGATTATTAATGAGCACACTGCACATAACTGCGCTGTTACCCTCACACTCTAGGGCACCCCATCTTTACCCTTCTGTGGACTCAAGGCATCACTTGCTTAATTTAGGCACCCATGCCTTTCCCCAGTTCCTACGGCTTGGGGCAAAAGGCACCCACCCTTACCCAGTTCTATCGTTTGTGGGGCCTTTTACCAGAGAAAGAGCCTTACGCAGTAATATTCTTAACCACTGTTTATTAACAGGTACCAAAACAGAATACCCTTGTTAAGCATGCCAAATACTTCCTTAACCAATCATACACCATCACCTTAGTTGATTTAAATCTTAAAAATTAGATTATGCAACAGACAGAAACAAAGAATCAGACAGAAACCACACCGATAAACAATAGAGAAGTAGGGATCAAAAGGCATAACGATGAAGTAGTATACCTTTCACAGGCACAATTGTTGTGGAGTGGTTCCTTGCCAGACAGAATGCTATCAAAGTTTCCTTTAAATATCTTAAGATCGTTTCTTTACGTGGTGATGGTGGGTACTATTAGGACAGGAGCGCCTTCTTAACAGCCTAATATTACATTGGTTTAAAGCAATTTAGATGGAATGTAGGGATGTGACTCTGCTTCTTACCTCATGGCTGCTGGGGCTCCTCAGACCTTAAAGCATTGGATTCGCTCTCAGAAAGATGCTGCATTAATCACATTGAACAGCTTTCTTTACCTTATTTTTGACAATTTCTTAGTGTCTCCAAGTATCTGTGAAAGTGTGTTTCTCCATTTAGACATCAGTTTTCATTATCATCCTAAAGTGAGAGGGACAAGGTGACGAGGTAAAATCTTTTATTGGACCAACTTGATTTGGTGAAAGAGAGCATCTTTTGAGCTTACCCAGACAGAGCTTTCTTCAGATCTGAACTGAGAGGGTTTCTTTCCAGACAGTTTTTTCCTACTGTCTAGATTTCAAGCAGCTTTTCTTTATATGGAGCAATTATCTTATGCAATTATCTCCACTGAGACTCAGTTGAAACATATTGACTTTACGTTTTACCAAGACACATTATCTGCAGTGAGCCAAGAAACTACTTCACAACCAAAGAGAGCGTCTCACCCTGTACACAGATGAAGAGGAGTCATTTCAATTACTTTTGTAGTATTCTGTCAGTAGAGGATCCCTCCCTTACTTGTTTGCACCTTCCCCTTTAATGAAGACTGTAGCAGACAGATACTTTTGCTTAGCCTGAAGACTGGATGGTACTCTGGAGCTCATATGTTGCTCCTAGACCTGGCTCAATTAAATCAGAATAGTCATTCTTCAGCTTTAGGGCTAGTTACAAATAATCTTTACAGCTATATCATGATGTAAAGTTTATTCTAATCTCTTACTTGCCATTCCCCAAATCATATTACCTTCCATTCTGATAGCAACTTTTAACCTGAATGATTAAAAATGCATTACAATACATATACGTAGATTATCCTTGATATGCGGAATGGTGTAAGGTGAGCAACAGTGGACACAGGGATAAATTACTTCCCATACGAAAAGTGTCTTGACATCATTTAATACCCACATAGAGCAGACAGGACATCTGCTTTCACATTTTCATCTGAGTGACCTACACACAAGTAAACTGCATGAGACTGAAAGCAACTCCAAGTGGAACACGCATACTTTATTACAGTAGAATGATGGGAGATTAATGTACTAGGCCTAGCCAGAACCTATTAATTCCTGTGATAAATGCTGGCTTACAATGACCTCAGGATTTTACCTCCAGGAAACTGTTGTCCACCATAGCAGTGCCACTGCTCTTTGTGGCAAGAGAAGGAAAGAGCTGATAGCAAAATCAGAAATGCTTGATAACTTGAAAGATTTCTGCAGAAATCTTTCGATTTTAACTAGCTCTGTGGTCGCTAACCAGAAATGAGAGTTCAGATTTCTAGCCTGCAGCTTCATAGGGACCCGACAAGGACCTATCCCGGAGGAAAATATCAGTCTGACTCAGTGGTTTGAGCATTGGCTTTCTAAACCCAGGGTCATGAGCTCAGTCCTTGAGGGAGCCATTTAAGGATATGGAGCAAAAATCTGTTGGATTATTTAGTTGGAGATTGGCCCTGCTTTGAGCAGAGGGTTGGACTAGAACCTCCTGAGGTCCCTTCCAACCCTGATATTCCATGATTTCAGGGGTAGGCAACATGCAAGCTGATTTTCAGTGGCACTCACACTGCCTGGGTCCTGGCCACCGTCTGGGGGGCTCTACATTTTAATGTAATTTAAAATTAAGCTTCTTAAACATTTTAAAAACCTTATTTACTTTCCATACAACAATAGTTTAGTTATATATTAAAGACTTGTAGAAAGAGACCTTTTAAAAACATTAAAATGTATTACTGCCATGTGAAACTTTAAATTAGAGTGAAAAAATGAGGACTCGACACACCACTTCTGAAATGTTGCCAGCCCCTGCAGTAGGGTATAAACTTGTTCTAACTAAGATGCCTTACTGGCATCGAAAGATGAAAGGATTTTTTAAAAAATATTTAGTCTATTTCCTAACCCAGGGAAATTTTGGGAAATTCTGTTTTGGAAATTCTTGGCTTGGTTTTTATTTCTCACATGTAGGATAATGATGGTTTACTTTAAACAGTTGTAGGAATGGTATCATTTGATTTTTTTAATGTCTCCCTTATTAGTATCCAATTAAAGGGATATGATCATAACCGAGAACAGTGTTTCCTTGTTCACTGACTAAGTAACAAAGGATTTAAAGTGTGGATCCACTCAGAAAAGTAAGTCTAAAGAAGACAGTTTCTTGTGCACAAGAACTAGACTGGTCATGTATTCAGAATCAGAGCTGACCCTTTAGTGACAAAACTGAGTCTTTATTGTTTTTCTTCTTGTAAGCCCTGCAGCGCAAACATGGCTAAATGTGAGTGAAGTGGATTCCATTCCTCCTGGTATATAATCCGTTATTTACTGTGCTGTAGTGGATGAGTACAAACCCATTCAAGGCAGTGGAGTTACTGGTGACTGTACAAGATAGAAAGGGCCTAGCTTGACTCTCAGATCCCAAGCTGAATTTGCACATCTGGCAGTCAGGAAAAAAGCACAACAGTTTTTCACTTGTAATCTGAGCGTCTTTTGAAACAGAAATTGGGAAGAAAAACATGGAGCCCTACAATGCCATTTTTAGCAGTTTTTAGAATAGCGTTTCAACTGCTGAAACACCCTTTGATAATTAGATGTGCTGTCTTGTTCCTACCCGTCACTAACATTACATTTATTCAGTTCCTTCTGGAGATGACTTAAAACTGTAGAAAACCTGAAGAATATTTGCGTTACCTCCCTGTGTCAGCTCAAGAATTTGCTATTTGGCGAGGAGGTGTTCACATTCTTTCAGATGACTGTCAGTTACTAGTGTGTTGGGACAGTATTGCAGTAGTATATTTGAACTGATGGGTCCCAAAGTGTGTGCATTCAAAATATGTTTTAGAGGAGCCTTTAACTCTGCTGTAAAACTTCTTTCATAGTTGGAATTAGACATATAATGGCAAGTGCAGATTTCTGTTTTTTCTTCCTATTGGTCAAGAGGAATCAGTCTGTTTACGTGTGGAAAGATTAGAAAACCTGGATTATATAGATTTATTGTTAAAGGGTCTAACTAAAACCCACAGAAGGTTTTGAGCTCTAAAAAACCTGCCTTCAGTGAGACTAAAGAACAATAATCTGTTTAGTTTATGCAAGAGAAGGTTAAGAGTTGATTTGATCATGGTCTGAGTACCTGTAAGGGGAAAAGAGTTTTGATAGTAGAGGGCTCTTTAATCTAGCAGGCAAAGGCATAACAAATTTGAATGGCTGGAATATGAAGCTTGACAAATTTCAGGCTGAGAAGTAAGGTGCACATTTTTAATAGTGGAGGGTAATTAACCGTTGGTAATTAACCAGTTTACCATGGGATGTGATGCATTCTCTGTCATTTGAAGTTTTTATATCAAGACTGGCTGTTTCTAAAAGATATTCTCTAGCTCTGTCAGAAGTGAATGGATTTGATGCAGGAATTCCTGGGTGAAATTATATGGCCTGGGTTATGCAAGAGGACAGATTAAATGATTACGTTGATCTCTTTTGACCATAAAATCTATGAAAAGGAAGGACATTCTGAGATAAGAACCAGAATCCACTCCAAGTGTGGAAGGGCTTTCAGACAAGGGGCTGCTGTCACTTGCCTTATATATATATATATATATATATATATATTTTTATTTCTTATGCCCAAAGTGCTGAAACTGAGGCTGATACCTGTTAATCTTTTCAGGTTTTAGGCAGATCTCTAATATTAAATGATGAGACACTGTTCAGTGTTTCATCAGAATGGGCATTGGGATAAGGGTGCAACTATGCTATTGAATGATAGAGAATGGAGAGTTTGGTTGAAGCTTGCAGTGTTGTGTACTATTTTGTAACCTATGAACTTGCATGTCATGCAAATGTGCACACATAACAAGGAATAGGGTGAAGGATCCAGGCGTATGTTGACAGTGGGTAATATAACAGCCATACTGAGTCAGATCAGTGGTTCATCTATCCCAATATCCTGTCTTCTGACAGTGGCCAGTGCCAAGTGCTTCGGAGGGAATGAACAGAACAGGGCAATTATTGAGCGATCTATCCTCTGTTGTCCACTCGCAGCTTCTGGCAGTCCAAAGCTAAGGATGCTCAGAATATGGATTACATCCTCAACTGTCTTGGTTAATAGCCATGATAGACAAGTTCCTAGAAGATGGGTCTAATTCTTTTTTAAACCCAGTTATAGTTTTTTCAAGTTCCACAAGTTGACTGTGCATTGTGTGAAGGAAGTACTTCCTTTTTTGTTCTTGTTTGTTTTGGGGTGTTTTGTTTTTGTTTTAAACGTGCTGCTCATTAATTTCATTGGGTGATGCCTGGTTTGTGTGTTATACGAAGGCATAAATAACATTTCCTTACTTGCTTTCTCCACACCATTCATGATTTTATATGCCGCTTTCATACCACGTCTCTTTTCCAAGCTGAATAGTTCCAATCTTTTTAATTTCTCCTCATATGGAAGCTGTTCCATTCGCTTAATCATTTTTGTTGCCCTTCTCTGTACCTTTCCCAATTCTAATATTTCTTTTTTGAGATGGGGCGACCAGAACTGCATGCAGTATTCAAGGTATATTCAAGTATTCAATGGCATTATATTTTCTGTCTTATCTATCCCTTTCCTAGTGGTTTTTAACATCCTTTTAGGTTTTTTGACTGCCACTGCATGTTGAACAGACATTTTCAGAGGACTATCCACAATGACTCCAAGATCTCTTTCTTGATTGGTAACAGTGAATTTAGATCCCATCATTTTGTATGTATAGTTGGGATTATGTTTTCCAAGGTACATTACTTTGCGTTATTCAGCACTGAATTTCATCTGCTTTTGTTGCCCAGTCATCCAGTTTTGTGAGCTCCCTTTGTAACTCTTCACAGTCTCCTTTGAACTTAAATATCCTGAGTGATTTTTGTGTCATCTGTAAATTTTTCCCTCAGTTGCCTAATTTTTAGATTATGTATTAATTATATTGATGACTGAAGAATCCCCAGTTATCACTTTGAGGGTTGACGGGTTCTAGTCTCAAGATCAGGCCCAGTAGTATTTAAATTATTATATAGTTAGAAGCCCTGATGTGCACAATTGTAACACTCACACTATAGGAACTCTTTTATATTTACAAATATAATTTATTAATACATATAGCACAGTAAATAGAGATACGACAGAATGTACATCTGCACATCTATATACTCACACTGTCTTCTGTAGAACAACCTGAAATGTTAGCCATCATCTTCCTCATCACTGTCACCTTCCCCATCATCACCAGTGCCCATCATTCTGGCACCTCCCAAGGACTACATCCCCTTCTCCTATTGCCCTTAGCCTAGGATGCCATTTTTAAATAATATGTTACACTGACGCCACTGTGTTTGATGAATATTCAGTAGGGGATTTTTCCCCTTTTCCTTATTTGTGTTTCTTCACCTTACTAATGTTGGAGTGTCTTTTTCTATAGGTTAGTATATCAATGATCTCAACTTATTATTGTATACATCAGTTTGTTACCGTGCCCCTTTTGTGGTTAGGTATCACATTTTTATTTCTGTCCTAACCAGTTACTTTGATTCTTTCCAAGTTGTGGTGTACCTGTTAAGTTAAAAGGGTATGAACTTAGAAAAGTCCCAGTGCCAGCCTGCTTCAGTGCATCCTGCATCTAGCTATGGCAAAGGTCACAGCCATTTATGGACTTTATGCTTTATTTCATTACCATCTCTAGCTGAAAGGTCCCAAAAGTGTGTGCTATCTTGGTCCTAGCTTAACATACAAAATGTGGCTTGTAGGTCCCTTGCCTTACAGCCAAAATATAAATCTATTATGGGAACTCATTTAAAGTTGCCCCAGTTAACATTGTTTTGATAAGTTGCTGATCAATTAGGGAACATACTCATTTAAAGTTGTGCAATGCTCACTTATAAAGTCGTTTGGCAGCAGCCTGCTTTGTCCACTGCTTGCAGGAAGAGCAGCCCATTGCAGATAGCTGGTGGGGGCTTGGAACCAGGGTGGGCCAATAGCCCCCCTGTCAGCTGCCCGCTCCCCTAAGTTCCGTGCGTGGCAGCCACACAGCAGGCTATCAACTGCCGGTAGTTCAGCTGTCCCTCCCCCACTGCCATGTGCTGCTCCTGCCCTCTGCCTTGGAGCTGTTCCCGGGATCCTCCTGCTTGCTGTAGGGGAGGGGGAGAAAAAGGGAGGGACTAGTGTCAGGGTGTCTCCCTGCCCCATGCTCCTGCACCCCACTTAACCCTTCTCTGTACAGAGCGGGGTGGGGACACAGAGAGAGAGAGAGAGAGAGAGAGCTTGGGACAGCAGCTGCTGTCTGAACTTCCTGATCTACTTAAAGAGACAATGTACTTAAGAGTGGGGTCAGCATACTTAAAGGGGCAATGTGCATCTCTCTCTCACACACGGTGTGTCAGTCTGCCATGCTGCCTTTTAGAATGTGAGGCTACATTAATAACAATGTGTTAATCCTCGAGGGCTCAGCCAGAAGCTAGTTCATCATTTATCAGTAAGAAATATCCCATTCTCTAACTTCACCACCTCAACCAAGCTTCACAATCATCATTGCTGTGTACAGTATTAAATTGTTTGTTTAAAACGTATATACTGTGTGTGTCTATATAGGTGTGGTTTTTGTTTTTTTGTCTAGTGAAAAAAATTTCCTGGGAACCTAACACCTCCTATTTACATTAATTCTTAAGGAGAAATTGGATTCGCTTAACATCGTTTCGCTTAAAATCACATTTTTTAGGAACATAACTACAGCGTTAAGCGAGGAGTTCCTGTATAATAAAACTCATAAGAAACTTATGAGAAAACATAATCTATATATAGATATAAATATATATAGGCAGGTATAAACTTATGTTCAGGTTATGTACATCAGTTGATTTCCAGGATGCTTCTGTGGTTGAATCATGTACCCAAGGTCAGAACTTCCCTTAAACTCTGTTTTCAGCTCTCCAAATACTTGGGGTTTTTCGCTGGGCCATTTGTCTGTGCAAAGTTTATAGGCCTCAAGCCTTATGCTAACTTGTTGATGCTAATGTCTTACAGATTCAGGCCTGTCAGTTTTTTGCGTTACTGCTGAAAAGAATGCAAAGCAGAATATAATGCAAAGCAATTAATATAATAAAGGCAAGCTAGCCCACTGGGCTACAAACCTCACTCTTTACCCATTTTTCCATATTGTTTATGAATATGTTGAACAGCACTGATTCCTGTACAGGTTCCTGGGGAACACCACTATTTACCTCTCTCCACTGTGAAAAGTGACCGTCCATTCCTACCCTTTCCAGTGTTTGTTGACAATGCTCTGTATGTTTTATCTTGGCACGTGCTTCTAGACAAAAGAGTTGACGCTATTTAGTAATTTTAAAAAATGAAATGAAATCTGATTAGTACCTTTAGCTTAACTGCACAAGCAAATTGCCTTCAAAGCAATATTTTGCCTCCAAGGAAGAATTTTCACGACTTTTTTTGTTGTCTGCAGGTATAGGGAAGAATGTCATCTGTGAGAAATCTGCTACCTCTGTGGATGCTTTCAGAATGGTTACAGCTGCCAGATATTACCCCAAGCTGATGAGCATTGTTGGCAATGTCCTCCGTTTCTTGCCTGCCTTTGTCAAAATGAAGCAGTTAATAGAAGAACACTACATAGGCAATGTGATGATCTGTGATGTGCGAGTGTACTGGGGAAGCCTGCTCAACCATAAGTACAACTGGATCTGTGATGAGTTAATGGGAGGAGGTGGACTGCACACAATGGGCACCTATATTATAGACCTCTTAACTCATCTAACTAGCAGGAAAGCAGAGAAAGTCCATGGCTTGCTTAAGACTTTTGTGAAGCAGAACGCAGCTATCAGTGGAATCCGTCATGTCACTAGTGATGACTTTTGCTTTTTTCAGATGCTTATGGCTGGAGGTATCTGTAGCACTGTGACTCTCAACTTTAACATGCCTGGATCATTTGTTCACGAAGTCATGATTGTTGGGTCCACAGGTCGCCTTATAGCTCGTGGGACAGACTTGTATGGGCAGAAGAATACAGCACTCCAAGAGGAACTGCTGCTTACAGATTCTATGACCATCAACACAGGCCTTCTGGACAAGGGGTTTAAAGACATCCCCTTGCTGTACCTGAGAGGTTTGGTGTACATGGTGCAAGCATTGAGACTATCTTTCCAAGACCAGGAAGACCGTCGGACGTGGGATCACAAACCAGTCTCCATGGCAGCCTCTTTTGAAGATGGCCTCTATATGCAAAGTGTAGTAGATGCCATTAAAAAATCCAGCAGGTCTGGGGAGTGGGAAGCTGTGGAAGTGATGACTGATGAACCAGATGCCAATCAAAACCTTTGTGAGGCACTTCAAAGAAATAACCTATAAGATATAAACATTCCTGGTGTCCCTTATGGAAGATGAGAACAGCTGAAGATGTCCAGATGCAACTATAGAAGTTTCTCAGTTTTTAGGACATGTAGGTTCTTATTTAATACTTTTTTTCATACTTGTGGGTAAAACGTGTCATAGTCTGATGAAACTGTTCCTCCCTGGGCAGATTATTTTGTTTTTAAACTCGTTTAGAGAGTTTTAAATATTTTTGGGTTTGGGTGGGGTTTTTAGTTGTTTTTTTTAAAGCCGAATTTCTGTTTTAGAGATTGTTAGGAAAACTTGAATTGCCCTTTGCACTTGTGGTAGCTGAAATGAAGTGAGGGATCTTTTGTTGTTGGATTGTTAGGAGACAGGACACAGTCCCGTTTGCACATAGTTGAGTTATTTTTACAATTTTAATCTGAGAGCAAGTAGAGCAAGATCAGGGAGTATGTACAGCTCAGCTGGTCTTGCCCTCTCTAATAGGACTTTCACTGACATTTTTTAGGTTTCAGCTTGTAAAACTTTATTAAAGAAAAGTGTAATGATATGGCAAATCTCTAAACTCAAGTGTTAAGAGTAGAAGGGATGGAGCAAAGTCTGTAAGATACAGATCAGGCTTAGTGTGCTGAAGGTTTCAAATTTAATTTAAATTGGTATCTAATTACCCCGTGGATTCTCCATTGACATTATTTAAAGTCTCTGCAGCGATGATTAGACAAGATGGAACACTGATTATTTCAGCTTCTGTTCCATCTGTGTGACTGTTGGTCCTCCATAGCAAATACTTAGGAGACTAATACCTCCCATCAACTTTCTTCCACAGCTTCCCTTCCCCAGACCAATTGTGAAGTTGTGTTCACAGCCTTGGCAGCACATATGCCAAATCTACATCAGTTTTTCCAGTCCTATGTGATGTAGTAGAGCCCCCAGTAGCTTACCAAGTGGTACATCTGGATTCCTTAATTTGCTATCTGTTTTATAATGAGACTGGAAAACATTAAGCCTTCTAGGAACTTGAACTTGGATGAAAAAGTAGGAAATATGCCATTACCATACTCTTCTGTGCTAGCAAGGAATCACTACAATACACAGGCCCTGCTAGGTAAAGAAAACAGTGACTGAATCATTAGGGCAGTGACGGCCTTTGGCTTGGGTGAGCCTGTTTTAAATCATGAACACTGGATAATATTACCCCTCCACATACACACACCTTATAATTTTGTACCCAGTGGGGATAATTTGTGCTGCTGGTAGCAATTTCCACTCATTCCCAGAAGTATGTTTGCTCATTAGGCTGTCATTGAGAAGGAGGGAATTTTTATTGCGTTTATCTTGTTTACTTGAATGTTTTAATGTTTCCCACTAGGTTTTAACCTTGTATATTTATATAAAGCATTAACATGCAAACATAACCTTTTCATTAAATGGTCCTTTCTGAAAAGTGTGTCTCACTTGTTTTCTACAGTAATAAACATTTATGTTGGCTGAGGACAGACTTTCATAGAGCTGATTATTTTTAGGCAAATTGAAGTGTCCCCTAATAAAAGTTGTTTTTCTATTACTGACACAAATCTCTCCTTTGTAACTTGTGTTTCAAGGCGGTGAAGAATACTCCACTGTAAAACCATTAGTATCTGTTCATTGTGACTGTCCAGAGATTGGGTTAGAGGCTCCCTGAGGAATTCCCTTATTTTGGAGCTGCTTTGTTCTCAGGTGCAAATAGGATGTGAGAAGGGGAAAGGTACCCCCTTGCCGACTAGTTCTAATCCTCAGGCTATTACAAGTTCATGGGTGCATATGAATTAAAGAGACCATGGTATATAACAGAGGTTCTCAACCATTTTCTTTCTGAGCTACCCTCTTCCCCCCTCCTCCCACACACGCACGCTATTCAAAACCTGGGCTGCAATAACTGGTTTTCTGCATATAAAAGCCAGAGTCGACGTTAGGGAATAGTGATTGCCTGGGACCTATGCCACAGGGCCCCCCACAAAGTTACATTTCTCAGGCTTCAGCTTCAGCCCCAGGTGGCGGTGCTCAGGGATCTGGGCTTCAGCTTTCTGCCCTAGGCCCCAGCGAGTTAATGCTGGCTGGCCCTGCTTGGAGGCCCCCCTGAAACTTGCTCAAGGCCCCCTAGGGGGTCCAGATTTCTGGTTGAGAACCCCTGGTATATAGAATTTCAGTCTCCAACTCCTGTTTTCCAGCCCCTCCCTCGCTCCTCGTTAGCGATTGCCCGCTTTCACTTGCCATTTCTTACAAGCCACAAAACCAGTGAGCAGTTGGCTGAGATGATTGCGCTGTTCCTGGTATACTTCATGTGTCTCCCCTTGTAATTAATGGCTTCTCTGCTTTATGTGCGTAGCTGCATGCAGCTTTTGGTGCAGGAATACCTGAAAAGCAAGATCCCAGCATTCCTGGAACAAATGGAATTCTTTGTTTAGTTGATGCATGTAAATAGTCCTCCATTCTCTTGGCACATTAAATGTCTGCCAGAGACAGGTCTAGCGTAATGTCATTTTAGAGGAAGAAGAACTGCTTCCCTGTGCTACTGACAATATCCGGCATTACCAGCCCTGTCATTGGGAATCTTGCCACTGGGTTTTTCCCTCCTTTTATAGACACTGTGTGGTAGTATATTGAAGAGCCACTCAACTGGTCTGCTTATTATACAGAAAAGACCCACAGGAGTGCCAGGCAGAGCGAGGGTCTGTCTGCACCCAATTTACTGTACTTATCGCATCAGCCATGCAGTACTCTGGCATTTTCACTATCCTGTAGCAGTGTCCACCAGGGATGTTAACTGGGCAGCTAGCTGGTGCACAGTAGTTCCACACACCCTAGCTTGCCATGCAGAAACTTGCCTTGTTGACAAATCCATAGTTATGGAAACTAGCCTGGCTTTATCAATAAATGCACTTTTCTTTCTCTCCACACTGAACCACCTCTCCCCCGGTTAAAGTTTGGCCCTTTGTTTTGTGTAGGATTAAGAGAGAAGTGACTTGGATACGCTAAAAATAGATTGATATTAGAATCCATTTATATAGCCTGTCAGGTTCCAAATAAATCAAAAGGAAATGGAAAACAACCAAGATTTGGTCTTGGGGAAGTCTGTTTTCATTTAGGGAGAAACTGCATTCTAACTAGGTGAAATAATTGAAGTAGAGAAGACCTTTGGCTGCTTCACCTGTGTTCTGATTCTGGTCTTCTCTCATCTGTTGGAGTCTTCAGTTTATTTAAAGTTAGCTTTATTATGTAAGTAACCCGTAACCACAGCTGTATCCTTGAACAGACAAATGTTCCTTCCTTGTCTAGTGATGTGTAATTGAACCACCAGAATACACATCATATATCATTTCTGGCTGCATTATCTATGTTCTGCTCTACTCCCTAATTAAGGTGTGCTGTTCACCTCAATGTAATCACCTATGCTGAACAATTAACAAGTGGAACAGGGTGCTACATCCATCTGATGTGAAAACTTAATTTTGTATTTAAACTCAGAATAATAGCAGAAAACCACTAATTAACTGGTGCTAATTGAAGTCCTCCTACTTCCAGGGTAAGCTGAAAGAACTCAACCATATATCAAGCAGGCTGCTTCAACTTGTCTGTTGCCCTCCATTCAAGCTTAGCCAAAAGTCCGGTGCAGAGATAGGAAGAAGAAAGAACAGGGGCTATGGGTGAGGGGAGAAAGGTATTAGATAATCTCTTATGTGCTTTTATTTTATTTGTTATGTCCCAACGTCATTTTAGCAGCTGATATTTTGTTACAGAAGAAATACTGTATGTTGCAGGGGAATAGGAAAACTAAAGAATGCCATTGTTTCCAGGAAAGTCTGACGTATTCTGTAACAGGTGACCAGGTACTGTCTAAAATTAATTACAATTACAGAAATAGTTAAACTACAATGAGCCTCTTTAAATTACAGGGTTATTTTGACTTGTGTTTAGGTTTGGCAGAATTTGGTTTTTAATGTTTTGATAATTTCTCCATCAGTGTATTAGGTATTTTTAAAGAGTTCTGTCAATTTCTGTCAGACAGTGGGTAAATGGATCAGATGATGAGTATTTAACAGCTGTAGACACTGAGATTCAAAAACACAAATTGAATCGCATGTCAAAATATACAAAGCAAATAATTTTAAATCAAAGTCGAATAAGTTCTCAAGCAGTATTTTGCTGACTTTGCCTATCTGTAAATTTCAATTATATCAATGGAAATATTTGTTGTCAGTTTCCATCTAGAGTGAAATCAGTGTTTGATGTTCGCCGATTAAAGATCTAATCCTACCAGGTGTACTTTGGTACTGTATTGCTGTGCAGAACAATAGGTTTCAAAGGGCTGTGTTAGGCAGTGTAGCAAAGCTTTATCATATTTAAAACCATCCTAGCTGTGAAGTTTTACCCTTTGCTTTTGCTTCTAGCTGGGTGCAGTGTAGCCAAGTTTCATAACTCCACTCCACTCGATTCAGAATATGTACCCTATAGCAGTGAACTACAGAATGACTAACTTGTCTTCGAAGTCCGGGGTATTGCTGTTATACAGTGACCGCTACTGGAGGGGAGGGAGAGGATGTTTACAGGTTTTAAAACAGGTTATTCCTTATTGTTGGTGGCTTGAACACTTCTTATTCAGATTTGGAGTTGGCAGCTGTCTCTCTGGCAGAGTTTCACCAGCTCTGAGCTTGGCACCTTCTATTTGTGTTGATTTAAGGTGGGGCGGGGTGGGGAGTAAAACTCAATAAAATACAGGGGAGTTTGGTGGTAGTTCAATCCACTTCCAGAATTTCTGATGCAGCTATAGGAGAAGAAATCTGCTGTCGTGTACTAAATAACTTCAGCAGCCTTTTAAAGTTCTGCCCCTTCACTCCTGGGCATGCTCTCTCGTGCTCTCTCTGAACTGTGGCTGCCACCAGTATGTACAATGGGCTCAGTCCTTAGCTGTCAGTCAATCAGGTGGTAACCAATAAGGATGCAGTATTTCTATATCTAGTTCTTTCACCTGGGGGGCAGGGGGACTCCCCATATCTTCTGCCTAGATGGAAGCAGCAACACTTTCTGTTCATCTTCGCCCCCAGCAGAGTTTCAGGACGGCAGGGGCCAGGCCAGGACAAAGGAAACCTCTTCCCAGAGAAAAAACAGGTAGGAAAGGCTGAAAAAGCTGTTCCTGTGCCTCTCCCCTGCAGTGCTGGGGGGCAGGTCCATTCTGCTTCCCCCTCCCCTGTGGCCTTGTGCTCAGTTGCTGCAGCCAAGCCCGGGCAAGGACTGAGGTGCTCTGAGCCATGCTCCTTTGTAGTAGCCCCCACACAGCCTCTGTGGGAGCAGCAGAACAGCTCCCACATAATCCTGGACACCCAGGGGTGGACCAGAAACTCAGTCAGAGTTTTGGGTCTGCACTCCATCCAGCAGCCCTGGCCTGGATAAATAGGCCTTTGCTGCCCTGTTGTCCACAGCAATTGATCCTTTCAGCTCTGAAAGAAGCTTCCCAAGAGAGCCTCCTCCCTCAACACGAGTTCCCAGACCCTTCTCTTCTCCGGCATCCCTGCCCTTGAAGTCTCCACAAAGTTGGCTCTCAGTCCTCAGAGATCCCCCTCCTCGCACACAGTTGAATCCTCCGCAGCGTACACCCACAGTGGCCTATTTGAATGACCTTGATGGGACCTGGAGCATTTCCCTCCAGTAGGAATCCAACATCCTCTTGCACCGGGCTGAGAACTAGCCAGGGTGCCTCACAGCCCTGCAAGGGCCTGGCTGTCTGAACCTTCAGGCAGATGGGCTGAGCCAGAAACACCTCCTTCCAGAGGCAATAGCCCCTTCGCTAGGAAATTGTCCGTCCTACTGCTTCCTGGTCCTGGTTTCCCTTGGTCAAGCTCTTGGCAAGCTGCAGTTCCTTACTTCCCATATGCTGCAGTAGGTATCCGGCCACGCCCAAGGCCTGGGTGTAAGATGTCAAGGGTGGAGGAGGTACCTTTCTTCTATGACATTGAGTTCTGAAGAAATCAGAAGAGAATTGGTGCTTGCGGAATCTCCTAGCTTCTGAAGGCCTAGAGGAGCCTGATTTGCAGACCACGTCTGGTTGTCCCCAGTTCTCAGTCTGCATCTACCAGACAGAAAAGACCGTTCTGACCCGTGGCCCCAGCCTTCTCATACTCAGGACCTGGCTTCCAAATGCGCATCCTCTTGAAGGTAGAGATCCCTGGCTTGATTCTTAGAATCCTTCATCTGGGAATGGTGATTTCTCCTTTGGCCATCCATAGGATTTTGGCCAGGAATCGGCTCTGTCCTGGAGCTACCTCAGGATGGGTCTGAGGGAGGACTCGATGCTAGGTTTGATTCCAAGACCATAACGGGATATTGGGATCATGTAGCCCAATCTTCTGTATAACACAGGCCAGATAATTTCCCAAAAATAATTTCTGTTGAACTAGAGCAGATCTTCCATAAGAGTCTCAGCTTTCACTCTCAGGAGGGTCTGTTGGCAGCTTCCCAGTGGAGATGGGGGGGCCATGCCTTCATAACCAGATTCCTTAAGACAGTGTCTTACCTTAACCCCCCTGTTAAGTTACTCTTGGGGAGTTATTTGCCAAAAAATTAAAAATTCTGGGCACAATATTTTAAAATTCTATGTATTTTATTTGTCAAAATAATATAATCATGCCAGGTTCAGTTTTTGGTACTTTATTTCTAAATACCTGTCTGCAAGTATGCTTGTAGCAATGAGGACCACAAAAAAGATTCTGGATATGTTTTTGTTTTGTTTTTTTTGACAGATGGATTCCTCATGAGGCATATTAGTCAAGAACTTTGAGTAATAATTCATTTAAAACTGCAATATAGAAACTTCCCACACTTCTCCGAAGCAGTGCAAAGGTTTGGGGGAAACAGAGGAGCTGAGGGAGAGGGAAGGAACCTGGGAGTGAACATGGAAGGGTGTGGATGGGAGTAATATGGAACAGTTGTTGGGGTGTGTTCTTTTTTTCGGGGGGGAATTGTTAGGGAGCTGTAGAGCCTCCCCCATGCAGATTCTGCCTGACTCCTAGCCTCTCCCATTCAGTCAGGCACATCTTCCCCTGTCCCCATGTGTCCCTGCACTCCCATTCAGCCCCTGGCTCAATGCTGTCACCTCACTAGCTTCTGTGCCGCTGCCTCAGTCTGTTCCCCCCAACTAGCCCTTCTGAATCCCAGTCTGTGACCCTCAAGCAGCCCCATGTGCCCAGCTCTGGTCCATTTCCTCCATGTCCTGTCTCCCCTCACCTGGCCACACCGGCAGAGCTCTCTGAGAAGGCAGCTTCTGCTCTGGTCCCTCACCGTGGCTGGCTGCTCGGGTCCTGTGCTGGCTGCCCTCTCTTCTGGTGCCACAGCAGCCCCTGGTGACCGAGACACGTAATTGCGGCACCTCCCCGACAGAATCCGTTTCCTGTGGGGACGTGAATTCTGCATGCGCGCAGTGACACAGACTTCCCCCAGGAGTATTAAGTGTCTTGTTTCTTTTGGAGCTTAAAGGTAACGTTCTGAGCTGTGTGACCCATCCTTGCTGGAAAGTGATTGTTCCCTCAGCCTGACGAGCCTTGGATCTTATGGCCCTGGCTTGTGCTCCCTGAGTCCTCACTTACACATGGAGACACTAGCTCTCTGAATTGCTGAAGCTCCCTCCCTGAGGTGGGCTTGGCCTTCCACCTTAACCGGGAGAGCTCAAGCTGTTTTCCCGCTTCCAGACTCAAGGTCGATTGCCCCGCTCTGGATGTCCCCCAGGCATTTTGGATCAGCCTTTCTCAAACTAAACCCTTTGGCAAGCCCAGATTCCCCTTCATGCTGCTTGAAGGGTCTCCAAAGGGATGAAGGCATCCAGAAAGATCGTCCTGGATCAGAGCCTGCAATTAGCATCCTCCCATGCTGCCTGCCTCTTGTTGGACAGCTTCAAGCTCATTCTCCCCCCAAATTACCAGCAAGTGCACGCATTGGACATGGGGTGCATAGACTTCTTATTAAAGTTCTCTTAGGGGTGCGCTCAGCAGCTCTTGTGATTCTAGCATTCCCTGCCTGCAGTATTTAGCTTCATCCCCATCGGCCTGTGATCAGTCTATGGTACAGTGACGCCGCATTGCACAGCGAGGGCTAAATTCATCTGAGCATTTAATCCTTGCATCTTTCAGCCCGGTGTCACTGCATCTGAGCACACGTGCAGTAGCTTTTTGAGCCATCTTGGCTCCTTTTGAATACTCTTTCAGACATTGCTTTTGGACATGTCAGTAGAGCCATCTGCCTATTTGAGAATTACCGGGATTAAAAATATGTTTATCATTGTGTGAGCTGTATATTGTGGCAGCTGGATGGCTGCGGGATTTATTTAGCTGAATGGTTTTACTTGCATTTTTATGTTTAATTAGAATTGTTCAGAAGCGTGTGGTCTCCCTTCAGTAAAAGGGTTAATAGATGGTTAAATTGGAGCTGTCTGTTTTGGCTGTAGATACAGATCTTAGATCTATTTATATTTCTTTAAGATGGGGGTGAACCACTGGTATAGTAGCCAGATTGGTTTAACCTGACCCAGCGTACAACCAGGGACTGTGCAAACAGCAATAAACCTGGCCGTGTGGACAGCTGTGCGAGTGAGAGTTGTTATAAGGCTGTGGTCAGGAAAGCAGTTTCTTTAATTAGGAGAAGTAGGTGGTGACTGAGTCTCTGTAATGTGCCTAGCACAATGAGGCTCTGATCTCTGTCTGTGTCTAGGCACTGCCGTAAAACCAACAATGTAAGCCCTGGGGAGCTTACCCATAGCAGATGCCACAATCCTTCAGAGAGGATCTCTCTGGCTGATTTCCTGCTAACTTGATGCCCGTTTGGAAGCTGTAATTCTGAGGTGACTCTGCCAGTGTTCCAAGTGCCAGGATGGTCTCATACAGCAAAAGGAATAAGTATCGTGGAGTGGAAAAGTTAAATGAATCCCTGTTTGTCAAAAGAAAAAGGGACCCAGAAAACAATTCCAGACAGACCCCCGATGAGTCCAGTAGTGGAGTAGAAATCCTAGGAGAGGAGGAGAACACACAAGAGGAGTGAGAAAAGAGAGGATAATGGGGCGTGACTACTTCTGCGGTCTGGAGCTGGTATTGGGCTTCCCATTAATGGTGATTATTTCGGCCAGCACCCTAGGAGCTATGTTCAGTCTGAACCCAGCAACCAAAGTGACACACGCCACCCCCACTCTTGGCAGAGTAGCAGTGGGGATTTTGCTGCACACCCCTCTCCCCTCTTTCTTCAGAAAACTGGAATGTAAACAGTGTCCCCATGTGCTGTTTGCTTGGGCAACACGAAGCTGGCGAGGTCTCTAATGCTGCCACCTCCAACCCGTGCTCTCTCAGCCACTGGGGAAGGACAGTCCAAGTGAACTTTGGTGCCTGAAGAGTCTGATTGAACCAGAAATGAAAATAGCTGTTGACGCCTGCTCCAGGCCCGAACTAAGCCAGTGACAAGGGTGCATTGAATCTTCAGACAGCTCCAAGAGCCAGCAATTGGAAAGTCTCCCTTTATTTCATAAATGAGTGAAAAAGGCACCTCCCAGCCATAAGGAACAATGGATTATAAAGACAGTGACTTTTCCCAGGAACGCTCGGCAAAAGACCGAGCCACCTGAAGGGTTCACTGCAGAGTTTTAAGAAGGCAGGAAGTCAACCGGCTCAGTCCCAGGTTTCTTTTATGCTAAATTGACAAGGCGGGACCTTGAAATCTGGGTGATTATTTATCCTGTGGGGAGAGCGGCGGCACCAGGTGAGCCGCACAGACGCTCAGCATCTTGTCGATGGCGACTTGTGTTGACTTGTCGACCTCTGCCTGGGGTGGAGTTCCTGGGGGGCGACTTTCTGGGTTATCGCTTTTGGCTCCTGGAATGGAGACGCGGGACAGGTGGGTATCCGAGCTCACCTCCCCGGGCAGAAAGGGGTGGGGTGAGTAGCTCTTAGAAGGAGAATACCAGCTGGTGACTCTTTCGGATGGGAGCGGAAGGTGCCCCTCTGCTGGGAGAGATTCTAATCTGTCTGTCTAGGCCCTCTAAAGTCTGGTAAAAGACAGCCTGCTGTCCGATGAGTGCAGTAGACCAGGTGGGTATAGCTTAGCTGGTCTCCCTACAGCTGTAAATGGAACAAAAGTGGCCGAATCACAGGCAGGGGGCTGCCAGCAAGGCAGCTGGAAATGGGAATGAATGTTTACAACCCACCACCCAACCTGCCCAGTGTCCCTGGGGAGGAGCTGATGGCCCGCAGAGAGCTCTGCACGCTGGACTGGACGCCTTTCCTGCCTGGCTTGTGGTTCTCAAACTGCGGGGGCGAGGTTATTACCTGGGGGGTTGTGAGCTATCAGCCTCCCCCAACAAACCCCACTTTGCCTCCAGCATTTATAATAGTGTTAAATATCCAAAAGTGTGTTTACTCTATGGCGGGGGGGGGGGGTTGCACTCAGGGGCTTGCTGTGTGAACAGGGTCCCCAGCACGAATGGTTGAGACCCACTGAACTAGGGCCTGGCCCACCCGGCCTCCTGGGAAACAATGGAAGCGATGTTCAGCAGCAGTGCCAAACCCAAACTGAGAGCTACTCAGCCGGCTGCTCTGGGAAGCCCAGTGCGTTCAGGTAGGATGGAGCACTAGCGAGTGCGATGCTGAAGGACCAGCATGGCCCCACACATTTTACCCTGCTTCTTGCCTCATCCCATGGGTCCCTGACTGGAAGCCACCCAACCTTGGAGCGACTGTGTTGTGTTAGCCCCCAGCAATGGCTAGTCTGGTGGCTGGGCCAGGCCCAGAGCTGCAGCTCCGTCCCTGTTACCTGTTGGGTGAGACCCCTCTGACTCCTCGGTGTTCCCCTTGTCTGGGGCTCCAGCAGCCTCCTCCAGTGCAACTGTCTCTGGGGCTTCGCTCTCGTCCTCTGAAGGGCTGTTGAGCTCCGGGTTGTCGTAGTTTATGTACTGGTATAAGGGTCGCAGGCGCTGTGGTCTCCCTGCGCGGTGATGATACCACCAGTGTGACACTGAATACTACACACACCTCACACCCCTCACCCCACCAAAGCCTTGTGGCCCCGGGGAAGATCATGACACCTGGGCTACAGAGGGGGAAACTGAGGCACGGGGCTGGGGCGGGACTTGCCCGAGATCATGCAGTGCAGCGGTGACTGCTCTTGCGGAGGATGTTGGTTCTGTGGTGAAGGCTTCAGTCTCAGACTCTGCGGATCTGGGTTCAGTTCCTGGCTCTGCTGCAGACTGGCCAGGTGACTGGGGAAATTCGGGGATTCCCCATCGGTGCACTGGGGTTCCCAACGCGTCCCTCCCCCCATTTGGTCTGTGCTGGGCCTGCCTCCCTCCGGGCCTGGGCAGAGCCTGGGGCAATGCAGCCCCCATCTCAGGCAGTGCCAGGGGTGGTGTCACCGTAAGGAGAAGCTGGGGGGTGTGGGGCAGTGGGGAAGCCTCTCCTGGCTCAATCTTTTTGGGGGCCAGCTGGGCTCTTGGAGCTTGATGGCCCTGGGGCCCCACTATCCCCCCTGGGCTGGGAGCTGGTGGTGATGGAAGGACACCAGGGAGTAGGGGGCCCTGGGGCTCGGTCCCCAGCCGCTTGCGGGGTGCCTGCCTCTCTAGATTTGGGATGGGGAGGCCACGCCCACGCTGTACAATGGAGGCCGCGGGGAGGAGGAAGCTCATCGAGCAGGGCTGCTCCTGAGGCCAAGGCTAGCTGGTGGAGGATGTGTCAGGCGCTCACGTGGCCTGATCCTGTGAGGAAACCGCTGCGGGGGACAACCGTCACCCGGACTCGACAGCGCTGGGGAGCCCCGCCTGGAGCCCTTGCCTGACTGTCCCCAAGCCACAGGCCTGAGCTACAGGAGAGCTCCTTTCGCTGCTAGCACTAGCAGGGCCGTTCTCTGGGGACCAGCTTACGGTGCCCTAAGCCGCCCACCACACGGCCATCCCACCAGGCCCCGCCATCCTGCTGGGAAGGGGCCGCGCGGTGCCTCGTGTGCACTTACTGTCCGTGTGCAGTGTGTCCGGGGGCAGAGCCGCGGCCGTGCTGGCTGCAGAAGCTGCCAGGTCTGACGGGCTTTTCCTTTTCTTGGCTTTCTTGTGCTGCCTGGCGGCGAGGGGAGACTCCACCTCCCCCCCTTTGGGAGGCAGCTTCCTGAAGTCGGCATGCTGGAAAACGTGTACTACAGAATCGGCCCTGGGGGGCAGAACCAGAACCAAGGGGACGGTGGGTTTGAGCTGCCGGGCAGAGGAACGGCAGCCCTGGCAGGGCAGAAACGTCCCATGCCTCCCACCCAACCTGCACCAGCGCCAGGAAACTTCCAGAGAACAAGCTAACCCTTGGGCTCTTTTGACTCCTTCCTACCCTCCCTCGGGCTGGGAGAGCATTTCCCAGGGGGCTTGAAGCTCTAGGCATCCTAGCTTGAAATGCTCTGCCCTCTGGTGTGCCTCTGCCCCCGCACAACTCTTGATGAAGATGGAGAAGTAGGACCGCGCCCCTTGTGCAGATGGGGAAACTGAGGCAGAGAGCGGGGCACTGACTTGGCTGCGGTTGCGCCCAAAGTCAGTGGCAGAGTCGGGAGAAGAGAACCCAGGAGTCCCAGTCCCTTCTGACCTAATGGCGAGAGAACAGTTTATAAATTAACCCAGCCCCTTGCTGGACCTCGCCCTCGCTCGCTTTGTATTTTAGGAGAGTGTCAGGCCAGGGCTGCATTTTAACCAGCTTGCTTTAAGCAGCCCGGGTGCGGCTGCCTCCCCGAGCCTTGGTGCCCCTCTCCAGCGGGTGGCATGTTCCGCCGCCTCTGCCCTCTCCTCTGCAGTGGTGGGAGAGGCTCCACCAGGCCGGCCTGGCGCATGCAGCCGCACCGCAGAAGCGGGTCACGGTTAGCTGGCAGCCTGCCCTGCAGCCGAATCCTACTCTGGATGCTGGATACTGGGTGGTAGGACCTGTTCTGGGTCCATTTCCTGACGGGTCGTTAATGGGCCTGAAGCTGGTATTATTTGATATGGCCGAGTCCTGAGCCCAGGGGTCACAGAACAGTCACATCCTCAGTGCCAGCTTCCCCTGCTGTGCCCAGGCAACGGGCCACAGGCCCGCTCACTGGGGAGCCCCTCTAAGGCATCTCAGTCTCTGCCCCATTCAGCTCCTGGCCCCTCTGCTGGGTGCCAGCTGTGGTGGGTATGAGCCCTCATGTCAGACAGGTCTCCTCAGCCGGCAGTGGGGCCTGGCTTTGGGTAGATACTGACCTGGACTGGGCTGGAGACTGTCTCTGGGGAAAAAGGGGTTCAGGCCCCCGAGCGACCCAGGGTCCATATGTCCTTGTGCTAAAGCTAACAAACACGTCCCCAGCTGTCCCTCCACCCCTCATGCCCCCAGGCCTGGGGGCTGAGCGAATGGTGCTGTCAGGGGACTGGCTGGGATGTGCCAGGCTGGCCCATGACCATCCCATCCTTCCAGACCCAGCCTCTGTCTCTGCACTTTGAAGGCGGGGAGCTCCCGGGAGCCCGGGGTTGGGCCTCGCCATTCGGTGGGAGCCCCCAACCCAGTGGGGTCTGATCCCTCCTAGTAATACAGCCCCCAGGGGACCCTCCAACCTACTTTGCCGCCTTCGCTTTGAAGCCGGCGGTCAGCAGCCACGCCTGGAGCACGGAGACAGATCGCAGGGGTCTCAGCTCCGGAAAGAGCTCTTTGTGCTTCTGCCCCTCTTCGTCATACAACTTGGGGTTCACGACCACGCCCTGCCCGTCCTCGTCCCACTGGGGAGGGAGACAAAAAGTGACCGCTCGGGGGGGGGGGCGTATGCTTAGCGGCTGCAGGGCCTGGCCCAGATGCCGGCTCTACACCAGCTCCACGACAGCCTGGTCTGGGCCACACCTCTCTGGCCCTGGAGGGGAAGCTGAGCTCCACATTGAACAAGCGGCCGGGGGATTTCTGAACTGCGAATTGCTTAAGCTACGTTTAAAACCCATCTGCAAAGAGATCAGGCGTCCTTGGCTTGTGCTGCAGTACAGAGCCTGCTCCACCAGGCCCTGGGTCTGGTCGCAACAGGACCAGGATGGCACCTTGAGGCCTGTGTGCTGAAGCTCGGTGCATACGCTGGGTTCTGGGGTGTTAGATCTACGTCAAGTTAGGATAAAATCATTTCATGGTAGGATGCCAGGGCTCTGTGCTGCTGAGAGACGAACAGCCTGGGCGTGACACAGCTGCTGCACGGCCAGCTCCCGAGGACGATGCGAGGGAGGCAGGGCAGCTGTAGCTATCAAAGCCCCCCTGTCATGGGAACCCTGGCCAGGGCTTCTGGGGGAGGAAGGTGTCAAAGCAGCCAGGAGAAATGTGAGCCGCAAACACCCAGCTGGTTTTTCACACGAATGAACTGGAAGCTTTGAAATCATCTTTTTGGGGGCCGCTGCTGCTTGTTAAATCTCTTGTGGGGACAATGTGGAAGTGTAACAGGACACAGCCCCCTCCCCAGGGGAGACGAACCAGATCCCATGCGGCCTGACGCATTCCCCGCTCCCCATGCGCCTGGCCCGATCCCCTTGTGAACAGGCCTACTTCAGGGAGCCGCAGCTCTGCGAACGCGCCTGTCCCATTACGCCTCGTGTTCTACATGCACGATCGCGCTTTACCTCCAGCGCCTTGATGGTCGGATTGTCCAGCGCCGCTGCCAACTGGGAGAGGAAGCGTCTGGGTGCAGCCTTCGCTCCGGGCTTCTTCTCGCTGGGACTCCTTGCTGTGGTGGCCATCACCTGAGTATGGGGCAATCAGTGACATCAGATACTAGTGCCAGCGGGCGCATTGCGTCCAGCCTGATTTGATCCGCTGTCTGCTGATGATGCTTAGCCCTAGGTCACTGAGCACTCCCGGCAGGGGTATGGGCAGGGAGCTCTAGCTTTGTGCATATTGCCACCCTGGGCCCCTCTCCCAAGGCCCCGTTACAGCTAGCACAGACGCGTCGTGGCCACGCAGCTGTGTCTTTCACAGCACAACTAAGGGCAGGCTGTGTTTGGGCAGCCCCAGCGGCCAGGCCAGGCAGCTGTGTTGCGGTGAACTATGGGAAGAGCTGGGCGACTATCTCATAATGCTTCAGCAGGGGAGAGGGTGCCCGGAAGACATGTGCCCAGAGCAGGGCTCTATGGGACGTCACAGTGCTGGGAGGAATGGCTGACACCCCAGTTGCACAGATGCAGTGAGGAGGGCCGTTCTGCATGTCAAAGCCCATTAGGGAGCCAAGCCTCTGCCAGCCAGGGTCATATCTGAGGGTGACCCAGGCTGTGTGCAGACATAAGCCGTTTTCGAAGTTGAGCAGGCCTAGACCACTTCCAGACTCAGCTAACAGCTGCACATGGCCAGCTGCCTAGTCTCCTGGCATGGATCACAACTGGCAACGGGGCCAAGGGCTTGGATTCTCAGTTCCACCAAGACCCGTTTACACCTCGTGGGCAGTGTCAAGGGGCCATGCAGTGGGGGTCAATTACAGCTGACTGGGCATTCAGGACCCCTCAAGCTCTCGGGGGGCTAAAAGTGACCTGATATCAATGAGAATCAGGCCCATCGTTTATTTGCAGTGAATAATCGCCCCCATCTCAGGCGGGAGCTGCAATAGAAAGATCAGGTCACATACAACGGTTGCTCCTAGGGTCTGAACATGGTTCGTCTAACCAGAGCAGACAGAGATTTTAATGCTATAAAATCCCACTTGGCAAGTATCCAGGTTCCAGAGTGAACGAATCCACTCAACTGATTGTTTCACCGTACGAATGCAGCGTCCCCCCTCCCCACTTGTTGCTTTATCCAGAGCCGCCTGATGATTGAGGGAGTTTCTTAACCCCCTGCGTCTGTGGTCCTGTGAATACACTTGAACCTCAGCTTTTGTTTGCTGAAGAATGGCTCTAGCCTTCGTGGCCACAGAGAAATCCTGGGGAATGGGAACCCGGTGGGTTCTGCTGGCAAACAGAAAGCCCAGCACCCCAAGCCCCCCCTTATTCAAATCGCTGCCTTAAGGCCTGATTCATGCTTTGTGAACATGAGGGTTTGGTGATGGTGGGAATGCTGAAAGCCCTTCCCATCTTCTAGTCACTAGGAGGGCCCAAACCAGGGGAGACTAGTGGGGTTCAAATATTTGACTTTCAACTCTGAGCCTCAAATGCTTTCTGCACCGGTCAGCTCAGCTTTACCAGTGCCTTTTATCCCACTGTGTGTCCCCCGTGCTGTGAGCTTTACATTTAGTCAAATCAAATAACTACGACCACGAGCTCCTCATCTCCTAGCTCTGGGCAAGGCGGGGACCACTCTACTCTGGGGCTAGGAATCCGTGCCACCGTTGGTTTCTGTGCCCTACAAACACGCGCTTGCAGCCTGCAGCGGGGCCACCCACAGCGGTCCAGGTAAGCACCCGTGCAGGTGTTGACAGGATTGGGGCCCAAAACGACCTCAACTCATCCTGCGGCTGTTTGTCTCCCAATGCTGCAGCACTCTAGTCTAGGGGAGGCCCGCACGGCGCTCTCCCAATGAAACGGGTCGGTGTTCTCTAGTGTCAGGGCTTCCTTATGCTAAACAAGGTGCTAAACAAGACAGCGAGCACGGGGCTGCTCTCTGCGTGGATCGAGAGGCATCTTTGGCACTGGGTTTGGTAGTGTAATACTGACCCACACCGGGGATCGAACCTGGGACCTCAATCCATGACTCTCCAGCTGGCCTAGCCACCACTAGAGGGGGACAGAGCACCACACCCAGCAAGGCAGGGGCTGACAGTAGCAGATCTGGG
>ML677343.1:3056392-3086437 GCA_007922305.1 Dermatemys mawii | reverse complement strand
GCTGTGGGGGGCGGGGCGGGTGTACCCCCGGCGATGCGGGGGAGCGCTGGGGGCAGGGCCCCCCCCTTGCTGTGGGGGGTCGGGGTGGGGGCACCCCGGGGTGATCTTGGTGCAGGGCCCCCCACGCTATGGGGGTTTATGGCTGGGGGCCCCTCGTGCTATGGAGCGCTCGGGGCAGGGCCCCCCCTTGCTGTGGGGGGTCGGGGTGGGGGCACCCCGGGGTGATCTTGGTGCAGGGCCCCCCACGCTATGGGGGTTTATGGCTGGGAGCCCCCCGTGCTATGGAGCTCTCAGGGCAGGGTGCCCCCCATGCAGAGAGGAGTATGGGTGGGGGCACCTCACATCATGGGGTGGTCAGGTCTGGGCACCCGGACTGTGGCGCCGGCAGGGTTGGCAGAGACTCCCTGTGTTGCAGGCCCTGCCTGGAAGCAGGGGCCCCGTACTGCCAGGACCCCACAGTGCCCGGGGGCCCGAGCCTGCTCAGCCCCTGACCCCCTTCTCCCCAGGGCTCCTGACCCCACCGGTAACCGGCTCCCCAGGCTTGTGGTCTGTTGACTGGGGGAGCTTGGTTTGCATTCTGCCTGGAAGCGGTTTGCTCTCCAAGCCAGCAAAATAAATAAAGCGCAAATGCCGAGGCTGGCGTGTGGCCAAGAGCACAGGGCCAGTGCAGAGGCTGCTTGGCTGGCTGATGGGAGAGAGGGGGCTGGAGTTTGTTAGTTCCTAATTCCAGTGATGCTGCCTTGGGAAGAGTGTGGGGTCTAGTGGTTGGAGCAGGAGACTGGGAATTCCAGGACTCCTGGGTTCTACTTCTGGCTTGGCCAGTGGCAGCGGCAAAATCTGTTTTCTTGGGGCTTCGGTTGTCCTGTGTAGAAAGGAGGAGCCATGCTGATGTGCCCCACTGGGTGCTGTGTAGGTGGGTTGATATTTCAAATGTGTGCTGGGAGCACTAGTGGGAGATATGAGAGGAGGACACAGCACAGAGGAGGGCAAACTACAGCCCGTGGGCCACATCCAGCCCCCGGGACTGTCCTGCCCGGCCCTTGAGCTCCCAGTCAGAGAGGCTAACCCAGGCCCCCTCCCCTGCTGTCCTCTCTCCTCTACAGCCTCAGCGTGCCGCGCCACCAGCGCTCTGGCCCACCAGTCCTGCCTGGAGAGAACGGTCAGGGGACAAGGAGCAGGGCGAGTTGGATGAGTTAGGGTTCTGAGGGGGGCAGTTGGGGAGCAGGAAGTGGGAGGGAGTAGATAGGGGGCCAGGCTGTTTGGGGAGGCCCAGCCTTCCCTACCTGGCTCTCTGTACAGTTTCGCAACCCCGACGTGGTCCTCGTGCCAAAAAGTTTGCCCACCCCTGCTCTACTTCATCATACCAGTAACCTGTCCCCAGTGGGACTCCGAACACCTGGTTCTGTTCTGACTGCTGAGCTTTGAGCAGCCTGTGTTGTGTCTGTTCATAGCAAGGGTATTTGCTCTCTCTCCCCTTTGCATCTCTCTCCCCTTTGCATCAGCCCTTGTCAGCAACTGTCCAGGGCATGTCAGTTACTGTGTTTTGTGGCCATGGTAATATACAGCAGTGAGAGACTGAAGATGCTACAAGGAGAGAGGCTATATAAAAACAAGAGAGAGACAGAATGGCATCCATTTCTGTAGCACCTTTCCTCTCCAGGAACCCAAAACACTGTACCCACAATAGCTGGGCAACACTCACCTACCACTGAAATGCAGCCACTTCTGGAGTGGAGTGTGACAGCTATTTAACAGCACGCAGGAACACCCTGCACCAGTTAAGGACAGGAAGTGAAGAGGGATATCCTAGCGGCTGACAAGGCAAGGGAGATGTAGGGAGGCAGAATGTGACTACCTATGTTGAAATTAGTCTAAATTAGAACGCCTTGACCATTAAGAAGAGAGACCCGGGATCTTTAATGACAAAGAGTGATCAGAGTCTCACGTGTGGGATGTGTAGGGTTAGAATACTGTGGACTTTGGCCAGTCAATCAACATCCTTTCCCAGGGAGCCTTCCCTAGATGTCTCGAGGCAGTGGGCTTAGGGCATTGTCCAGCCTTACCCATAATGTGGGCTCTCCATGCCACCTTGAGACGTGCAGGCTGGAGCTGCAGGTAGAGTGGGGCAGGGTGGCGATTCTCCCTCACCCCGTGAGGGCGGGCCCGGACCTGCTGCACCCTCCCAATGTTCCTCCATCTCCCCCTTGGGGGCACGCCCCACAGTTTGGGGACCACTGGCTTAGGAGCTGGAAGATGTAAATTCCAGCTTGTGGCTAGAGTAGGCATGTCTCCCCAGTCGAGCTAGGGGCAGCGGTGCTTGTGGCGGGAAGGGCAAGTCCCCCCAAGTGCCAGCCTGTAAGAGCCCCTCAGTATGGACAGGAGAACTTCCAGCTCCAGATGTACCCGTCGTGCCCAGTGCTCGAAGAGGGAGATGTTGGAACCTTCGCTGAAATCTCATTTGAAAAGGTTCAGCCTGGTTCCTCTTGGTTCTGGCTGGTCACCTAGGGGACCAGAGCTATGTGGTGCTCCAGGAGAAACCACTAGAACAGGGGTGGCTGATCTGAGCCTTCGACCCAGAATTTACCAGTGGACATTGCCAAAGAGCCACAGTAATATGTCAGCAGCTCCCTGCGCCGAGCTCTCAGCGCCTCACACCCACCAGCAGCCCCACCGATCAGCACCTTCCCCTCCTTCCCGCATCTCCCAATCAGCTGTTTTGTGGCATGCAGGAGGCTCGGAGCAGGAGGAGCGAGGGCATAGCAGGCTCAGGGGAGGGGGCTGGAAGGGGTGGAGTGAGGCCAGAGCCAGGGGTTGAGCAGTGAGCACTCCCTGGCACTTTGGAAAGTTGGTGCCTATACAAGGAGCCGCAGATTAACTTCTGAAGAGCCCCAGGTGGCCACCCCTGCACCAGAAGCTAGTTGAGATCAGCTGAGTTATTCTAATGGAGCCTGCTGGAATTTCCTTGAAGGTAGGGTAAAACCAGCCTCCTACTCCTCCTGGAAAATTGGGGGCAGGAGAAGCCACTGGTTTCTCCCCCCGCCCCCTCCAAGGTGGGGACTCCAAACAAGAGCTGATTCCAACCCAACTATATTTAACGAACCATTGTCTTCTTCCGTCTGGTTGAAAGCCAGCAATGCTGGATGCAGTGAGCTGTGGGGCCGCTGGCTGACCTCTCCAGTAGCAGGATCTTGGGCTTCTCAGGGCTTCAGTGGTTCGCCTCCTGAATCGGTGGAATGAGGCTAATTGCATCCACCTTTGCTAAGTGTGTGAGCTCCAGCTGATCCGAGCTGCTGTGTACAAACACTTTTTGGTGCATCGTTTCCAGGTGGCTGGTCTGTGGGAACCATTGGCTGATGCACACGGCTCCGAGGTGCTGAGTCCTCTGGCTGCTCCCTGACATCTCTCTCCTCCTGCCGTCTGTGAAGTCAAAGGTAACGATCCTGAGAAATCGGATCTCTGGGGCACCCAAACGTTGCCCAGTGGAGGGCTGCGCGCCCTTCCCACGCCTGCCATAGGAGAGGTGTGTCCTCTACAGATCCCAGCATGCAGTGCTCCATTTCGTCCAAGTGGTGTGCTGGGTCCTGTAATCTCTGCCCGGTCCACGCATCCTGTGCTAGGGATGAGGGATCTGCAGACCTCGATGTAATCCCACAATCCCCTTGTCCTTAGAGCACTGAGTACCCTCCCATCACCCCGTTCGGAAGAGAGCCCCGTTTACCTCCTGCTCTAGGCTGTTGCTGCAGGGTGTAATTTCTGCTTGGCGGACAGAATATAATTGCTAGGCTGGCTTTGCTCCTGCGGGCAGTGCGTGGAGACCTGCCCAGCTCCTAGGGAACAGACGTCCCCAGGCAAAAGCCCCCAGCACGTTTGGCCGTAATTGGCTGCTCCTCAGCCTCTCTGCAGACAGGCCTTGGAGGCCCAGTGGCAGGGCAGAGGGCACAGTGAGGCTGCAGTGGACAGCTCTCACCAGCACCGACTTCCAACGGGAAGGGGTTAAAGGCAGAGTCCTGCTCTGTCTGGTTGCTCTCTGCCTGGAGCAGCCAGTGGGGAACTGGGCACATGAAGCTGGGGGCTCTGAGCCGTGAAGCGAATTGCACAGCAGGGTCGGGAAAGCCCCTGTTGGCGGTGAAGGTGGACTCCAGTCCCACCTCTCCTGCTAACTGCTTTTTCTGCCACCTCCCTTGCCCCACATTAAACCCACCCAGAACTGCTTTTCCGACGGCCTCGGGCCTGCTCCTGCTCTCCCTGAAGTTGGGGAGATTTCAGCCCCTGACGTGGATGGAAGCAGGCTCAGATTCCTGTGATGTCCAGCGCCCCCCCCTGCTGGCTCTGAATCTGCCCATTGTCTCCCCAGGGGAAGGGGTAATGCCAGCAGCTCCACGTGGCACTCTAGCCCCTTCCCTCTCTGATCTGTCACCAGCCCATGGGGCATTCCAGGCAGCGGAAGTCCCCCGGCCTCATTTGGAAGACGGTTCGCACAGCAAGGCCAGGCACAGCAAATGCTCCATCTATTGTAATCCTCTGGAGAGAATAGAAAGGGAAAGACGGGATAGGGCTGAAGTGGGCCTTTGAATTCACTTGGGAGGCCCTGCTGCTGCAACTGAATCACGGCTCCTCCTGGCCCCTGGGCCAGTGGACTCCGAAATCCACTGCATTCTGCCCTTCGCAATAGGCTATAAATGTTCTTCTGCTCGTGGTTCTTTTGTGTTAATCTCTGTGACCAATTTTCGAGGCTGCTGCGTGATCTTCCTCGCCGATTTCCACAGGCCTCCGCTGATAACGGCGCGGAGCTGCGTTTGCTTTGCTCTTCCTGTGCTTGTCGCGCTGCTGGTGGCTTTCTTAGGGGACAGGGACTAGCTCGAACGAGGGCCCTTGCCACGAGGGGAAAGGCTGACAGTGAGATCTCCTGTTTAGCCCTTAGGCTCTCTTTCGGTCGCCCCATTTGTCACTGCTGCGTTTGCCCTGGGGGGGTGAATAATTAGCTCTTTGCTAATGGTTCTCAGTGAGAGAGGCAGGCTTAGGGGGATTAGCCGTTAGCGTCCTCAGTGTTCTTATCCCCGCTCCGTATCAATAATTCATTGGCTTGTAAATGGACTTGAGGACCCTGCCTGTCCTTGGAGCGTCACCCTGTTCTCCCTGCTCCCGCACGTCACTGCGCGGTGGTGCTGAGACGCAGGGTCGAGGGGAAGGAACCTTCCCTCCGGAGGGCTCGCCGGGCTGGGACAATTGTTGAGCGGCGATCCAGGGATGGGGCCTGATCCCGTCCCAAAGTCGCAGGGAGTTGATGCTGCTCAGCTTGGCTCAGGGCCTGGCCCAGTTCTATGATGATTTTCGGAGTGGGGAGCGAGTCTCAGGGGGCGTGCGCACGTCCCCTGGTGATACGGGGCTCTCCGGAGAGGTGCTGGCTGCTCCCGTGTCGGAAATCTAACGCCTCCCCGGCTATTGGGGGGCTACAGGGAACCAGGAGGTGCGCTTGTGACCAGCTTGCAACAGGAGATTCTGCCCTGAAGTGTGACTGCGTGAGCAACATCCCAGACCTATGTCAGGCTGCAGCAAATCTGCCTGGTAATTAAGCAGCCAGCCCAGCCACCTCCCTGGGATCTGAGGGTCAGGCTGGATACGGTCCGGCCCATGCACTGTTCCCAGGAATGGAGGGTTTGGTATTTCACCCTTGGAGGGAGCTAAGTCTTTAAGCTACAATGCGCCCTCCTGGCTCAGGGCCGCGGCAGGGGCCGAAGAAGCAGCCAAGCCCCACAGCAGCTGCGGGAGCCAAGCGACCGATGGCGAAGGGGAGATGCCATAACAACAGCCAGCCTGGGTCAGCCCAGTGGTCCATCTAGCCCAGTATCCTGCCCCAGAGGGCGTGAACAGAACAGGGCAATTTGTCACGTGATACATCCCGCTTGGCAGAGGACAGCAGCGAACACGGACACTTTGTGGGCACCAGGCTGGTCAGTCACTACCTGGCAGGGTTCCCAAGTGATGCCCGCGACTTGGTCAGTGCCCGGATTTGAGGGTGGGTGTTTGTTTTCCCTGGCCAGTGAAGAGCAGCAGCCCTGAAGTGATTAAATATTCACCGTGGCCGGGAAATGATTCCCAGGAAAAACCCGTCTCATTTCTCTTCACAGTGGTGTCCCCTAGTCGACTGGCGCTGCAGAGCCATGGCCAAGATGTCTGAGGGACCTTCCAGGATCTCGGGACCCATCCCCCCCGACCCCACGCTGTTCCCGGACTATTACAGACGCCCCCTGTCGGGTGAGTGCCAGCAAAGCCTGGAGCGTGGATGAGGTCCTACATAGTTATGGGGCAGCTTGTTCTCATTAAAGCCCGCCCTTCTGGAGTCCCACTGGATCCAGGGAGGGGGCCAGCATAGTGGCCCGCTAAGGTGCCAGGCCAGGCTGGTGGTTGACCTGGCTTTGCCAAGTCCTGCTGTGCAGGCAGGCAGGGCTTGGGACTCCCGCTCTGCTCCAAAGGGCCTGCAAAGAAGCTTGGCTCCTCTGAGATGCAGCGTCGTGGAGGGGCACAGGGGTTGGAAGTTAGAAGAAGGTGGCTGGGGAGGCCAGGGGGCTCTTGGGCCTCATCTGAGGCCACCTGGGCCAGAATGGGGCTAGCCGGGAGAAAGCCTGGGGCGTGGAGGGAGAACGTGATGGGGGTGCAGGGACGGTGCTGCTTGTCTTGACTCTCCTGCTGTCTCTCTAGCTCGAGGGAGGCTGGAAGGGAATGCCTTGAAGCTGGACTTCCTCTCAGGCCCTCTAGCCCCGGATCCTAGCCTGTACCCCACCTGCTACAGCGCCCGCCCTGCCCATCCTGCCCCCCGGATCCGCCCCAACGGTCAGGACATCCTGGAGAAGGGGCAGAAGGGGACGGTCGGGGTGCTGCTGAAGCTGGAGGGGATCTCTCTGTACGGCGAGCCGCCCCTGAAAAGTAAGTGCAGCCGAGCGGCTGGAGCTGACAGTGGCTAAGGGCAGGACAAATACTTTGGCCTTAGGGTGGGGATTTCCAACCGGGTAACCAAGGGTTGGATTTGTCGGGGCGCTGATCGGCTCTGGGTGTGCTGCAATGGGTTATTGAGGTCACAGCCTGTCTGCAGCAGGGCCTTTGTCTGGGGCTCGGAAGGGAGAGTGGAGAGGAGATCTGCTGGTGGAGGACAGGCTGTGACGCGGTCTGGGAGCGTATCAAGCACTTCAGGGTACCCTGGCTGAAGATGGTTAAGTCGAGAGGCAGCACACTTAAAGCTGATAAAAGGAAGTGGTTTTTTTACACAACACGGTTAGCCTGTGGAACTCACTGCCACAGGATGTCATGAAGACCTAGATTCAAGGTGATTATCCAGGTACGTGGATAATGAAAGCAGCCCAGGGCCTTGCTCCCCTACACTGCCACCACTTTTCTCCTCTGGGTGCTGGGGCGTTTGTGGCATGGTGCTGAGCTACAGCATTGGCCCAGCCTTCTGGGCTGTCGGGTGGGGCGGGGGAGGGACAGTCTCTGCATGATCTCAAACCAGAGCGTTAGGATTCGAACCAGTCCCACCTCCGGCTGAGTGGGGGAGTCTTCTGGCTCTACTGATCCGCTGTGTGACGCTTGTCTGCCTCGCTATGCGGGCCAGCAGCAGAGGGTGCTAGTTAGTTGCTCTGTGTCATGGAAGAATTGAGTCACCCCGGAAAGGCCAGTGTCTGATGTGTGCTTTGGTGGGTTTGGTGGGTATGAGTCTATCGCCCCCTGGTGGCTGGCACGCAGGGAGGATAACAACTTGCTGCTCTTTGCAGCGAAGGGATAACAGAGGCCTTGGCTCTCTGGTGCCAAAGGTCATGGCTCGGGAGGGTTTGTTGGTAAAAGCTGGCTCTCCCCGGGGCGTGCAGGGAAGGAGGCCAAGGACCACGAGAAGGAGAACGTGAGGCGGATGAGGGAGATCCAGAGGAAATGCAAGGAGAAGGAGCTGGCGCGGGAGCACGGCCAGCCCAAACCCATGAAGGCCCTGTGGAAATCCCAGAAGTACGAGAACGTGGAGTCCAAGGTGAAGGCCAAGCTGCAGGTACCTGCCCGCTGCCCCGAAGCCCTTCACGGTCCTTTACCCATGCCCCGGGGTCCTGGACTCTGGCCGTCGTGGGACGGGGTTACGGCAGTTGGCTGCTCCAACAGCGGGGTATGACGCCACAGTTGGCCTGAAGAGAGCGGGGCATCCCGACGTGGCTAGATGGCGCCATGGCTGAGGCGCTGCTGGGAAAGTTGCCGTTGTGGTCTGTGCCCTGCTGCTCTGCCCTCTGGAATCGGACCGGTCCACGCCAGGCATGGCTGTCCCAGTCTGCGTGATGGGTGCATGAAACCAGATCGAAAGGGAAGTGTGACCCAGGGTCACGGGGCTCTTAATGGCTCGGACCCACCCGGTGTGACTTAGGCATTCGGCATTTTAAGAGAATCACAGGGTCTGGTCTATGCCACACCCGGGCCCCAAGGTACCACACGGTTCCATGGGATGGGCCCCTGACCTCCAGAACACATGCGGAGGTCACGTGGTCCTCCCTCCAGCTGGAGATTTCTCGTGCTAGGTGTCCTCGGGACTCCCATTGTTGTTCTGGATCCTCCACTGATGTGGGTCAGTTTCAGCCAGTCCTTTAATGCCGCATTCATTCCACCCCAGCCTGGGACCCCTCCCCACTCCCTGTCTCCTGCTCTCCCCTAGTTGACCTTGTTGCAACCACTGGGTGACCATGCAAAGCGCAGAGGGAAACTGAGGCACACAGAGGCATCAAAAGATTACAGAACATTCCCACTCTTCCCTGGTGGCTGAGTTCCCTGCCTGGCTGCCTCCTCGAGGGGCCCTTCCCCTGACCTGGGGTTGCCCATCTGCCATGGAGCTCCTGGCTGGTCTGGGCTGTGAGAGGCTTTGCTGCGTGGTTTGCCCTGTCCCAGCAGTAGCGTCTCTCTCTTTCACAGGAGAGCTCTCCGCCCCCCAACCCGGAGGCTCAGAAATTCCTCCGGGCGTATTCCCGCTGTGGCTCCGGCGTCCAACCGCGCCGGTCTCTGTCGCCCAGCCCTGCCAAAACCAGAGCGGTGACGGACCCAGAGGCTGCAGGAGCACAGCGCCCAGATGCCAAGGTGAGGGACTGCGTGCCCCTGCTCGCCGGCTCCATGCTCCTGCGTCTCACTCAGCAGGTTCCTTCCCTCCAGCCTCGCTGCTGCCCGGCCCCTCACGCTGCCCCGTTTCCTTCCAGATCCAGGTGGAGGGCACCAGTGTTGACTTCGTCAGCCACAACGCCCGCACCGCCAAGCGGGCCCCCATGCGGCGCTCGCACTCGCTGGAGTCGCTGGCCGAGGCGCTGGAGCAGAAGCGCCGGGAGCAGGAGGAGTACAACACCAAGCAGAAGGGCCACGTGCCCCAGTAGTACGTAGGCCCCCGCCCAGCTGGCGCCGCTCTCACAAACAAGCCAGGACCCACTCGGGGGCAGCATGGTTGCACCAGCGATGAGCTTGGCCCAAGAGGGTCAAACGAATTCCCCGATGAAGCTGCTGTGTGCGGGGCCTGGTGGGGCCTGAGCAGCGGCCGCTCCCATTGACCGGCGGGTGCTCGGCCCTGCTGGGAATGGGAGCCCAAGTGACTCAGGAGCCTCGGTCTCATTGAAAGGCTCCTCCGGGCCTGAGACACTTGCCCGAAGTGCCGAGCGTACCCCACAACGGCCTGTGGGGCCTCCTGAGCGACAGCTGTAGGAGACAGAGCAAAGCTCCCCCCCTCGCTCGCCCCGGGCCAGCGGCTGGATGTTTTAGGATTGTAGGGCTGGAGGGGGGAGAGGGGTCGGCTGGCTCGGGTGATTGGGAACGGGACCTTGCTGCCCGTTTGGGAAGTGAGTTTGGTGCATCTGGTCAGTTCCCGCGTGGCCCAGAAGCACCCCGCGGTGCGCTGCCGATCCCCGGCCACCGGTGCTCCCAACCGGGACCTCGGGCTGTGTGGAGACGCCCCGGGGCTGATTCCTCCACATCGGGCCCAGGCCCTGTGCTGGCACCGTGCCATGCGGGAGGCCTGCACTGCCGGTGCTGTGCCAGGCCTGTGGAGAGACTGAGGCCCGTGATCTCCAGGCCTGTGACAAGTCAACTCCTGCTGGGCCAGTATCTGTGATCCCAGCACCCATCCCTGTCTGAGCCTCTTGTCCGCGGGCATCCGGGCCTGCCGGGACCCCTCGCCGCCCGTGCTGACACGCCCTCCTCCTCCCGCGGCAGCCTGCTGGAGCGCAAGGATCTCTGGCGCAGGGAGATGGAGGAACGGCAGCGGAACCGGCCCGACCCCGACATGCCACCGGGTCACACCAGGATGCCAGAGAGCGAGCGGCTGGAAACCCTCAGCAACCTGAAGCAGAGTAAGGGGAGGAGACGGAGAACGGGGTGCGGGGGGAGATGAGCCCCCACGGCTGTTGCTGTGAGGGACGGCTCCCCTCGCCGCAGCGCGAGCCTCGGCCACAGGGTGTCGCTCTTCTAGGATCACAGAGGTGGTGACTTCAGGGTGCTAGTCATCGCCCCCCACCCTCCTGGACAGTCGCAGACTTCCAGCTCCGCCACGCTGCCCCTTCTCCCTCCAGCTGCAGGAGCACAATATTGCGGGGGGCGGGGGGCAGCTTCTTCCCTGCTGTGACATGCTGCCTCTGTGCGTGGGCCTTCGTGGGGGCTGGAGCGTGAGCAGCTGCCCCGTGGGATGGCGTGATGGCTCGTTAGCTGAGCCCTGGGCATTGAGAGCCAGTGCTGAGCGCTGGCACAGGAGAGCTTGGCCGTGCCCCCTCTCACCGCCTCCTTCCCCCCGCAGGCCAGGAGCAGCTGGTCAAGAGCCTGGTGATGTTACCGGTGCGGGCCGACACCCTGAGCATGCGGAAGAGGCGGGTGGAGCTGGAGAAGAAGCTGTCGCAGATCGACGAGGCCCTGAAAATCTTCTCCCGGCCCAAGGTCTTCATCAAGCTGGACTCCTGAGCCGGGGGGGGTGTGTGTGGATCTGCCCCCTGCTGGGGGGCTCCTGGTCAGTCCGCTCTGTGGGGTGGGGGGGGAGGGAAACCAAACTCAATCTGCTTCCACTGGCTGCTGCAGCAGTTCCTGTGTTGGGGATTCCCGGAGCCCATCCCCACACCGCCCAGCCGGCCCCAGACAGATGCTGGGAGCCCCAGGGGGCACTTGGAAAGAGATCGGCAGCTCGGGAGAATCTGAGGGTCGACCGGCAGCATCCCAGCTCCCCCTGCTGGGGAGGGCGGGACACAGCTGGGCCCAAGAGCCGGCTCCTTGCCAGCCCAGGCTTGGCTCTGCCCGGCACTCCCCTGGCCTGGCCACCGCTCCCCTGCAGCCCTCTGCCAAACGGGGAGCCCTGCAGCCGTGGCTCGTCCCACCTGGGCCAAGACTAGCAGAGGGGCAGGGTAACAGGTGTGGGGATCCTGTCCCTGCCGGCAGGGAGCCGGCCCTGGGGACTGGGTGGGCAGCCTGGGACCCCTTCTGGGTATGTACGGGGCAGCTTTTAAATAAAGGGTTTTGTAGGTATTGTGTGGGGGGTGCTGCTTTGTGCTGGGGTGGCTGGCGGGGGGGGGGTCAGCCGGCTGGGTGCTGTGTTGGGGGCAGGGCCTGGGTAGCCTGCTCCTTGGTGATCCAGCTCTATGCCCCTGTGGTGCCAGCTGCTGCTGTTCTCCAGCTGCTCAAGGAAGCCGGCTTAGCTGGCCCAGACCAGGGCGAGTCCCTGGGCTTGGTGCAGCGTGTCCAGCACCGCTGTGTGCGGCATAGGCAGGGAAGCAGGGTCGCCTCCAGCGGCTGAACCAGCCCCAAAGGGCTGAGCAGCCCATCCCCACAGCTGAGGGTTTGACCTGTCCGGGACTGTCACTGGTTGCTGGTACTGCTGCTGCCTTGCAGTGGGCCGTGGAGAAGAGAAGAAACTCCTGGCGGAGGAGGAGGCGGAGCAGCTCACGGCCTGCCGGTCTGGGGACAGCCGGGCCAGGCCTCTGTGGGCCTGTGCTGGCTGCTGGAGCAGGGGGAGCTTGATGGACAAGCCTGGGCCACGCTGCCCTGGCCTGGCTCCCACTGGGGGCTAGCGGGGAAGGAGGCTTGAAGCCATGCAGTAACCTGTGACTCCACTAGAGGCTGCAGGAGATGGGGGTGAGATGGAGACTTTCCCTTATGAGGCAGCAATGGTGGCTGGTGGCCATTGAGTTCCCCTGCCCCATAGGTGACTCTCCCCATTGCAGGCAGTGCTAAGGCACCAGCCTGTCACCCCCATGACTCCACACAGGCCATGCAAATCCCTTCCACAGCCCCAGACTGTGCCCCACAGCTCAGTAAAATCACTCGGGGGAGGAGCGGGATTGGAATCTGCCCCCTGGGTTTTTGTAACTCTCCGGAGAATGGGAGTGGGCAGAACCTGGGTGGGTAGGGGGAGATGACCCCTCAATGGAGAAGGTCGCTGTGCCGGAGAGGGCTCTGTTACAATTTTTGGCTGCTGGGGCCTGCTGTTGAGGGGGCTGGGGCAGCAGCTTCAGGAAAGGGAAATGGCAGAAGAGCTGGTGGACTGGTTGCAAAAGCAGCAGCGGAACCGTGGTTGTGTAAAGGCGCTGAATGCAGAGGAGCTGTAACCGATGGGCAAGGGCAAGGAGGTTGCACTTCTGGCCTGCTCTGAGCAGGTCCTACACCCGCTCCACCTAGGCAATTCAAACAGCTGCCCTGCGGCTGCTCGGGGAAACAGGCAGGGGAATGCCCCCGGCTCAGGAATCTCACAGCTCCACGTGTGTCGGGAGGAGACGGCCTCATGGATAAGTGCTGGGCTTTCGAGACTGGATTCCCTACAGTCCGCCATTACCCCGGTGCAAGGAAAACATGACCTGCTGCCAGCTCAGGGTGGCAGCATTTCCCCCTTACTGGGCCCAGGGGCAGGCTAGGGAACATCCAACCTGCTGCATCCCAGTCTGATGCTCCAAGGCCCTGGGCAATACATCAGCCAACTGGTGCTAAATTTGGAAAAGAAGCAACTCCAGCTGGTTAACTGTGCAGCATGGCCACATTGTGCATTGTTAGGCTTTTTTGCTCCTATTATACCTTTAAAAAGTCCTCCTTATTGTCCTTAACTCCACTGGCCATAGATTTCTCCTTGTGTCCCTTTGCTTCCCTTATCAGTTTTCTACAATTCCTAGCTTTTAACTGTATATTAATTACTAGCAAGTTCCTGTCTTCCATGGTTATTTTTTATAGCTGACCTCGTTTGCCCTCTAAGCCAGGTTGATTTGACCAATATGGCCTTTTTCCCTTAAATATGGCTTTTGGGGCATCTAGTAAAGTGTTCTTAAACAATTGCCAATTATCATTTACATTGTTCTGATCAAATTAATCCTCGCTGCTGATTTGGCTCCTAACTGTTTTTAGCTTTGTGAAATTGGCTCTTTTGAAGCACCAAGTCGGTCTGTCTGTGTCTGTCTCTCTTTCTAATCTGTCTCTGTCTGTCTGTCGTGGACTTTATTCTGTTTGCACACTACTGTATAAATGTGATCAAATCATGAGGCTTTCTACCATTAGGTTTTTAATTCTGTGATCAGTTCCTCTTTAGCTATTCGGACAAGGTCTGATATAGAATTTCCCTGTGTTAGAAGCAACATTGTTTGCGTTCGGAAATTGTCATTTATAGTTACCAGTGCCAAGAATGTTCGTACGGGCACCGTGAGACCCAGCACGTGAGACCCGTGAAGTCCTCCATGACCACCAGCCTTTCTTCCTACAATAGAGGTGGGTGCATAGGGGACCACTCAGGCTTTTCCCTACTGTGATTGGTTGGGCTGTAGTGGACACCGATTAATACCCCATCTTGTGCTTTGTCTGTTAGGCTGTTGATCTGTATACAGCCAAGATCATTTTCTTTCACATGAAGTGCCATTCCCCAACCCCTTCCAGCCACTCGATCCTTCCTAAATACATTAGAACTATTGATTGTAACATTCCACTCATGGGCCCCATCCCACCGGGTTTCAGTAATACCATCCATCCACCCTATACAGCCGCCTCTCCCCCGAGGGGGGTGGATCAATGTTCCACGAAACCAAACCCCGCCACGCTACACCACTTACCGAGCCAGCAGGCCACTTCCAGCATCTTCTGCCTTCCTTTGCTTGCGGAACAGGGAGGTTCTTGGAGGCAATCCCTTGGCCGTTCTGTTTCCATGTTCCCTGAAGTCACCTACTAGCTGTAAGCTCTCCCGTGGTGCAGTGTCAATCTGAACCATCTGTGATGGTGGCTGACTGGGTACCAGCTCAGACCTCCATTGAACACAGACAAGTACCTGGCAGGGATCAGGCCGGCTCCCCTGTGTGTTAGTATTGAACTAGGTGTTGGCATGTTCAGGGGTTAGACTTGATTGAATGCTTGTGAGTTGCTGCCTGTGTTAAGCTCATTGATAACAGCTGCCGCTTGCACTGTAAGGTCGTTTGAGCCTCTGCAACTGTAAATCCCCGGCCAGGAGTCAGTGTGGAGTACTGGTATCCAACAGGAGGGGTTCAAGGCCCATCAGCACCAGCTGACAACAGTGGCACACACTAGAGAGGCCAAAGGACTGTACTGTTGACTCCCACCCCCAGAAAGAGTCGTCTTGCAAGTGAATTCCTCCCATCAGCTGAAGGGGCAGCTCAAAGCAGACGTGGGGAGGCATTAAAAATCCCTAACAACGAGGAGCTGGTTCTCCATGTTGCTTGGACACTGGGGGAGGGGAGGAGGTTTCTAAGCATAAGCAAAATATCCCCAGTGCTTAGCCTGAGTTAGGTGTAAAGGATGCACAGAAATTGTGCATCACAGAAATGCCCATTACCTCTGGAAACTGCAGAGTGGCACTCATTTGTGTATCTGTGTTTACCTGCTTTAACCTTGTCACTGACTCTCATTTCCTCTTGCTGTTAATAAATCTGTATCTAGTTTATTATAGGATTGGCTACAAGCCTTGTCTTTGGGGTGAACTCGAAGGTGCAACTGACATGGGGTAAGTGACTGGTCCTTTAGGACTGGAAGTAACCTGAATAGTGCTGGGATTCGTGGTACAAGGGACTATCTATCACAGAGATACTCATGTGGGTGCCAAAGCAGATCGGCGTGCCCAAGGGGAGTGCTGTGACCCTGTGAGTGCCTGAGGTGTTTACACTGGATACTTGGGTGAAATCTAAGTCGGAGCTCGCAGCCACTTTGGGGCCTGTGCCCTGGTTTGGAGCAGCCGGCCCTGACGTCAGCGCTTGAGCCCTGGCAGGGCAGGGTGATGCCACCCCCAGTGGATTCTCTCATGGCACCGCCTGCCTTGGCTCCAGGGAAGCAGGGCACTGTCCTGTTCATCCATCTGTCCCTGGTGGAATGTCCCTTCCATTCCCCTGCAGACGGAGGCCCCAGCCCGGCTTGGACGGTGGGAGACCTCATAGATAAGCTTGATTTGTCTTACAGCTTGGGCTGGGCTGCAGCCACACACATGCCCCAGACATTAAAATCATAGCCGCTCAGGGTTGGACCTCAGGAGGTATCTAGTCCAACCCCCTGCTCAAAACAGGACCAACCCCAACTATATCATCCCAGCCAGGGCTTAGTCAAGCTTGTCCTTAAAAACCTCTAAGGAAGGAGATTCTACCACCTCCCTAGGTAACCCATTCCAGTGCTTCACCACCCTCCTACGGAAAAAGTTTTTCCTAATATCCAACCTAAACCTCCTCCACTGCAACTTGAGACCATTACTCCTTGTTAAGGTCATCTGCTACTACTGAGAACAGTCTCGATCCATCCTCTTTGGAACCCCCTTTCAGGTAGTTGAAAGCAGCTATCAAATCCCCCCTCAGTCTTCTCTTCTGTAGCCTAAACAATCCCAGTTCCCTCAGCCTCTCCTCATATGTCATGTGCTCCGGGCCCCTAAGTATTTTCGTTGCCTCCTCTGGACTCTCCAATTTTTCCACATCTTTCTTGTAGTGTGGGCCCCAAAACTGGACCCAGTACGCCAATGTTGAACAGAAGGGAACAATCACGTCCCTCAATCCGCTGGCAATGCCCCTCCTTATACAGCCCAAAATGGTGCTGGTCCCTTGGTCCTGCTGGCTCTTGAGCAGCATCTGCCCGCGGGATTGATTGGAAACTCCCAGGGCCTCGTCTCGGCGCAGCCCCCGTCAGCCCACCCTTGGCTAGCCCTAGCTGGGTAGCAGCTGGCCATGCTCGCCTGCCTCTCCTCGCTGACATCCGCTCTCTCCAACGCAGCTGCCTCAGCGCACCTGGGTGACACCCCAGCAGCAGGCTGGGGACAACCTGGCTTGCGTCTTCCACCCCAGGCCTGTGAGAGTCCCATGCTTCTCCCAGACCCCCCACCCCCATCCCCGCTATTGGCCCCTGCCCCATGGAAAGGCAGGGGCTTTTCTGGAGGGGGAGCTATGAGTGTGTAAACAAAGAACGTGTGCAACAGGCTGGGAGGGGGGGTAGCTGCCTGCACTGCAGCCCCCCCTGCCCACCCCCACCCAGCATTAATCCCGTGCTCTTCCCTGTCAATGCTGGCCCAGTGCTGGGGCCCAACCCAGGTTTACTGAGCCCCCTTCATCCTCCCCTGCAGCCTCAGTGCTCGGCCTGCCCTATATCCAGCCCCGGCACTGCTCAGGGCCAGGGGGGGCTCCTGCCTGCTGCGATACCCCCCCGCCATGAGGAGCAATGGCACGGTCCAGGCTCCAGCCCCTACCCTGGCGCTGGTGCCAGGAGAGAGGCTGGGCCAAGCCAAACCTCTTCCAGGCAGGGCTGAGCCAGCGTGTGGCCTGCCTGGCCTCATGTGGGTGGCCCCAGGGTCTGTGTGTGGTGGTGCGGGCAAGACCCCCCCCCGCCACCTGGCACCACACCCTGGTGCAGGTGGGTCTGTGCAGGTGGGGGGGAGGAAGGTCCCCCTCCCAAGACGCCCACGTACCAATGCAGCCTGTGGCAGGGGCTCTCCTGGTGCAGCACCCCCGGGACTGGCAGAGCCCAGCCACACGGGCAGCGTTAGCCCCCCACCCCGGCCTCTGGAGTCACGGGGCGCTGGGGTCCCCCAGGACCCGGTAGGACAGAGCCATGGGTGGGGTTCACCCCACAGCCCTCCAGGCCAGGCAGCGAGACCAGCCACAGTAGCAGGCCCTGTCCACACCCGATCCCGCAGACAGCTGGACACTGCCGGGGGCACGGAGCAAGCGTGGGGTGGGGGAGGGGGCTGCCACTCCCCTGCCCGGGCAGGTGCCCCACTGAGCTTTGCCTCACAGAAAGGCTGGGGAAGCTGCTGGCCCGGGGCTGGCTGGGCCCAGTTAATCCACATCCCACTAGCCACAGCAGGAGGCCTCCCGCGGGGGGGGGGGGGGGGCGGGGGCGGTACCAGCGCAGGACGGAGGGGCCCCAGCCCTGTGCCCCCTTCAGGTGGCAGCCCTGCCCTGTGAAGCATTCCCCAGGGCAGGGGTGCCCGGGGGCTGCTCCCGGTGGTATGGCACTAAAGCAGGTGGGGCAGCAGGGGCCTTGCCCAGCACCCGTCTGGGTCACGCGGGGCAGAGCAGGTGGAAATGCTGAGGCGGGTGCCCGTGCCCAGCTGGCACTGCAGGGACTTGTGATGTTTTTCGTGCCACATCCTTGCACGGGGGGGGTTGGTGATTTACATCTCCTGTGCCAGTGGGGGAGGGGGCAGCCCCCCCCCCCACGCCCTCAAGCTGAATGATCACCCAGGCCTGCAGGGTGGGAGTCAGTTAACCCTTTCACAGCTGAGGGGGACAGAAGGCCTGCTCTGTGGGGACACAGCGCTGCCCTCAGGGGATGTCTGTGGGACGGAGACTGGGGGGGGGGGGGCTTGGGCACCACTTACCTGGCTCTGGAACGTGCCCCTCTGGTCTGTAGGATGCAGCTACTGCCCTGCAGAGAGGTGGGGGCTGCGGAGGCACCATTCCCCTCCTTAGGGGGCAGCCCTGCCTGTGGGGTGTCAGCGGCAGCACGAGCCCCAGAGAGCAGAGAGGCCCCAGGGACCAGGCAGGCACCAGCTCCTCCCTGCTGGGCGTGTTAAAGGGCCAGGCGCATTCAGGCCTGGAGTCACTGGCACGTCCGTTCGCCCTGCCCCGTGTTACCCAGCCTTGGGGGTGGGGCGAGCCCTGGGCCCTGGCCCCCTCCTGGGACCGGCCCCCTGGGCAAACACAAGAGAGGAGCGGGCGCTTTCTAGAAAAGGTTTAATGGCCCATCACAATATATTAATTTATGATGCATAGTTTCATAAAACAGTTTAAAAAACCCACTTGATTGGCAGGAAGGGGGGGGGGAGGGTGGGTCTGGCCCCAGGGATGGGGCCTGAGAGGGGCCGCGTCTAGTCATTTGGTTCCCCACAGGGGTGGGGGAGCCCCACACCCGGGGGAGGGGCACATCTCCGCTCCTGGCCGCCCCCCTGCCTGTGGTGGGGACGAGGCGCCCAGCGTCCTGGCAGTGCCGTGGAGGAGGAGGCCGGCTGGGGCAGGGCCCGTCTGTCCGTGGCTCCAATGCCGGCTCTATAGGGTGAGGAGCGTGCCGTCCTCCTGCAGCCTGCCCCTTCGGCTGCCGTTGGCACTGCCCAGCGCGTGCAGGGCGCCGGGCAGCACTAGGCTCCGCGGGCAGCTCTTGTCCAGGAGGGAGCCGTTGGGGAGGCAGCGGGCGGTGCTTTCGCTCTCCAGCACCAGGTCGCCCTCGTCGTCGCTCTCGCCCTCGCCGTAGGGGCCCAGGTAGTGGGCGGCGGGGCCGGGGGCGCCGTCCGTCGAGCCGCCCGAGGCCTTGCCGCCGCGGATGACGTTGTTACGCTGGTTGGCCGGCTTGACGGTGACGATGAGGTTGTGGCTGTTGGCCACCATCATGTCCGTCACCTGGTCCAGCGACTTGCCGGCCACGTCGATGCCGTTCACCTCCAGGATCTCGTCGCTGACGGCCAGCAGCCCGGTGCTCTCGGCCAGGCCGCCCTTCACCAGGCGGGAGATGAAGACGCCGGGCACCTTCTCAACGCCCTGGGGGGCGACGCGCACGCTGACGCCGTCGCGGATGTAGAAGCCCAGCGGCTTGTCGGAGCCGTGCTTGTGCAGCCGGACGCGCCGGTGCGTCTCGGGCAGGATGTCCACGTCGATGATGGAGGAGATCTGCCGGAAGTCCTGGGGCAGCCCGATCAGCAGCGGTGGCTTGGCCCGGTGGTGTGCCGGCCGGAGCAGCCCCTTCTTCTTCCGCTGCAGGGAGTTGGAGGCGAAGACGCTGGAGTCGGCTTCGGCTGCAGGGAGCGAGGAGAGGGCCTGGGTCAGACAGGAACCCGCCAGCCCGACCCCTCCTGGAGACAGCGCCCCAGCCAGGAGGGCTCCCCACAGCTCTGCGGGTGCCCCTCACTCCCAACCCGCAGCCCCCCCCCGGCCCCTTTGCTATCCCAGCCCTGGGCTCCCTCCAGTTCTACCAGTGCCCCTCACTCCCGACCCGCAGCCCCCCCTGCCCCCCGCTATCCCAGCCTTGGGCTCCTGCAATCTCTGCCAGTGCCCCTCACTCCTGACCCACAGTCCCCCCTGCTATCCCAGCCCTGGGCTCTCTCCAGCTCTACCGGTGCCCCTCACTCCCAACCCGCAGCCCCCCCCCGCCCCCCCCCATCCCAGCCCTGGGCTTCCTCCAGCTCTACCGGTGCCCCTCACTCCCAACCCGCAGCCCCCCGCTATCCCAGCCCTGGGCTCCCCCTTCTCTTCCAGTGCCCCCCACTCCCGACCCGCAAACACCCTCCCGCTATCCCAGCCCTGGGCACCCCGTCCCTGCCTCTCCTCCTGACTTGGGTTCTGGGCTCTCCCTGGATGGAGACCCAAGTCCCTCGGAGGCATCTGGCTGTTTCTCCGGGCATCACGGCCACCAGCGAGGCTCAGCCGCCCGCTTCATCCTCTTGGCTCTGCCCTGCTCCCGCCCCGGGGTGCTGCTGACTGGGCAGGAGGGACAGCAGTGTGGCTCCATGGTGCCATCCCCGGGCAGGGGGCTCCCACACCAGGCTAAATTGGGGCGGGGGGGGAGCCTTGCTTCTCCTCAGCCCTAGAGCCAGTGGCCCAGCCCCCGCCCCTCCAGCTGGACCCCTGCCCGCCCTTCAGCCCATGATCTCCCCCCCCCCGCCACCCTACCTGGCAGAGCCCCTCCCCACCCACAAGAGCCCCCTCCCTCCGTCCTGGAGCCCTCTGATAAGAGCACAGCCAGCGTGGGGGGAGGGGAAGGACCGGGCTGGGCCTGTCCCTCTTTGGGAGCCCGGATCACGGCCTGTGGGTGGCTGGAGGGCTGGGGCAGGAGAACTGGGGGGGGGGAGCAGGAGAACTGGGTGGGGGGGGCAGGAGAGTCATCCAGTCCCAACCCCAAGGGAGCAGAGTGGAGGGATTCACCCCCCATACACCTCAGGAAGCCTGCACTTGTTACCTCCCACAACTCCCTCCGACCCCCTTCCGGGGCATGGTGCAAACCCTGGCGTCCGGGGGAAATTCCAGTCCACTTGCCCTAGAGCCAGGCCCCTCCCGCACCGGGGGCAGGTGGCGTGGGGGGGCGCTCGGCCGGTCTCTGCTCCGGGCAGACGGACACGCAGCGGGGGTGGGGGCAGCGCTGTGGGTTGACACGTGACAACGTGGACACGGCCGCCGGCCTGCTGGGGAGACGTGGAGGGCACCTGGGCACAGCAGGGGCCGGGACTCCTGGGTCTAGTGCCCTGGGCACGTCCCTTCCCACTCGGGGCCCAGCCCCACGGCCTGGGGAGAGGCACCTGGCAGGGCTGGAGCTTGGGGAGCCCCGGGTCTGAGCTGTGTAGCCCCAGGGCCTCTCCCCATGACGTTGCCACAGGGACACCTGCCTCCCGCAAGGCTCCCCCTGCCCCAGAGCCATATGCCCCAACAGCACCCCCGGCTCGCTGCCAAGAGCGTCGTGGCCTCGCTCTGCACAAGTCCCTGGGACCAGCCTTTAAATTGCCACCAGAGCCCCTGAGCGGTGGAGCTCCCGGCTGCTTCTGCTACCCGGGCTGGGGGGTCGTGGCCACCACAGCGGTGCCCCACGCCCTTTAAGTCCTGCCTGGGGCGCCGTGGGCGATTTCAAGGGCCTGGGTGAGGCCTCGCCCCCTGCCCAGGGCTCCGTGTACGGGTAAGTCCTGCCAGTTACTTTTGCCCCTCAGCCAGAAAGAGAAGTGGGCAGCCCGTGGGTGAGGGCGTGTTAATGTGCCAGGCCCAGTCTCTCCCCCTCTTCATTCCCCTCCCTGACCCTCACGCTGGAGCCACTGGCTCCCCTCTTGCTGCAGGGGTCTCCCTGGGACTGGCACAGCGAGCGCACCCGCTGGGCAGCTCAGGACACACTCTGCTCGCCCGGGCTCAGGGAGGAGCTGGCGTGGCCAACTCCGAGGGCAGCCACTCCCCACCCTTCCTGCAAGGAGCCCAGCTCCGGGGTGCCATGGGGCCTCTGCTGCGCCACCCCGCTTGGCTGCTGTCCCTCGCTGGGGCCGGGCATGGCCTGGCACCGCCGTGGGGCCGTAGGGCCAGTGCCGGGCTGGGATTAACTGGGCTTTAATTAGACCCAAGTCATGTCCCAGGGAGTTAACCCCGGAGCTGCCAGCTCCCCCAGGGCACCGGGACAGGGCACCTGGCATGCCAGCAGAGAGCCAGGGCTGGTGGCAGGAGCTCACGGGTAGGTTGCCTAGCTCCGCTGGTCACTCTCCTGTGTGGGTTCCAGGATGTAGGGGGCAGCACCACCCGCTCTAGGGGCACCCCCAGCAGAGAGGGGAAGCCTACCCCTGGGGGTACATCACCACGAGGGGGGACTGTCTCTATGCCAGGCCAAGCACACTGGACAGTGTGGAGCAGGGCCCACCCTCCTGGCCACACCAACTGGTGCCAGCTCAGAGCAGCTCACGGTGCCAAGGTTTGGGGCCCAAGAGCAAAGCCAAGGAGACACCCCCCCACTCTCCCCCACTGGCAGCACATTCCAAGTCCCTGGGGAAGGGCCAGGCTCAGTCTCTGGCCCGGGGGGCAGCCCATCCCCCAGGTAGTAACACCCCAGACTTCAGCTCTGGCAGAGCGGCCGTGGGTTCGTGGGGCCCGGGAAGCCCCTAGCACCACAGCAGGGCAGAAGAGCGGCCTCCCCACAGTCACTCACGCCCCTGCCTGTCCTCTGCCGTGAGAGAGAGAGACCCCCCCCATCCCCGACCTCCCAGTGCCCCCTAGCACCACTGGCAGACAGAGCCAGCGGGGTTCATTTCCATGGCATTTACAGAGAGGTGGGGTGAAGCGAGAGCCCCGGTGGGGCAGGGTCAGACCCCGGGGCCTGCGAGCCCAGCTGGGGCCTCCTCCCAGAGCCGCCCGGCTGAGCGGCGAGCACCTCCCCCGGCCCCCCGCCCGCCTGGCTAGACACCTCTCGCTGTGCGCGCCCCACGCTGTATTTTCAGGCCAGGCCACTCAGCCAGGCCTTTCCCGGTGACTCTCTGCTGTCTGAAGCACCGGGGGACGCGAGCGGCTCCGCGCCACCTTCCCCGGGGCAGCTGCCTCTGCACGGCTGGCCCCGCCGCGGCTGCCCCGAGCCTGGGGAAGAGGCCAAGGCTGGAGCCAGAAGCCACAGGCCCAGGACAGAGCCAAGGCTCCCAACTCTTCCTTCTCCCCCGCTCTCTCAAGACCCCCTTCTGGGACCCACCATCCCCAGCAGCTGCCTACAGGGCACCTGGCCCACCAGGGGGAGGTGGGCAGGTGGCAGGAGGCTCCCACATCTCAGAAGCCTTCCTTGGCCCCAGAGGGGTGTCTGCCCCCAGCCTGAGCCCAGCAGTGCAAGCGGCCAGAGGCCGCGGGAGCAGATGGCTGGGCCCGGGCACGGCTCACTAGGGACTCACACAGACATGGGCTCCACACTTTGCTCCCTGCCCTTGACAGGGGCAGTGCCCAGAGCAGCGCGGCCGAGAGGGCAGAGCACTGGACTGGGACTCAGGAGAGCTGGGCTCCGTTCCTGGCTTTGGCACTGGCATTGCTGAGTGAGCCTGGGAAAGTCACTGCTCCCTTGGTGCCTCAGTTTCCCCATCTGTGAGGTGGGGATGGGCACCCTGCCTCCTTTGCCACTGGAGAGTCCCAGCTGAGGTGGGAGGGAGGAGAACAGGAGGGCTGGGGAGCCCCTGGTAACGCTGGCAGGGACGTTCCCCAGAAGCCAAACTGCCAGCCCAGCCCTTTGCCACCCCGCTCCATTCCGCACCTGCCCAGCTCCACCCGAGGGCTACGCAAACATAGTACCCATGGCCCACTGCAGGGATTCCCCTTGGTGGGCCCAGCAGGGGCACCCGCTCCCGGCTCCTCGGCCGTCACCTCTCCTGGGCAGGGCCGCGCGTCTCTCCACCCCGAGCAGGGTTTTCCCAGGCTGCACCGTTCTCTGCCTCCATCCCGCTATTCCCAGCAAGCCAGGCTGTCTGAACAGGCCTTGGCGCGCTCTCCAGAAGCCATGGACAGTGACTGGAAATCGTCCCCAGCATGCAGGCCTTTGTCAGCAAGCACATTTATTCTTACGGTGACAGCACTGCAGAGACCACTGTATCACTCCTACACACTGACCAGCGCGCACGTAACCGGCATAGGGGGTCTCCGCAGGCCACAGCCCCAGGCCCTGCCCAGGAAGAATTGGGGCCCCTTGAACAGAAGGTCCTGTCCAGCTGCTGGATCAGAAGCAGGCTGGAGTCAATTTAAACTCAGGCTATTGATCCCAAAGTCCTTTCTTGGTCAGCTAGACTCTGGAGAATCCAGTCTGAAGTGGTGCAGGTGAACCTCTCCAGATGGTGGTACCTCAGGTGAGGAGTGCTACAAGCGAATGAATTTACCTCGTCACCCTGCACTGTGCCCAGTTCCTGGGGTGAGCGGTGCCCACACTCCCCACCCCACACACCTCCCCGAGATTACAGGCAAACCCTGGCCCACCAGGACGATATGTAACTTTAAAGCAGGGGGATCTCCCCGTGGCAGTGCAGGAAATGGACGTCTGTCAGAGCGATCTTCAAAACGGGGAACAATCGACCAGTCAGGCTGATTTGGATACTGGAACAAGTTAACAATCAGACCATTTGGGAGCCCCTCCAGGATAACAGGGTTACCAGGACAGGCCAGCATGGATTTATCAAGAACAAATCATGTCAAACCAAGCAAAATTTCCTTCTTTGCTAGGGCTCCTGCCCTCACTGGACAGGGGGGCCACAGGAAAGATGATCTAGACTAAATTACTCTCAGGTGAGTGCACACCTAAAGATGATCTAGACTCTCAGGTGAGTGCACACCTGGCAATCAAAGAGTCGCTCTCACCGGTTCATTGTCAAACAGGGAGGGCGTCTCGAGGGGGATCCCGCGGGGGTCTGTTCTTAGTCCGGTGCTACTTAGTATTTTCCTTAAAGACTCGGCTAACGGAGCGGAGAAAATCGGCAGATGGCACCAAGCCGGGAGGGATCACATGCACTTTGGAGATGGGGTTAGAATTCAAAACGACCTTGACAAATTGGAGAATTGGTCTGAAAGCAACAAGGTGAAATTCACTGGAAACAGGTGCCGTGTATTACACCTAGGGAGGGGAAAAACCTCCAAAGCACCGAGACAAAATGGGGAATGGCTGGCAAGGTGGTAATATCGCCGACAAGGATTAGAGGCTCAGAGCCAATCGCAAAGCAAACAGTCCACAGGCTAATATTCTGGGCTGTATTGGGTACCCTATTTCAGGAAAGAGGTGGACAAATTGGAGAGTCCAGAGGAGAGCAACAGAAACGATGAAAGGTCTAAAACATGACACAGGAGGGAAGATTTTGAAAAACGGGGTTTGCTTAGGAGAAAAGAAGAGTGAGGGGCGATGTGATAACAACCTCTTATGTGCTTGAAAATGGTTACAAGGAGGAGGGGGAAGAATTGTCCTCGTTAACCTCAGAGGATAGGACAAGAAGCAGCGGGCTTAAATTGCAGCACGGGCGGTTTAGGCTGGACATGAGGAAAAACTTCCCACCTGTCAGGGCGGTTACACCCTGGGATAAGTTCCCAGGGAGGTTGGGGAATCTCCAGCAGGGGAGGTTTTTAAGAACAGTTCAAACAAACTCCTCAGGGTTGCTCCAGGTTCATGCAGCCCTGTACCAGCGCAAGGACTGGCCTCTGTGACCTCCTGGGGTCCCTCCCAGCCCGACACGTCTGCGCCTGGGTCTGCTGCGGTGACAGGGAGCCGGGAAAGCGCGCCATGGGGTCCCCGCCCCCACACAGCAGCTGCCCTGCACGACTCCTTGGAGGTTAAAGGAGCAGATGGGAGGACGCAGGGAGTCGCTGAGGGCGGCATGTGTGCATGTGGGGCGGGCTGGAAGTGGGAACCTCCAGGACTGTGGACCCAGCTCATCTCAGATCCTGGCAGAAACTCCCCCCAACCCCTTGGCTCATGGGAGCCCCCGGTGCCACCTCCCCACCGCGAGGAGCCATTGCCCAAGGCGGCTGGAGCCCTCCCCTGGCCTCCCGGGGGTCAGTGCATCGGGCCCAGCAATACCCCTTCCACCCGCTGCCATGCAGCGCACACAGGCCAGGTTACAGCCGGGCCAGCGCCAGGGAGGGCGGAAGAACCGAGCGGCCGGCAGCGGGCCTGGGCGTTGCAGAACCCTCCCCCGTGCGATAGCCCATGTCACGGGGTGTAATATCCACCCCCTAGCCCCAGCGAGGCCTAGGGCACCGGCCCTGCTGAGCAGGAGGGGACTGGGGCAAGTGGAGAACCCCGAGTCTCCATCTGGGCAGAGAAACCCAGCCCCAGAAGGAAGAACAGGCTGTGGGGCCTAGCTGCAGCTTTACACAGCATGGGGGGATGCCCGTCCCATGCTCTGCCCACGGGACAGTCTGCCTTTGCCAAGGGAGGGGCTGCCGGAGGGCTGGACTCTCCTCCAGGCCCGGGCTGGAGACCAGCAGGTGGGACGGCTGCCAGGAAGGCCACACAGGTCAGAGCCAGGCCCCTGGCAAGCCCCCCGGAGCCAGTCCCCACTCTCAGCCTCCCTTCCTTTCATGCTAGCTCCCAGTAGGGAAGACCCAGCTTTGGGGTACGGGGGTGGCTTCTGACAGTGCCCCCCACATCCCACTGCTAGCACTTGAGGAGAGGGGTGGTTACCCCAGGGCCTCTCCCATCTAACGCCCCTGGAGCTTGGGGGTCCCTCCGCCATCCCAGCCTCAGCAGTGGTGTCCCAGACTGGGAGGGACCTAGACCAGAGCTTGGGGGCCTGCCCTCCAGCCAGAGCCCCCGCATCTGCCAAGAGCATCACGAGCAGGATCTAGGCAGGAGCCCCTCAGGGAAGGAGCCATCGGGCAGCAGCTGCCAGAGAGTAGGTTTCAGGTCTGTTCATCCACAGACATAAACAGGCGACTGTCATTCAAAGTGAAGTCGGCCCCCCCCAGCTCCCCCTTGGTGCGGGCGGAAGCTTGGGCCCGGCTATGCCTGCGCTCCTGGGGGGTGGACGGCTGCTTTGGCGCCTAGAGCCCAGGTACTGGAATTGGCAGCTCCTCGATCGAGGGCAAGTCGCTGCCCTGTTCCGTGCCTCAGTTTCCCCGACCTGGGAAACAGGGCCAGCCTCACCTCACCAGGGTTCGGACTGGCTCAGGTGGCAGCGGCTAAAGAAGGGCCAAGGATTAGACGTGGGCTCTGATCCCACAGCGATCTGCCAAGACTTTGTGACAGCAGGGGAACCCCCAGCCCTCCCGTTGGTTTGGGGCATCATCCAAAGGGCACCAGCAAAGCACTCCGTGGGTATAAGCAGGGATGATGTTTGGCAATTCAACAGGCAACACTTTCGGAGAGTGGCACTCAAACCAGTGCTGTGGCACAGCCCTAGAGCGGGCAGCCGATACCACCACTGGCCACAGGTGGTCTCTAAAGACCCACTGGTGCTTTAGCCAGAATCATGAGGTTTGCCCAGGACCAAATTCAGTTTACACCCAGTTTCAAAATCTGCTGCCTAATGCTCCCGGAAGTGGGGATCAGATAGAGCAGCCTTCACTTCCTGTCCTAAACTGCTGGCACAATGAAGTACACCGTGTTCCACCCCAGAGGAGGCTGCATTTCAGCAGCACCTGAAGTCACCCTAGCGCCTTCATGCATTAGGTCATTGGAGGCACTATGAAATCCTCCTTCAGGAAAGTAGTAACAGCTATGCAGTGGATTCCCACAGCTTCACATTTGTTTCCAATTTGGTTCTTATGATCTGCATATACGGGCGAGGAAAGAAGTTTCCCTACCCGGGGAACATTCACCCATCTCTGGGGTGGAACGCCACCACTGCTAGCAGCATCACTGCACGTCCCGACAAGAAGTGAAGGATGCTGGGAGGAGAGAAGTCACAGTCCTGGGGGCTTAGAGTTTCACCTGCCCTCCGTGGAAGAGGAGAGCGACTTTCCAGGAACAACGTGTTCTTTAACTGAGCAAAGCCGGCTCCGGGGCTACAGACGCAGTGACGGCTCTCGCTCTCAATGGGAGAAGCATCTTCAGTTTGCAGAGCCCAGGAGCCTGTCAACGCGGCTGGGTTCATAGCCGGGCCTCGGAAGTCCGCACGCTTCCAGGACCAACAGTGGGGGGACACGGCTGCGGCTATCACTAGGGATAGGGCTACAGACTGGATTTTTACTACATCCTAGACAAACTTTTCCCAGAGCCGCTCTTTCGGCAATGCTGGAGTAGGTTTAAGGAATAAACCAAATCCTTGAGCATCCAGAAGATCCTCTAATGATTTGATAGCAGGTCAGATCTTGGCAGGCCCTCCCACCCCCAAACACAAGACAAAGAAAAGGCACAGCTAAAGCCCCCCCACCCCAAAATCACATCTCCCATCTAGGATGTTACTGTAGGCACAACAGCTGCACGTTTAAAATCCACCCAGCACCCCCGCCCCCACTAGACCCCAAGTCACCATCAAAGCAAATGAACGTCCCAGCTAACGGTTCCCATCGGAGCCAGGATATAAAATTCACTGGGTGATCACCTGTGCCAGGTGGCTCTGCTCTCCTGTGCAGCAAGAGGTCCCAACACACAGCTGAAGTGTTTGGGCACCAACCTAGTGCAAAGTTATCACAACCCACAGTCTGCAGCTGGTCTAATGTTTCATGCTCTGGAAAAGCTGGTCAACGCAATCCACTCTCAGCCAGGTAAGGAACCCGAGGCCAACCTGGGCGGCCGATGGTTCCCCGTGCTGGCCCTGACTTACCCCTCTTCTGGATGATGATCCTGAGCAGCGGGTTGGCGGAGGAGAGCGCCTTGTGGTAGTTATCGTCGTTGTTGATGGGCAGCAAGTCCCCATGAACGTCCGTGTACCCCAGCAACACATCCACGCGGGGGATCTGATGGACCGTCTGGAGTAGCTGGTAGAACTCCTGGAAGCCGCCCACGCTGGAGCGCTTCACGGCAAAGCGGCGGAACTCGGCGTCAAACTGGGGGCAGAGAAGAGGGGTCAGGGCCAGAGACCAGCATGGAAACCAGGAGGCCCAACCCCAGCTCTGCCCCACGATTCGCTTCTTGTCCAGCCCACAGGGGATCAGTCAGGGGCTCTCACTACGGGGGAGGATGGCCAGGGTTTGGTGCCTGCACACACATGGTCCACTGGGTCCTCCATACCAACTCCTTCCCCAGGAGCCCTGAGTTTCCCCCCGCCACTGCTGCATCGGGGCACCCCCTGGCCCACAGGGGGTCCAGAGCCTAAGGATCTGCCTGGGCCTAGCGTGCGGGCTGAGGAGTCAGACCAATGGGAAGAGAGGTGCCCCTGGGAATGCCAGGGGGCCCCGCAGGTGAGAGGGAAGCTCCGGGGAGACTTGAACAGGGTCACCCAGCCAGGTCCTCCCCTCGCCCTCCCTGTGAGGCGAGCTTCACCAGAGCCGGTGCCAGCTGGTTTGCGGAGGCCTCCCCGACCGGCGTAAGCCTGGCACGTGCCAGCAGCAGGGCAAGGCACCCCAGTGCCAGGAGGCAATGCCACGTTCCCGTTTCCCCGAGGAGCGGCTGCCTGGGAGAGCCTCCGAGCAGCACGGTTCAAATCCGCCCGGGGGAGGCTGCTGTCAGGAGAGCCGAGCCCTCCGGGGTCCCTCCAGCGGTGCCCCTGGGCCAGAGGCAACCTGTTTTGGGGGGGGATGGGACACTCAGAGCCCCCCGCAATCCATCCAGGTTGGCACAATAAAGGGTTAATGGGGGGAAGGGGTGTCAAGGGAACTTCTCTGCCCTTAGCCGGGCAGGGGACGCTGCAGCTCTCGGTGTCTCTCCTCAGACGACCCAGGCGCTTCCCCCAGCAGCCCCCCCCCCACCCCGCATTACCGCTCCCCCCCAGGAAAATCAATCACCCACCCGGCAGACAAAGGGACCCCGCTGGAACCAGCGGCCGCAGGGCACCGTCCTGCCGCCGCTAGCCAGCCTCCAGCGGGCACGGCGGCCAGGTGGGCCCGGGACCGATGCCGGAGCCGGCGGCCCGGCTCTGTGGCATCGTTGCGTAACCTGCCGGCTCGTGCGAGGGCTTCGCGCCGCCCCGGGCCACCGAGCGGCCCCGACCTCCCCGGGGGGCCGGACTCGGCCCCCACCGGCCCCGGCGCTGGAGGGCGGCCCGAGCCCCCCGGGCTGCAGCGCCGTGCACGGAAGGACCCGCTGCACCCCGGGGTGCAGCGGGATCGCGGGGCCGGAGGCTGCGGGGAGGAGCCGGGCGCTCACCTTGCTCTTGACCTCGATGACGGGCTCCGGGCTCCGCGCCGGGGTGCGGTGGTGCTTGGCCATGCTGGGCCGAGCTGGGCCGGGCCGGGCCGGGCTGCTCCTCCCGCCGCCTGCCCGCCCCGCGCTGGCTGCGGCGCCTGCGGCCGCGGGGGGGCTTTCACCGGCCGTGACGTCATCCCGGGCAGGTTCGGGGCCGCCACGGGATTGGCGGGGGCCGGGCCCCGGGGGCGGGCTCAGAACGTCCCCGGCGCCGGGATGGAAGAGTGCTGACAACGTCGCCTAGGTAACGGGGGTGGGAGCGCGCCAAGGTGTAGCAGCGGGATCCGAGCGGCGGGGCAGGAGCGTGTCCGGGGCGGGGGCTCAGGGCAGGAGCGTGTCCGGGGGGGCCATGCCCCAGGGGGTGCAGGG
>ML677343.1:3033752-3056382 GCA_007922305.1 Dermatemys mawii | reverse complement strand
GGGGCCATGCCCCAGGGGGTGCAGGGCAGGAGCGTGTCCGGGGGGGGGCCATGCCCCAGGGGGTGCAGGGCAGGAGCATGTCCGGGGGGGCATGCCCCCGGGGGTTTGGGGGCAGGAGATGGAAGAAGCCATGCCCCAGGACTCCGGGGGTTAGGACCAGCCCATGGATGGGGGACCTGCCCCAGGGGAGCTGAGGAAGATGGGGGTGGCTTGGGGGGGGTGTTGAGAGGATGGGGGATGAAGCCGGTCCAGGTGAGGGTGACCAGAGAGCAAATATGAAAAATCAGGACAGAGTGTGGGGGATAACAGGCGCCTCTGTAAGAAAAAGCCGCGAATATCGTGACTGTCCCTAGAAAATCGGGACATCGGGTCACCTAGACTCTGCGTGAGGGTGAATAAGGTTCAGTGTGATGGGGAGGGCTCTCCGGAAGAGTCTCTGCATTAAGAGTCCGCTGGCTGGGACAGGTCCTGCTGCTCTGCAGATGCAGGGCGATTTGGGCGCAGGCATGGCCCAAGCTGGCCCCAAGGTCCATGCCAGGGCAGCAGGCTGGGCATCCCATGGCCCAGTGTGGGTGGGTGGGTGGGGGAACTGAAGCTCAAAGGCTTCAGCCCCAGGTAGGGGGCCTGAGCCCTGCCACCTAGGGCTGAAGCCCTCAGACTTGGACTTTGGCCGCAGACCCCAGCAAGTCTATCCCAGCCCTGGTGACTCCATTAAAACAGTTTGAGAAGCGCTGGGCTAGGGGAAAGCTGGAGGTTTGGGCAGCAGAGGAAGGAACAGTCAGGGCTTATGGCATCAGGGAAAGTGGAGGAGGCAATTTGCAGTAAGAAAATTAGTTTAATAATTCTACTGAAATTATCAATAGTGAAAGAGATGTCAGTGCTGACATTTATAGTGTCAGCATTAGGCTTCAGAGTCAACACTCCCCTCAGAGCTATTGTTCCAGGCTGTCTGCACACTCCGGAAGCTTCCACTATACTTGGCCACATTTTCAGAGGTGTTTTTTTTAAACAACCATAAAGTCTAGAAACATAATTAAAAAAAAAACAGAAAGCAAAAAGATTCCGGAGCAGAGTTTTGCTGGATTCTGTTGGATTCCGTGGCCGAGGAACTGTGGGGCACTCGATACCCTGGAGACTGGGGTCTAGATGGGTGGGAGTGAGTCCTCCGGGGAGATTGTTTCAGGGTGATGATGGGGACAGCTGCTTTCTGTGGTGCTGAGAACAGCCTTTCTGGGCCAAGGCTCCTCTCACATGATTGGAGAGATTTCCTGATACACAAACATTCGGAGAGCAACACGCCATTTAAATCTGCACCTGGCATCGTGGGGCACGCTGCTCTGTATGGCAAAGTGGAGTGGCGCGGGCCAGGCACAAAGCGTTGGCCAAACCCCATTGGTAAGATGGTCGCTGTCACATGTTCACGCCAGGGTACCAAGGGGTGATAGCCAGCACACAGCCTGGGAGACACACTATGGTTCCTAACTAAGTGAAGGCACCAGGTTTTGTCTTTGCCCGTCAGCTGGGCTGCAGGGTGATTGTCAGTTGTACCCAACGAATGACAGGCTGTTGGATGGGCCTGTCAAACGGTGGCTGTCATGGCGTCCCGTGCTGTCTCTTACCAGACCCGCTCTGTTCACCCCCCTGTCCCCTGCCGGACATCCCACAGGGCTGGGATGAAAAGACGCGTCTGAGGTGTTGGCAGCATTTGGGAACCCCAAAGAACCCGGGAAGCCAGGACTCCGCTGCGGTGCCGTTGGACCCCCCGCCCCGGTTTTGTAACTGTGGTGCAAACGGGAACACGTACCACGGCCCTAGAATGGGGGGGGGGGCCCATGCTGCCCTCGAGTGTGGCCTAGTTGTCAGGTGTCACGCTGGCGCCGAGCTGGAGAGTCCCTTCGCGTCACACGGGCAGCGAGCCCCGTTCTGCTCCCAGCGGCTCTGTCCGGGGGTGAGGAAGCGATGGAGCTCAGGTCAAGCTCAGCGTTCCTGGCCTAGCCAAGCCCGGCCTCTGCTCAACTAAACCTGGGCGCCCGGTTTAGCTGATTGAACTGCACCCAGGCTCCTGCCGGGGGTAGGACACAACCAGCTCGAATCAAGCTACAGATGTTACTCGGGCGTCTACATCAGGGAGAAGGTCTAGGTTGGGCTTCGTTAGCTCTGCTCTCCGGAACCTGAAGGAACCCACCTAGCCCAGAGAAGCTCTTTGTGGCTGATGTCCCGACAGCAACAGCCGCTCTCTCTGTAGGCATTTAACAACGGATTTGGAAGCAGGAGCCGGATGCTCAGTCTATTGCTAGGGGTGTGGGCGTGGGTGTGAACGAGACAGCTGGTGTTTGTAAGCCAATAAACACAGACCCGAAAGCACTGGGTCAGGATCGGCCGCTGCCCCTCAGTCCCGATCCGCAGCCCCTTCCTCCGTAAGAACTAAGGCCTCAGCTATGAACCTGCTTTCTGACTCCGGACAGTCAAATGCAACCGGAGTCAAATCCTGAGCTGGGAGCCAGCGATGCTTTGCGGGGCCGTGGGTCCTGCAGCGCTGATGTTGGTCCGATAGAGCTGGATAATCCAGGGATCTGTGGTGCCCCTTTGGTACGGGGTTAAGTGGGGTAAATACCAAAGGGTCGGGCTCTCCGCCCCCGGAGAATCTCCACCACTGCCTCTGGCTGCTGGAACAGCCTTCCCTGGTGCGGTGAGCCCCAGCTGCTCCCTTCCCCAGTGCCCAGCTCCCCTCTTCCCCCCAGAGCTCCTACAATGCAGCTGCCCCTCAGCTGTGTCGTGCACCCAGCGCCCGGCACAACGGGGCCCCGATCCCTGTGTGGGACCCCATTGTGCTACTGTGATCCCCATAACAAGGGTACCCCGCCCCGCTCCGCCCCACCCAGCGCCGGGCCACTTGGGGCAGCGCAAAAGAAATCAAATCTACTGTCAAACCGTGAGGGAGAGGGAGAGGGTTTGGGGGCAGCAGTGCTGGGTAACTGCAGGGTGTCTGCCAGGTGCTGCCCCGACCACCCGGTACAAAGAAATCATTTCACCCACTCCCACAATGCAGCCACCTCTGGGGTGGAGGACAGCAGCTGCTTCCCAGCGCATGGCAACATGGCACAGCCGGTTGGAACAGAGGAGGATGGGGATCCCGTGAAGCTGCCGGGGGGTGGTTATGGAGGCTGAATGTCATTGGCTGGGCTGGACCCATGGCCAGGACCCAGTGGCTATTGCTCCCGCTGTTATGGAAGGACCCTGCCCATGAGCACAAGCGGCCCAGAAGCCCTTTCTCTTCAGAGACAGCACCCCTAGTGGCAGGCTGGGGAACTGCGCTCAGCCCAACATGGGCGGGAAGAGAGTCTGGACTCTCCAGCCGGGCACTGCCCTGTTCTGCCCCCATGGGGTGGGACTGCCCAGGATCTCAGCAGGAGTCTAGCGGTGGCAGGAGTGACTGGTGGGGGGACGCCGCTGATTAGGTCCAAACCCCAGCCCAGAGCACTGGATCCGCGCCACTGTCAGTGTTAAATGGGGCTGGGGGCGAGCGAGGGGAGTGTGGGAATGTTCACGCCTCTGCTGTCTCTCTGCCCCACACGTGGCGGGGGTGGGGGGACACGTATCTGTCTTGTGGCCTCTCCTCCCCCCCCTCGCCAGCCCTGCCCCCCGGCGTCTGTGTCTGGGGTGGGGCCCAGCTGCTGGAGTGATAATCCAGGGACAACTCCACCCTGCAGGGAGTAGAGGCCGGGGTGCGGGCTGGAGGGGGAGCCCAGGCTGGCATCTCCCAGGGCAGGTTGGCCCCTCCGTGCACTTCCGGGAACTGGCCCAGGAAGGCAGGGACGGGATGCAGTGGGCAAAGCTCCTGTTACCAATGGCCCGAGAGCTCGGCCCAGGGCGGCCCGGACCCCCGGGGCAGAGCTCAGTGCTGGGCCTTGGCTACAAAGTGACTCCCCCTTGGCAGACTGCAGAGAACCTTATCATGGCTTGCCAGTCGCAGCATGGCGCAGACTAAAAAGCCCTGGGGAGGGGGAATTGCTCCCCTCCCTCCCCCCAGCACTGACAGCTGCTATAGATTGAGGGCGTCTGCCGCTCTGCCTGCAGCGTGTGAAGAGGGGGCTGCCCCCCTCGGCCCCCTCTCTTGGGGACAGTCTGTTCCTCTGCTGTGAAGAGCCAAGTCAGAGACAGCACCCCTTTCCCAGCCTGGCACTGACCAGCCCAAGGCTGGCAGCCTCCCCCTGGCCCCAGGGAAATCCTTGCATGCCCAGCTCGCCTTGTCTCCAGCAGCGGGCACTTACCCTCGTGGGCTGGTGCCAAGCCCATTGCCCAGCTATGCCCTTGGCAGCTGGAGGGTCTTTTATAGGAGGCTTCGCTGCCTCACGGCATTTATCCTGGGTCGGGCACTAGCCCCAGCACCTGGGCAAAATCCCACCTTGGGGCCTTAGAGCCCTGACCCCACACAGCTGTGCCTGGAGACAGGCTTCTCCTTCGTTTCCTGGCCTAGGCTTTTGCAAGAAGTCACTGCATGGGCGTTAACAGTGGCCATGCTGTGCCCCAGAGGTGGCTGCATTTCTGTGGCAGGAGAAAGGAGACCTGAGCGCACCCAGTGCATGTGTTAAGCGCGTCTTGCTCCTGAGGGGCCACTGCTGAAACGCAGGGGAATAAAATCAGCTGATTGGGGGAAGGGATGTGAGGAGAGCTGGTGGGGGGAGGGGTTTATCCATTGAAGTCAATGTGAGCTGCACGGCTGAGCCCCAGCAGACTAATGGTCTTGGTTCATCCCAGCCGGTTATGGCGGTTTGGTAGCTCGTGGCCCCCCTGAGTGCTCTGCATCAGGGACCAGGCAAGTGTCAGCTCCAAACCGTCCAGCCATTAAGCTGCCCTGCTGCAAACAAATGGACATTGCAGCGCCCCGCGAATGGGTGCATTGTGCAATTCAAAGCAGAACTGACTCCAGCCTCCACCCAGTAATCCGGGAAAATCTGGGAGGAGGCCACCCTGGGGTGGGAGATGGACAGCGAACAAGGCAGCAACCGGCCCCTGAAAAGACGGGACGCTGCGAGTGGGGAGCCAGCGGCTTGTAGCCTAGAAGCTGGTTTAGGTTAAGAAATACGTAGAAGTGAAGTTTTGGGCCTAACTCCATGTGTCGAGGAGTCTGGGACATTGATGTTGCTCCTGAGAAAAGTTAGAAGTTGGAGACAAAGTGTTGTGGGAAAGTCAGTGCGGGCAAGGAGATGGGCCAGGGTTATGTCCCCAGTCCGTTGTGGTTATCACTGGTTGGGGCGGGGTTTATAAGGAGAATTGCGAATGTTTTATTAAAATGTTTCTCTAGTGATACTCTGGGAAGGACATTGGCACAGAGGTTAATTTAAATAATGGGTGATGTTAAGAGCCAATAGAGGATGGAAATAAAATTCTGGTAAAGGGCAGTTTAATGTTGATTAGTATTACTGGAAGCAGCCTCGACATCTAGTGCCAATCGGGGGGACAAGGACTTCCGGAGCAGACTGTATTTGCACAGACCTGCCTACACGCTGCCTGGGTGCCTGGCAAATGCAGCTGCTTTGCCCGAATGATCCGTTTGGGCTGGTTCTGGGTGAAGGTCACTCTAGTGCTGAGTGCAGGGGTAATGAAATGTTCTTCTCTTCATCGGTACCTCTCAAATGGACCACAACCTTCTCATGGGGGAGAGGTTTGCATGGGCTACCGACTCTCAGCGTTACATCGTCCGGAGCTTCTATCCCCCTCGTGGGTCCCCCTTGGGGAGCCAGCCTGAGAAGAGGCTCCTGATAACCATGGTCTAAACTTCAAAAGACCCCAACGGTGGATCGGGCACATACAGGGACCTTCTAGTACGCTGCGGCTATGAAGGCGGATGAGGGCTGCCTCAGGAGCGGGGCCCTGGACCTCCTGTCACTGAGTCAGGGTTTTCCTCCTGTCAAGTTTCATGTGGCTACCGCCTGCGCACCGGTTTCACCGCGTTAAAAGATTTCACATGCAGGCCTCTGCCAAAGGGCTCATACCCGCACAAAGTCCTGCGGTGACGGATGAGCGGCAGGGAAGACAGGAGCAGTGATCTCTGGGTGTCCGTAATCACAAACCTGCACGCCGACCTCGGCCGTGTGATGGTGGTTTTGTGCTCGGTTGAGAGAGAAATGCATTGTAGCGGCTGTGAATGAGCAGGGCCTTTTTGGGGTCCCCTCTGCTCACCCCAGATCGGGACTAGAAAAGGTGCCGCAAACACAGGCTGTCTCACGCTCTTCCGAAGGGAGGGCCGCCTCCAGTGGGATCACTCAACTCCCCAGCCGAAACAAGAGCTAGAAGACAATTAATTTCGTCACCTGGAATGTCCGCACCCTTATGGACTCGGCGCGGCGAATGCCCAGAGAACTCGCAAGACTCGACATTGACAGTGCAGCTCCTAGTGAGACCCCCGGGCCAATGAGGACCAATTGAAAGTGGATGGAGGTGGCTACATCTTCTTTTGGAAGGGAAAGCCACCGAAGAGAGACTCAGTCACGGGATTGGCTTTGCATCAAAGATCAGATCACCAGTTGGCTTTTGGAGCTTCCTGTGGAGATCACGAGCATCTCGTGGCTCTTTGGCTCAAACTCAGCAATAACCAATATGCCCCAGTCATCCGTGCATACAGCCCGACACTCGATGATGAGGAAACCAACAGGGAGCACTTTTATAGAACTCTTGATGCGGTCCTCACGGCCGCACCCAAGGCAGAGAAACTCATCCTCCTGGGAGATTTCAATGCCAGAGTGGGACGGGATTCCCAACTCTGGAGGGGCACAACAGCCAAAGAAGGGCTGGGAGATGTAAGCCCCGATGGTATTCTCCTCAGCAAATGTGTGGAGCATGATCTGCTCATCACAAATTCCATCTTTAGGCAGAGTCACAAATTTAAGACCACCTGGAAACATCCTCAGTCCAGACTCGTAGACTCTTAGACTTTAAGGTCAGAAGGGACCATTATGATCATCTAGTCTGACCTCCTGCACAGCGCAAGCCACAGAATCTCACCCACCCACTCCTGTAATAAACCCCTAACCTGTGTCTGAGCTACTGAAGTTCTCAAATTATGGTTTAAAGACTTCAAGGTGCAGAGAATCCTCCAGCCAGTGACCCATGCCCCATGCTGCAGAGGAAGATGAAAAACCTCGAGGGCCTCTGCCAGTCTGTCCTGGAGGAAAATTCCTTCCTGACCCCAGATATGGCGATCAGCTGAACCCTGAGCACATGGACCACACTCACCAGCCAGACACCCAGGAAAGAATTTGCTATAGTAACTCAGATCCCGTCCAACATCCCATCACAGGCCACCGGGCCCATCTACCACGAATAGTCAAGGATCAAGTAATTGCCAAAATTATGTTATTCCATCGCACCATCTCCTGACTCCTCCATAAAGTTATCGAACTTAATCTTGAAGCCTGATAGGTTTTTTTCCCCCACTGCTCCCCTTGGAAGGCTGTTCCAGAACTTCACTCCTCTGATGGTTACAAACCTTTGTCTAATTTCCAGTCTAAACTTCCTGCTGACCAGTTTATATCCATTTGTTCTTGTGTCCACATTGGTACCGAGCTTAAATAATTCCTCTCCCTCCATGGTATTTATCCCTCTCATATGTTTAGAGAGAGTAATCGTATCTCCCCTCAGCCTTCTCCTGGATAGGCTATACAAGCCCAGCTCCCTGAGTCTCATAAGACAGATTTTCCATTCCTCGGATCATCCTAGCAGCCCTTCTCTGCACCTGTTCTAGTTTGAATTCATTCTTCTTAAACATGGGAGACCAGAACTGCACACAGTATCCCAGATGAGGTCTCACCAGTGCCTTGTATAACGGTACTAACACCTCCTTATCTCTGCTGGAAATACTTCGCCTGACGCATCCCAAAACATTAGCTTTTCTCACGTCCATATCACATTGGCGGATCATAGTCATCCTGTGGTCAACCAATACTCCGAGGTCCTTCTCCTCCTCCATGATTTCCAATTGATGATTCCCAGTTTATAACTAAAAAATTCTTGTCATCAATCCCTAAATGCATGACCTTGCTCATTTCACTATTAAATTTTATCCTATTACTCCAGTTTACAAGGTTGTCCAGATCTTTCTGTATGGTATCCCGGTCCTCCTCTGAATTGGCAATACCTCCTAGCTCGGTGTCATCCGCAGACTTTATTGGCACCTCCTTGACTCTGTTATAGTCAGACCCCGAGACTACACCAATGTCCGTATAACACGAGCTATGAGAGGGCCTGCTCACTGTTGGACAGATTAGTAAGATCAGACATGTACCTGCAGCTTGCTCCACGACATTGCAAATACCCAAAAGACTAATCTCTGTCAAGTGAGGCTGAGCTATTCTCTGAGCCCATCCAGGGATTGGATACTACCCAGAGACATGGAGACCAAACTGCGAAAGAAAGGATTCCTGCCATATGTAAATCCTGTTTACGGCAGTGACGTGAGTTAATCAAGGCTCTTTCTTCACTGAATCCCCGCTCAGGAAGACAGCTGAGAAGAAACAAGGACTGAGGGGGAAGAGCGGAGTTGAGTCTGGGCTGGAATAGGTGTCTGAGAAAGAAATGCCTAAAACAACATTTAGAGTGAGAAACTACCACTTGTAACCTGTTTGTTTGATGTATTGATCTTAATTTGCGTGTTTGTTTTATTTGCTCAGTAATCTGCTTTGATCAGTTTGCTAACCCTAGTAATCACTAAAAACCTTTTCTTTGTACTTAATAATCTTGTTTTGTTTCTTAAAATCAAGTTTATGGGATTCATAACTGGGGGGAGGGGGGAGAAAGCTGAGCCTATCTTCCTCCATATCGAGGGAGGGGGCGATTTTAATGAGCTTGTGCTGTACATATTTCTGTGCAACATAACTTTGGGGGTTTGCTCCCAAGAGCTGCGGTGCACTTGAGTGGGGGCAATCCCCAATCTGATTCTTCTCATGCGGAGCTGCTATCAGTGGCTGTGTCTTTCGGCCGCTGAGTGTGTCCCTAGTTGTGTGTGTGTGTGTGTGTGTGTGTGTGTGTGTGTATGTACACTGGAGGAGGCTTGGGGACCTAGCACAGCAGGACAAGGGAGGGGCCCCAGGATGGTGGAACGGGCAGGATTAGTGGGACTCCAGTACATCAGGTGGCACCCTGGAGCGATTGGTAACCCATCACAGGTGCTACCTTCCTGCAGCCCTCTAGGAACTCAGTCCTCTCCCTACAGCAACCGACCCTTTTCTGCCCTGCGGCAACCTTGTATGTGAGCCTGCTGGTCCCTGATTAGCTGCTCACTACGCAGTTTCCCTTGGTTGCTTTTAACTCCTTCCTTGCTAGCGGCAGAGTGAACACCCCATCACAGGCTCCTTTCCTGAGCCGTTCAGATATAATAGGTCTGTTGCCCTTGTGAAGTTAACTTAACAAGCAGGACCTGGTTCAAGGTGAAATCCTTCCCCCATGTTCCAAGCAACCAAGCTGATCATGCTCACAAGTCATGATCTGCCCCTAAAGCCAAAGGGCTGGTTCTTTTGCCTCCTGAGGTGAAAGAGAGAATAGAGAGTGAAGTGACCTGGGGTGTTTTTGCCCCTCTCTTTTATAGCCCAGTCACCCTCTGAAGTGGATTCATCTCATGATTACCACTCAAGCAACATTTATTCAAACAGAAACGAAGGTGACATGGAGCCGTGTGGTGAAGGAGGTTCCATGCAGTGCTTGTTAAAATGCAAATCCATCTGCACTTGCGTCCTTTCCTGGCCAAAAATGGTCACTTGACTGGTCAGTCAGCTTTGATGACACCTGGCTGAAGGCATCACGCTGTATTTAGGACAGCCATTTCCCCCTCCCCAAACTTGGCTGGTAAACGCATACTCCTTTGTTCAGGATAGGCCTGTTTAATCATTTGTGCCTAGACGGAGTGAGTGTGATTTTGAACATGTGCTAATAACATCATAGAGGAGGATTTCATTGCTTCGTATATGTCACCATGATATTATTGACTTGAGAGCTATTGGTTTTTAAATGATACTTCACGAGGCACATTATGTACAAAGATTACTACAGTAGGTGGAGGATGTGAAGAGAGGGATGTTTCGGTCACCATTATATGGCTGCGTTGCAGTGTATGCAAACTCTGTCCCCTTTTGGGGGTGCACTAGGGTTGTGAGGGCACTGTAATTGCAGTCTACCAGACTGTCCTTGAACTCAAGATTCTACCGCAACATGCTGACCTTACATAGGTATGAGATACTATTTGTTGTCAGACGCTACTGGTGTGGTGCTCTGCTCCTGTTCGATAATGATATCAGTCAGCTGCGTGCATGTTCCCTCTGTGTGCTGCCCCGGCTCTGCAGATCGCTGACACAGCAGACCCCGAGAGACCCCCAAAGACCACAGACTCTAGTAAGGTACGAAGGCACCCGGACCAGGTTTATTGTCCAACGAAGCACAGTGATAATTTCCCATAGACTCTGCAAGACATACTACGAATTTGTGCCCCCTAACAATGGACCAGCTCAGTCAGTGGTGAGACTTCCCACTGCCCCCTCTGCCGGACAAAGACCCCGCCCCAGCTCTGTGTTCTTATACACAGGTACAAACAAGTTACACATCACTCCTGACGTACTGAGGTGCATCCCCTCTACGTAGTAAAATGCCGCCTCTCACCTTGTACATGTTGGTTCGAGCAAAGAACTCTATCCATCAGATTGCCCTTTTGCCCCTGTCTTTAGGGTGGGTCAGCCTGTTCCTTGTTATCTGTATGGAATGTACAAGTGTTCTGGTACCTCTGAGGTTTATGTACTTTTGCAACATCAGCCCTTTCTTTGCCAGCTTCTGTGAGCAGGGTTTGCCTCTAGTTCACGGCTTAACTTTGCTTTATGTTAGTGAAGTCTTGACCATTACTTTAGCTTAGGCCTTATACTGGGCCTCTGATACCAGGGTTCATGTTTCAGGGCCTCATCGTACTACACTACTCACTCCGCCTCCCTGGGCCACTTCCTACCTTCTTTCCTGAAGCTGTAGTCCATATATCATCAGGGTCTCCGAGTTCCCTGGCGCGGGCAGCTCCACGGAGCTGTGACTCCCGCCAGTTGATGGTAGGTAGCAGGTCTCCGGTCTGGTCCCTGGGATCTCTGATTCCCGTGGTATCCTGTAGTGGCTCCTGGCCTGGAGCCTCCACCAAGAGTGCTTCTTCCTCAGTGGCCAGCCCAGACTGGGCTGAACTTCTTCTCCTTTATACTTACCCAGCAGTTGGAGCATGCCCAGCAGAGTCTGAGGGGCGGGACTTCCTCCAGCCAAAGTGTGGAATTAACCCTTTCTTGCCTACTGCGGGGTATGCACACCCCACCACGGACTGTAACATTTGATCTGATTATTTGACCCCTCCCATGCATCGGTTGACGTGCAGGAGGCACAGAGGCTTCTTCTGGGTCCCCTTTCTCCTGGCACTGAGCCTTTAATGTTTTTTACACATGCAGGGTGGGCAAGAAGAAGGACTTTCTTCAAGGGTAATTAACAGCCTGAAGGATCTGGCTTTGTAGGGTGCTTGTCACAACAGTGCCTAAGGTTTCCCTGATGAGTCTCTCAGGCAAACCTCTTCTGTTTCTCCTGATTCTACCACATGCTTCCTTTCGTCCTGGGGAAGGGGATATGAATGAAGGGATGCTGGTAAAATACCGGTCAACACAGACAAGGTAGCCAGATCCATGAAGGGTCCCAACAAGCTCCCACATTATGTTACCAGATGCCTCAAAGTCACTGGGTAAGGAACCATTGGATGTTTCTTCTCCCAAAATGTGACCCTTCTGCCAGGTGGAGCCAACAGCAATAAGGACCGGGTTCAGTATCTAGAGGTTCCTTTTCAACAATACAACACAAAACCACTCGAGCCCCCACTCAGTCACCTGGAACAATCCACACAACCTGGGTACCTCTAAGAGGCAATCATAGAATGTCAGGGTTGGAAGAGACCTCAGGAGGTATCTAGTACAACCCCCTGCTCAAAGCAGGACCAATCCCCAACTAAATCATCCCAGCCAGGGCTTTGTCAAGCCTGACCTTAAAAACCTCTAAGGAAAGAAATTCCACCACCTCCCTAGGTAACCCATTCCAGTGCTTCACCACCCTCCTAGTGAAACAGTTTTTCAGTGATTTCAGCTGTCCATTGTGTCTAAATTAGCTCTTTAATTATATTATGAAGAGCAGAGGAGTCAAATGACATTTCCTGTCCCCATGCATACTCACTCATAAGACTTTGGAACTCATATTCCTGCCTAGTGAGTGCCGTTCAGTTGAGGGTGAGTCCCCCCATTGGGGTATGCCCGGTACAGTTCTACTGCCTTCGGTTCACACAACAAGGATAACAACCCTTTATCACTCCTGCCCCATAACAAGGAGACTAGAGATCCAACACCAGCCACAAGTGATTATTTGGGCAAGCAATCCCATCCTGTTGAACACCTAGGCAGGGTGGATGTGTCCATGCAAATGAGATCAGCTTCTGAAGTCTTTTTCCGCAGCTCACCACTAGATGTCAGGGGAGAGCTTAGTCAGACTCTGCTCACACTAGTAAAATACCAGTTGACACAGACAGGGCAGCCAGATCCAGGAAGGGTCCCAACAAGCTCCCACATAATGTTCCCAGAGTCACTGGGTAAGGAACCGCTGGATGTTTCTTCTCCCTTCCCTTATACCTTGTCAAATCATGCCTCTGCATGCAAAACTCCAAGGGGAGAGGGCACAGGCCTCTAAGAGGTGACTGGCCTAATACCTCGAGGTGACTGATGCAAAAGTGCACTCTGTCACCCCCCTCTGTCCTGTGGGGGAGGCGAGGAGGGCAGAGGGAAGCCTAGGCATAGGTCAGTGGTAGAAGGAAAACCGCCTTCCAGGACACAAAGGGGAGCTGCAAAAAATGAGACACTGTTTCTGCCCAGTTTCGATGGGGGCCCTTTTACGTGCCAGGCAAACGTGGTAACCCTTACAACATTGGGAAATTCTACTGGGCTCTTCTGCCGCTCCCCTGAAATTCCATCCACTTGGGTGGCACTTGCCCTGACACGCACGCATTGGCTAACCTGGACAGAGTGGCAGCCGCAGCAGCCAATAGCTGCCTTTCGATAGCTCAGCTGGTAGAGCGGAGGACTGTAGCAGGCATAGACGCCTACTTCCCCACTTTCCCCGGGATGCTTGACACCCCACTGTGCCCTGCCCCTATTCCAATCTCTTCCCCAAAGTCCCCACCCCAACTCCAACTCCTTCCCTGGCCCCGCCTCCTTTCCTGAACATGGCACTTTCCTGCTCCTCCCCCCATCACAGACCATGCTAATGCCACCAAACAACTGTTTGGCCATGGCCAGAGGAAGCACCAGGAGGCAGGCAGAGGAGCGTGGACGCAGCACGCTCATGGGGAGAGGAGAAGGAGGAGGAGGGTCGAGGGGAGCCTGTCTGCTAATTTTCCCAGTGGATGTTCCAGCTCCGGAGCACCCATGGAGTTAGTGTGTAGGGTAGAGCGGGCGCTCAGCAAGATACCCTGAGGGGCAGGTTTGACTGTGGCTCGAAGGCGAGCTTCTTTTTTCACCCCTTCCTGAGGAAGTCCAAGAGAAGGCAGGAAGGGCATCTTGGCCTAGCAGAGAGTCAGGCAACGTCCTTTCCTGGAGCAGTTGACAATGAGGAATTCTCACTGGCTCAGAAGACATGGGGCACAGCTTTACCCTAACCCTATATCCCCACTGACACAGGGCCCTCCTAAAACCCAGGATTGAACCAGGGCCCTTCAGAGCATCAGTCTAATGCTCTCCCAAATGAGCTACTTAGGTGGCTGCCGAATGCCCCCCGGGCCTGCCACCTCTCTGTCGGGGCGATTTTTGACTGCCGTAGCGCACAAGAGGGAAGCTATTGCAAGCGGCCCAGCAAGGCTAGATTAGTTTTGTCTGATCCCCTCAGCATGACTTGCTTCTTCGCGCCATTCCTGCCTTAGGACCCGGGTTGATCTGGTGGTAGAAGGGGGCTGCGGCCCACTGATGGCAGGGAAGAAGGTGGGCGGCAAGGCTCTGGGAGCCGTTAGCCGCATGGAAGCGCTTAGCTTCTGTCCTGCCTTCCACCCGGTGAATCACTTCTTTCGCCCCATCCTGCCTCACTTCCCCCTGCGGCGAGGAGTTCCGAGGAGCTAGCGGGAGGACCTGGCCTCCCAGGGCAGATGGGACCAAGGCACAAGCCTCTCAGAGGTGGCTGGCCTGATGCCCCCAGCTTGTCCCGGCTCAGAAGTGCCTTTGGGGGAGTTCACCTCTCACCCCAGGGCAGGGCAGAGGGGGAGGCGTCCAGCAACGCCTCCGCCGCTGCCATTGGCTCACAGCTGTGTCCGTTCACTCTGCCGCCATTGCTGCTAGGCCTTCGCTCCTCCGCCACTGCTAGTCCTCGGCCAGGGCTGGCCACTGTTCCTTTGCTGCCCCGGCTCGCTGCTCCCACAACATCACGTTCTCAGGCACTGCCACTCAACCCAGCTCCAGGTGATCTCAGCAGATTAGGGGGAACCTCCCAGCCAATGCAGCCTCTGTTTCGCCTTTCACTGTCCCCACCCAGCCCCTGAGTCCTGGTGCCTAGACCGGCTTAGCCGTGATGTCCTCGCTAGGAATCGCCCAGCAGAGCCAAGGAGTCTCGACTGAATCTAATCAGCTGGAGAGAGGATGGTCACAGGCTGTTTAGGACCCTTGGGCAGCATCCCCACCTGCTCTCCTCGTCCCTGGGGAGCCAAAGGCGCCCAGGCCAGAACAGGGCACGGCCCAGTTCCTTGGACAGTTTCCTGGGCCTGCTGATGGCTAAAGTAGGGCCAGCGGGCCAATCAGCTGCTCTTGGACTCTGCCAACAGGAGTGCAGGGTGGAGTCTCAAACTGGGTCCCGGATGGGCAAACATCAGCTGGTTGCCAGAGGAAGGGCTGGAGCCCTAGCTAGTCCTATCAACTATCCGGAGCCGGGTATGAGCCCCAGGGGTTATCGTGACAACCTGGGCTGAGGAATGACGGTGTCCCCTTAACTCTCCAGCGGCGGAGGCTGTCCAGCACCTCGGCTAGATTCAGACACGGTCATTCCAATTCTCTCACGCAAAGCCGACATCTCAGCTCCATCTGTTCGCCTGAGCCGTTTATTGCTCCGTCATTCTCTGGCAATGGCTGCATCTTACTCTTTATGTTCAAATAACAATGTGAAAAATTCCCCCGCCCTGCCCTGCCCCATCCAGCATTGAAGCTGGTTGCTTCTCCATGAGCAACGTGAGCACCAGCGTGGCGCCGTGGGAAACAAGTCCCTGGATTTGAGAGAGGAACAACGACTCAAGGCTTCACGTTTCACCCCTCTGGGGGGCCGATGGAGATCGGGGTGTGGTCAGCCCTTCCTGAACATCTGGCTCCTTCAAAGGGGCTCCAATTGGGCACCTAAAAGTTGAGGTGTCTTGTTAACATGAAGGCCCTGGCCTCTTCGTAAGAAGCAGGGCCCCTGCTCCCTGTCAGTACCATGGTTGTCATCTCACTTCCCTGCCACCACCCTGGACAGAAGGTCCCTCGACACTAAAGCCAATGACCATATGGAGGGAGGCAGCTGCAAGATCTGGTTCAAACCCAATTTCTGTTTGTGGGGGTCCAATTCTCCCTCCAGGTCTGTGGAACTTGCTCAACCCTTGGGCCATCTGAGGAGTCAGCACTTCCCAGGGAGCTGGTTCCAGGGCAGTGGACAGCACAGACCGGTAGCTGTGGTGATCTGCTATTTGCCACCTTCCTGGTAGGCCAGACTAACCCTAGGGATCAACGTTTCCATCGGACGCAAAGGTTCTCTGGACAATTCCCTGTATGCTGCTCCCTCTTGTTGTAGACTATCAGGGGTGGAAGGGACCTCAGGAGGGATCTAGTCCAACCCCCTGCTCAAAGCAGGACCAATCCCCAATTAAATCATCCGATTTTTGCCCCAAATCCCTAAACGGCCCCCTCAACGATTGAACTCACAACCCTGGGTTTAGCAGGCCAATACGCAAACCACTGAGCTATTCCTCCCCCCAAATTGGGAAATCCTCTCTCTTTCCTCTCTGGCTTCACTTAGCAGGCAAACTTTGACATCCTCCTCCACCCGCAGTGCCTACGATGAAAGCTACATTATAGAGGGGACTTGGGTGTCCCCTATCCATGCTCAAGCTGGAGTTAGCACAGAGCGCAAAGTGCCCCTGTGCTGTCAACACAGCAGCTTCCACTGTTGCTCTAATTGGAGAATTATAGCTACAAATGTGGCTGGAGCAGACACAGCCCAGTCCTCCCGCCTCTCTGGATTTCCCTTTGAAAAGCGCTTCAGCTTCTGGACGCAGCTGGAGAGACCTGGCCATCGAGTCTCCCAGCAGGCGGGAGGGAGGAGACGTGACATCCAAAAGGTTCCCAGACCCTACGGAATCATGAGACTTTCAATTGGACACATTTAGAGGCGGTTTCGCTTGTTATTTATTGCATGTATTGGCATTGGAGCCTGGAGGAGCCTGGTTACAAGCTCAGCTGCGAGCAAGCGCGCTACAGACCAGCCCTGTTTGTTAAGCAAGCAGACAAGGTGCATTTCTACGGTGATTCCAGGGCTTGGGGCTCTAAAGAAAGCACCAAATGTCATAAGAGATACGATGAAACCGCACGAGCTGACAGCACTGAAAGCAGGAGCAGAGAACGTCCTCGAAAAGGGCAGGGAGGCGCGGCTGGAAGGGAGATACGTGTCTCCGGGTGCCCCAGCCCTATGTTGGAGCCAGCGAACGACCAGACAAGGCAGCTCAAAGGCCTGATCGGAAGCTCTAAGGTGCTGGGTGATGATGGGGGCAGGGTTAGCTCCCTGGGCAATGGCTCATTAACATATTGCAGGTGCACGGCTCCATCATCCATCAGCTCCCTCCGGAGAGGGGGTGGGAAGCGTCCCTGCAGGTGGCTCTCTCGTTCGCGGAGTGCAAACCCCCTTGTCCAACTCGCTCCGTGGCCCGATGGCCCTTTCGTCTTTGGCCCCCCCGGGGAAGCCAGGCTGAGCAGGGATGTTCCAGCTACAGCGGCTTTGAGTTAAACGTTCAGGGGTTGAAACGTCCCCGGTGCAAAGCTGCTGAGACGATCCCAGCAGTCTCCAGGGCCAGCATCCCTCCGGCGGCTCTTCTCTGCAGGGGTGGCCGTGCCCCAGCTGTGCGTCCTGGGGCGGGTGGGATCCAGTTTCTGACTCAGGCCTGCAGCGAGGCCAACAGGCCAGGTCACATCTCGCTCTCTCTCTCAGACACACCTCGGGAGCAAGTCCCTTGCTGAGGCAGGCGGGGACGTGAGGCAAGTGTCCAATCTGGCTGCTGAGCTGGCCCTCGGGGCTCCATTCTGGTGGAGAACCAGGGGAGCCACACCTAGCTGCGCCCGCGGAGCGACAGAAATGCCACAACCTTGCCCGGATTCCCTGGGCCGGACAGATTTCCGGGCTTGTTCCCTGGCCCCGGTTGAGAAAATCCACTCCTCTGCGCTCCCCGTCCTCCGCTTTCGCTCAAGGCAAAGCTCCCACGGTCGGGCACCTGGGAAGAAGCTTCGCAGGGTGCTGGGGAGGTGGCAGGCTCAAGACAACACGGACGCTGGGCGTGCGGAGCACAAGCAGACAGGCAGCGTGACAACAGGGACCACGTGCCGAGGCGGCGCAGAGGGCACGGAGAGAGGGAGGAAACGGCCATGCTCCCTTCCTGGTCATTGGCAGAATCCTATTAACCTGAGGCAGGAGAGAGCCGAGGTGTCTGTCACTAGCACGGCCGACAGGTCGGCCGAGTGGCCTCCATGCGGCAGTTCACCATGCCCGGGCTAGACCCATTTCCCACACGTCTCTGTGCCCAGCTCACGGGACAGGGAACACGAGGGGTGGGCGGTTCACAGTGCTCTCCTGGGGCGTTCACAGCCTCTCTGCTGACCGGCCTGCTCGTGGCCAGAACTGGGGGGGGCCGGAGTCCCCTCACTTTTGCTGGCCATAAGGATGAGCAATGGGGGGAGGGGGCGGAGCAGAGCAAGCAAGGGGCGGGGCCTCCAGGAGAAGGGGTGGTGCCAGGACAGGGCCTCTGGGAGAAAGGGCGGTGCAGGGTAATGCCTTGGGGTCAGCACGGCACTGGGGGCGAGGCCACGGTTCCGGCCCCCTCCCATTTTTAGGACGTTTCCACTGCCCTTGCCCGTGCCCAGGGCGAGCTGCAGGATTTCCCCTCGGGAGCGCCGGCTCCTCCCCCTCCCCCAGACAGCACCCCCGGGGGCTGGGAGCTGCCTCGGCTCCAACCCAGCTTGTTCCTCCCCTCCTGCTGCCTGGAAGGGCTCTCTACTCACACGCATTGCTGTACAGCAGCCCCATGACCTTGGCGAAGTTATCCAGCAGGGCTTTGGGGTGCACGGCCTTCCGGCTGCTCCCCGCGTCGCCCATCATCACCTGCTCAACCACGTCCCGCACCTTCGCGTCCACGTTGCCCTGCAGAAATGACACACGGGCAGGAGGAGTCACGGGCCCGCTCCCCGGACACCGTCCGCCCAGCTCTCCACACGCCCCCGGCCTGCACAGCTCCCAGACCCGGAGCGGGATGGAAAGGGGCCATGGTGGATGTAGCTGCTCCATCTCGTTCGCGCCTCCCCCAGCTCTTGTCCAGGCAGGGCAGACTGGACTGGAGCGTATGGGGCTAACCCGAGTCCACGCCCGTGCTAAGTGGGACTACATGGGAAAGTTCGTCCAGAATGAGGCCAGGCAGGAGCTACCGCGGAGCGACTTCGTGTGTGGGCCACTGAGAACAGCCCGGGTGGGCTAGATCCCACCCTCGGGACCGTTCTCTGCTGCTTTGCTCTATTGAACGGCGCCCTCCAAACGGTCTGACCTCACACGCCCCACACGGGTGAGGTCACGCCGCATGGGAGACGCCATTTCGTTTCTGTACGTTGGCCACAGAGGTGCCACCCAACTCCACAGGTCACTGAAAACCTGGCCTAGCAGCTGTCTCGACACACGTTGTACCGCTTTACCTGTACTGGCAACACAATACAACCCACAGGACAGATACACTGGTGTCTACAGCGTATAGATGATTCCTGTATGGAGAGGGGAGCCATACTGGGACAAGGCACCTACCCCATGGGTTATACTGGTATAACTACAACAGTCAAACATCACCCCTTCCCCATCCACACACAACCGACACAGACAAACTCTGTGTAGACAAGGCCCTAATCTAGTCCCAGCCTGAAAGAGCAACAGAGAACCACCGATGCTCCAGCTGAGAACTGACGCTTTCAGACAGCCTTTGGAATCTTGGCCATACAAGCCAGCAGCATTGCTTCAGCTCTCCACCCAGGCTCCTTGTCATCCCAAAGTCACCTCACGCTCAGTCAGACATCGGCAGAGACATTTAGAAACTTTCATCGCTATCCTCAGCTGCTAAAACAAACGCCCCCGCAGACCGACTGGCCAGAACAGCAGACCTTCAGGTCAGGCTGACTGAATTTTTCCACTGCATTTGAAGTTGTAAGGAGGGGAAAGTGATTCTTAGCTTGGTTCAAACTCCTTGTTTTTGGCTTCTTTTTGTTCTTTTTTTTTGCTGGCTTTGCTCAGGCACAGGGCATTTTTCTACCACTTTAGAAGTGACTGGATACATGGTTCCCGCATTACAATTCGGCGTGTTCCCACTCACAGATGGAAGGCCAATAATACCCCTTGAGTTTAGGGCTAGGACCCCAATTCTCATCCAAGGCCTCCTACAGAGCCAGAAGACACCAGCTATGAGATTCACGATACTAAGCCAAGAAAATCCTCTAAGGAACCCAAGTCCCTTCTTGGTCCTTCTCTAGAGACACAAAATAAAGGGAACATGTCAGCTGATAGGTCTCGCCTTAGAAGTCATCTTGAAAGTGATGCTAAACTCAGTGAGTGTGGAGCCGCCGGGGCGGTTGGAGTTTTCTAGTTTAGGCATTTGGGTGAGCTCACCTTCTAGTTTACCCGGCCTAACCTCGGTCTCTGTTCCTGCCCTAGACTATCCTGAAGAGAGGGAACCACAAATCCATACTTTGGCAGTAGAGTCTGAAACAGACCAGGGATGTCTCTTAATGGTGCCCAACAGGAGGGTGTGAGGGAGAATTCTGCCCTGCCCCACAGCAGAGGCAGGAGGAAAACCCGGGCAGCGGGAGGCATTCACCCAAACTGCAATTTAGCCGGGACACCGAAGTTCCTCGCTTGGGGGATATTTCATGAGCATCCCCATTTCCCCTCTCCCAGTGGTCCCTCAAGGCTGCCAGCTGACAGGATGACAGGTCAAGGGGCTATGTTGGTCCTCGTAGGACTTGTAGGTGAAGCACTGGTTGGTTCTCTTTGAAAGTCAGTTCTGCTGGAGGGCCAGCGACAGCAAAGGCAGGTCCCTGAACAACAGACGCTTCCTGAATTCAAAGACAATGCTTGTGTCTTTGTCAGTCAGGTCCACCCTGGTCCTGCAGCAGAGCCGTACAGAGCCAGGACACTGAAAAAGTCATTTGCATCAGCTGAGAATCAGACTGAGGCCTCCTCTGTAGCAGGGGACAATAGTGCCACAGAAGAACCAATCATCTATTAATGTCAAAGATGACCTGCCAAAAACCCCACACAAGACAGGCTTTCTGCCCGTCTTCGCTTCTGGTCAAAGGAGGGCTGGCACGGAACGTTTTCCTTTTAAAAAGTGTTGTTTTCCCTTCTTCTTTACATTAAAAATTCAGCGGTGCTCCCTGAAAACCAGAGCACAATCTGGGCAGGAATCTTCGTGACAGTTACATGAACTTATGTTGGTTTTTTAATGGAGTCAAATTTCAATGAACGCATGTCAGAATTTTCTCATCTCTTTAGCTGGTCAAACAATGGGGCAAAAGGTCACCCGTTTATGAAACGTTGATGGAAAATGTCACTGAAATTGCGTATTTTAAATGGTTTTGACCAGCTGTGTGTGATGCTGCCAAGAACTCACGGGAAGGCAGACACATCCCCGGCTGGGATCAGTCTGGCTCACCTGCGTGTTAGTCTGGTTAAAAGAAGTATTAAGAGTTATAAAAAATGTGCTTCGCGTTTAGACTTAATTGAATGCTTGTGAATTGATGTCCACATTCATCTCCCTTATAACATCCGTCACCCCTATTATAAGGTAATATGTGAGCCTTTGCGTTGTGAGCCTCTGTGACTGTGGAGAGACATTAACGAGCGTGAAAACATGTCCACTTGGAGGCCACATATGACCTGCACCACAATTAAGTCTTTTGGTCCTATTTTGGAACATCAAAGAGGACAAAAAGACTTAATTGCTTGCTCTCTTCTCCCACCCCAAGGAAGAGGAGACTTGCAAGTGAATTCCTCTGAGTATGCAATTTCAGGGAGGGGTGGGGCGGTGAAGATGGGGAGGCTAACCAGGAGGAACTGTGCCAGTATGCTGCTTGGACTCAAAGGGGCAAGGCTTACTAAGCAGAAGCAAAAGATGCCCAGGGCTTGGCGTGGGTTAGCCCTAGAGGACAGACGTAGCTTGCTTATCATAAAGACCTTTCATTACTTTTTGAAACTTAAGTTTGGAACTCGGTGGTGTGCATCTATGTTTACCTGCTTTAACCTGTAAATAATGTATTTCCTTGTCCTATATAATCAGTCTCTAGCTAGTTTATTATAGGATTGGCTACAAACAATGTCTTTGGTGAGAGATCTAAAGTGCAACGGACCTGGCGAAGTAACCTGAATATTGCTGTGATCTTTGGCATAAGGGACCATCTATCACAAAGGGAAGCTCACCTGGGTGGCAAGACAGATCGGCACACCCCTCTCCCTGCTCCAAGGGGACCGTCTGTGACTCTAGGGCTAGGGGGTTAGAATACCTGAGGAGCTGACACTATTTCACTCAAGCAGTGGGGCAAACAGCTGGCCCTATGAATCATTCAGCGCCCAACCCCTTCAGCATGGGGCTGGAAGAGCTGCCCGTTCCTATGGGAGGCCCTCACAGCTGACCTCCGGAGGTCTCCCTTGGGAAGAAGACAAGAAATGAACAAGCCCTAGTGTCGGAGCCAGCCCTGACATTTCTGGGGAGCGGGGAGAACACGAGACCCCTGTCTGCACTTACAGATCTCCTCGAAGGGGACGGCCCAGGCCTGCTCTCCTGTTCACCAGTGGCACCGGGCATCAGGCACTAGGCTGGAGTGTTTGCAGGTCCCCTTTCCCTCTCGCCCTCCACCCACTCCTGGGTGACAGAGCCAGGCCCGGCAGAAGATACACAATCCGTGTGTGTGTGTGTGTGTGCGTGTGTTCAGTGGCTAAATTTGTATCTCCCACACCCAAGACGCGTGTTTGATTCCTGTCACTCCGGACGGGGAGCGTCCCCCTGTCTGCTTGGTGTGGGGCTGATGGCGGGTGTCCTCCCACCACCCGTGTACCCAATTTCCCCGAAGCTGGGGTGAGGGCCAGGGGAGTCTGTCTGCGTTGCTGCCTCCCTGGGGCCCGAGCTGCTGGTGTCTGAACAAGCCACATTCAGGCTCCTGACCCTGAATGCAGCGTGGTCCCTCCCTCGGGTGCGTGCACACTGCCCTCCACACTACACACACTGCCACACGCTCCCCTCAACACCACACACACTGCCACACGCTCCCCTCCACACACAGAGTCACAC
>ML677343.1:2828950-3033742 GCA_007922305.1 Dermatemys mawii | reverse complement strand
TCACACACTGCCCTCAACACCACAACACAACACACACTGTCACACGCGCACAGTCACACACTCCCCTCAACACACACACCCACACCCAGGCTCCCTGCAGCCAGGTCACTTCCCCACCTGGCCGGTGCTGAAGCATCAGCAGCTGCTGGTCTCCTGCCCACTTGCTCCCCAGCCCGCAGGGAAAGTGACCTGGATGCAGGAAGCCCTGAGAGCAGCAGCAATGCCAGTCTCCAAGGAAGATGCCCCAAGGAAACCAGTCCCTAGGCCCCTGAGTGCGCAGGGGGAGTCCCAGGCAGCAGGGGGCGCTGCACCACGCTGGGATTCAGCCACCACACTGAGCTATGGTTTGAAACAGGCTGTGGGATCTGTACTGAGCACAACTGGTCTCGCGCCCCCATCTGCCCTCTCCAACACCTGCCCCGAGCATCAGGCTACAGCACGGGCTCGAGGCTGATTCAAAGGGGGGCTCCCAGATGGTCCTCGGTACAGACCAGCTCCGAACCTCCCCACACTGTCGATCCCAGAGATCACAGCTGCTAGGAGGCGACCCCAAGGTGCTAACAGGACAAATGGGTGAGGCAGTTTCTCTTTGCAAATCAGCTCTTCTGGACTCCAAGGCAGGCCCCTGAACAATGGGCCTTTCCCAAAGGCAAAGACAACGTGTGATTCTTTGTCAGTCAGCTCCGCTGTGGTCCTGCAGCCAAGTGTACAGAGACAGGCGTGGTTAAAAAGCCTCTTCTGTCAGCTGGGAATCAAACCTCGGCCTGCCAAGTGACAGATCAAGACTTCTCCTGACATGAGCTAGGAGCACAGTGAGAATCAGCACATCCCACTCTGGAGACAGGGCTCACGCCCCAGCCAACGCAGAGAAAGCAGATGTCTGTACAGCGTGGAAGCTCTTTACAGCAGAGACCGGATTTTATTTTCCGTTTATCCAGTGCCCCGTCCTGATCTGGGTGCTCTTTCCAAATAAATCATAGCAACACGCCATGTTTGGATCTAGAACAGAGACAGCAACTGCGGGGAATTTTTGCAAGGGGATTTGGCCAGGAGGAATTGCTGGGAAATTCCCTGGGAATTTTAATGCCTGGAATTTTCATTAAGCTGAAGGCCACAGAGCCAATATTGCCCTGTATTATGATGGGGTACGTGCTGCCCTGTATTATGATGGGGTACCTGCTGCCCTGTATTATGATGGGGTACGTGCTCAGTTAGCCAGGCCAGCGATCACAGAACCTGGGTTTCCATCAGGGATAAAATAGCCCAAATCTCTGAGCAAGCCTAAGCTCACAGCCCATGATGGAACAGATCCAAGTTACAGGATAACAGCATCTGATGTCGACAGCCCTTAAAACTCCTGTAAGGTTTGTACAGGGGAATATCGGGGGGTGAGAAATAGCCCAAAAAGGGACCTCTCTTTTAAAAGATTGCAGCTCCCTTGCCCTGTTGAATTGCAGCCCGGCCTTCAGAGGAGAAGGAAAATAAAAGAACACAGCTGCATTGGCCGGGAATCGAACCCGGGCCTCCCGCGTGGCAGGCGAGAATTCTACCACTGAACCACCAATGCTCAGGCTACCTAGAGCCTCCTCCCAGCTGGCTGAACCCTGGAGAAAGTCCTGCTAGACACCCCCTGTCTGCAGCACCTGCGTGTTCCCAGCTGGCTCTTCTCCCCGGGCAGTTAGTGCGGGTCCACACTGGCACTGAGCCCCCGTGAGCTGCCTTCAGGGCACCAGCAGCTGGCCCGGGACAGCACTGGAGAGGCTGCAATCTGCCCCCCGGGGTGGTTCCTGGCTTCCCCCTGAGCTGCCCCACAGGGTGAATCCACCTGGCTCTAGTGGGAACCAGCTCACTGCTCCCCTGGGCTCCTCTCACTGGCAGGGAACTCGGGGACGCCTCCTGCCCACCCCAGGCAGCAACCCCACTGTCAGGCCAGGCCCCTTTGGAGGGTGCTGGCCCCTCCCAGCAGCTGCCCTGCAGCCCGGGGCCGACTCAGGCCCCCCCCCCCCCGGACTGTACAGCCCCTGGCGCGCTCCAGTTCCCTGCACCCCCAGGAGCAGCGCGCTAGAAGGGAGCAGGTGGGGCCGTAAAGCTACAGCAGGGGTTAGGGCCCCAGGGAGGGGTCAGCCCCAGCAATGAGCAGCTCGCAGCTCCAGGCTCCCTTCTCCCTCCGGTGCCCTCCTCAGGCCTGGTTCTCGCTTGATCTATCACCGATTTCAAGGCTGCCCCCTCCTCAAGGCCTGACTCCCACCAGCTGCCCAGCACCCATTTTCTGGGGAGGCCACCAGCCCCCCCGAGATGTTCCTGCCATATGAGTTGCCATTAACGGCGTTGGCTGCCGTAGCACCTGCGGACCGGGCTGGGATCGGGGCCCCATGGTGCTAGGTGCTGTACAAACAGAGCGATAAAAACCCCCTGCCCTGAAGAACAGACAGACGCACCGAGGATGTGGGGGGTGGCACGCAGGACACAGGAGCGTGTGCCCAGGGCACAGGGTGTGTCTGGCCCATAAACAACATCCCAGCTCCCGCATCGCCCAGCCCGGCTCTGCCTGGGCCTGCAGGGGAAGGGGGTGAGCTCCCTGGTCTGGAGCCCAGCGCAGTGATCAAAACCCGCCTGCAGCCCTGGGGGAGGGAAGGGCGGGACATAGCGGATTTGCTGCTATCTGGGGTGTGGGGAAGCCTGGCCCCCCTCTGATGGGAGCCAAGGGAATAGGGTGAGGAGGCACTGAGGGGCCTTCCAACCTGCCAGCCAACCCAGGCGCCGGACACAGCCACATGTGGGCTGGCCCTAGTCCGGCAGGAGTCCCCCGGGACAGGTCTCCCACCTGGTTGTAGTCCTCGTACTCCGCATCCAGCTGCTCAAGGAGGCGGCAGAGATCTTGGGTGTACTCCCAGGATGGGTGATTCTCCGGCAGCACGGCCCAGACCTTCAGCAGCACCTGGGTGTTCACGGTGAGCCACAGGTAGCGCAGGGACAGCTCGCCGACATTCTGATCCCGCTGCGGGCACCAGGGGACACGGGTCACGCATGGCCGCCCTCCGGGGGAGCCGCCCGCTGCCCTGGGCCCCAGCCTGACAGCCCAGCCCCAGCCCCTGCCCCCGGCTGGCGCATGCCTTGATCTCTGCACTACTCTGCTTGCCAGCTCGCTTGTGAGCAGACTCGGCAGCTGCCCTCAGCTCCTGACCCCCCTGGGCGGGAGCAAAATTCAGATCCCAAAGTCTGATTCCTGCTCAAAGCGCCCTCCCCTGTCTGGTACTGAGCAGGAACCTGTCGATCCAGCAATTAACCTTCGCTGCTGCTCCATAGCTGGAAAGTGGGGAGCCTCAAGCACGCCCTAGAGGTTCACGCTGCTCTAGGACTGTTCGATTCCCTGGGCCCAGTGAGAACCAGCTATAGCCTGGCTTCAGTGCAGTCAGGAGTGATTGCTGGAGCGCCCAGGCCAGGTGTGAGATGCCATCCGCTCCTGGCACTTGCTGGGCACTGATTTTCCTGCGAGCCATGGGCCGGGCCGGCTGCTCTAAGACGCATGGGCCTTGAGGCCAGCTGAGCGATGGAGCAGCCGTTCGGCGCACCCATACAAAGACCCCGGAGCTCATGGCAGAGCTGGGACACCGGGACGGTAAACAGCGTGAGGATGGAATGTGCGCACCGGGCTCCTTACCAGCCTGGTTATGTTGGCCACCCTGAGAACCTCTTCGAACCGGACGTTCACGGTGTAGTTGATGGGGAAATAGTGTTTCTGCAAAGGCAAGAAAAAGAAACTCCTAGCGGCAAACTAAAAGTTCCTCTCTTCCCTGGATCCTCCTGGGCCGTGCTCCCATCAGCAATCGCTTCTGTCCCCTCCCCTGCCTTGAGGGCGAAGCGTCTCCCCTGCCAGGCACTGGAGCAGGCTTCCTTGTGGGTAAACCAATACTGAAAACTAATGTGAGCTGTAACACCAAGAACAGGTGCGCTGCCGCCTAGGGCCACGACACTGTCCTGTACACCACGAGGACAAGCTAAAGGAGAATCACCAGGAGCCGCCTGCAGTCTAGGGCCTGTGACACACAGCTGGGCAGTTCTGACTCTGCCCATTAGAGGGCAGCGTTGCACGTATGCACAAGCAGCTCAGCACCAGTTTGCCTTTCCCAGGGGGGCTGCAGCCCCCTCTGGGATGTTTGAAAATGAGCCAGATAGTTTGCGCTGGGCGTGCACCTAAGTCAGGGCTTGGAAACGAGCCGGGCAGCAGTCCCAGGAGGGAGCTTGCTAGGCAGGGCAAGTGTCAGCAGGAACAGCTGGGGGCGCAGCACTTTAGAAGACCAGGGCTCCTCACCGGCGTCCAAAACGGGCTGTTGGCAGGTTAGCGTCGGGTGCTCGTCTGGAAACTCTTGGCCCCGGAGAAGCCAGAAGGGGAGGGAACAAGAGACAGTTCTGATCCCCTGGCCCCCACCGCGCTATGGGCCGAAAGGCAGATCTGGGCCTCGAGCAAGGGAGACACGAATCGCCCCGTAACGTCGCCTGAGTGGAGGGAAAGAATTACCATGTACTGGAGCCGCTGTGGATACGCCAGCTTGTTCTGGAGAGCCTTGATAATCCTGCATTCCTCCTGCATCGCCGCCTCCAGCCCCACGACAGCCAGGAAATCTGCAAATCATCGGCGTAAGGCCATGCCCCACTGGCTCCCAGCACAGGCTGGGGGCCAGGGGGAACAGGGCAGGGCTCAGGAGAGGAGGGGAAGGAGACGGGGGAAATCTGTGAGTGTTTCAGAGCAGCAGGCTGGGGAGGGGAGGTTGTGAAGACAGGCCACCACGGCTCGGGGAGAGCAGAGAACATCCCACCCCCCTGTCCAATGCTAAGGGCCCGAACGGAGCGTGGGGTCCACCCACTGAGTGCACGGAGCGGCGCGGGGACTTCGGTTCTCCAGAGACGCCCCAACAAGGAGCTTGTGAGTTGGGCTTGGTGGCAGTTCTGCTGCACCCCTTGCATCCCTGCCAGGGCCTCCTGGCTTTCCAGATGGAGCCCTCTCTGGGGCAGGCCGGGGCTCACAGCAGCGCCAGCCCTTGGGAGGCACAGGAACGGGCCTGGAGAAAGGGGCTGTTGGGAGGGTATCGATCCAGGCTCTCTCTGAACCAGAACAGGGCCACAGGTGCGTCCTCGTCCCCTAGCCTGTCGCGCCCCATCGTACTCACAGAGGAAGGGGGCGTAGCCCCGCTGCATGCTGATGGCGTGTGTCCGGGATCGAGCAGATGGACAATCCGGCCTACATGACAATGGCTGCGTCAGCGGGACCAGCCGCCCGTGCGCCGGGAGCAGCGATTCACGGCAGAGAGGCCGGTGGGTGCCCGGTATGCTGCTGTCAAGGAAGATTCCTCCGATTCCTTCCCTGGGTGAGGGGTTCTCCCCTCCTCACGAGGGTGCCGCGCTCATCCGCTGCAACTGGGCGAAAAACGGCTGCCAACGTGATCCCATCGCAAGGTGCCAGGAGGAAGGAAGAACACGGCCCCACTGCACATGGGATCTAGGGTGGATGGCTGGAGGCTGCGGATCCCTGAGGCTGATGGGGGGCCGTGGTAATGTTATCCTCCGAGTGCGTCTGAAGCTGGGCCCTGTAACGGGAGACGAGCGGTCAAACCAAACGAACCAGTATTAGCCGAGAGGCCGGTGCCCCGAGTGGAGGGAGAGCGCCGCAGAGCTCTGAACGGAGCCCCCGGGAGCGCTGCTCACCCTCCCCCCCCCCCCGGCTGCATTTCAGGGGCTTGGTACATCACCGGGACCAATTTGTTTGACCCGCTTCTACCCATCAAACCATTTCGGCTGGTCCCTTAGGTGGTAGCTTGGACAGGTTCAACACAAACACTCGGTCTTTGGCGGCTGGAAGCCAGCTCCCGCTGTTAAGCTCTGCGTGTAACACATCACCCCCGAACTTGTACCTGGTGCTTTACCCATAATGTCTGTGCCAAGGGCGAAATACCCCCCTCTGGTGCCCCACGGCAGAGATCCCCAAACATTGGATGGTCGCATCCCTTCTTATCCCTGTCCATGCCCTGGACTTTTGAGACTGGACCTTTTAATTTCGATTTAACTACCTTCCTCATTTCTGTGGTGTTTCCCTTTCTGAAAGGAAATGCTACTACGGTGGGCGTCTTTGATATATTCTCTCTCCCCCCCACCACCCAGAGATGTTAAATGTAATTATATTTGGGTCGCTATTGCTGAGCAGTTCAGCTATCTGCATCTCTTGGACCGGACTGTGTGCTCCACTTAGGACTAAATCAAGAATTGCCTCTCTCGCCTCGTGGGTTTCAGGACTAGGTGCGCCAAGAAACAGACATTTATGTCGCCAAGAAATTTTCGCTCTGCATATCCCATCCCAGGTTACACATCCCCAGTCAAAATGGGGATAGTTGAAATCCCCCGTTATTACTGAGTTTTCTATTTTAATAGCCTCTCTAATTTCCTAGAGCACCTTACAGTCACCATCACCATCCTGGTCAGGTGGTCGGTAATATATCCCTACCGCTATACTCCTATTACAGCATGGAATTTCTGTCCATAGAGATTCTATGGTACAGTTTGGTTCATTTAAGATTTTTACCACATTTGATTCTACAGTTTCTTTCACATATAGTACCATTCCCCAGCCAGCATGACTGACTCTGTCCTTCCTATGTATATTGTACTCTGGGATTACCAGGACATTGTCCTCATTCCACCAAGTTTCTGTAGTGCCTATTATATCAATATCCTCATTTAATACCAGGCATTCAAGCTCACCTATCTTAGTATTTAGACCTCTAGCATTTGTAACTGTGATGTAATTGAGTGGGACTCTTTCACTGGACTGTTTCTCATCAGATCTTACCTGTATTTTATCATCATCCGTCCTCTCCTCCTTACCAGGACACACAGAATCCCCATTAATAAACCCTCCCCTAAAGGATGTGTCTGTCTGAACCGCGTGCTCTTCCATCCTTCCTGTACAAGCTGCCCCTTCCCCAAAATGTTCCCCGACTCCTAATAAATCTAACCCCCTCCTCCCTACACCATCTTCTCACCCATGCATGGAGACTCTGCAGTTCTGCCTGTCTAAACATTTCAGAGAACGTTGCCATGAAGGTCCTGGACTGTAATCAATGACTTAGCAGCCAAAATTTGACCACCAGGACCTCTCTCCTACCTTTCCCTGTGTCATTGGTACCGACATGTACCCTGACCATGGGCTCCTCCCCAGCACTGAACATCAGCCTGTCTAGATGTCTAACAGATCTGCAACCTTCACACCCAACAGGCAAGTCACCATGTTTCTCCAGGTCATTGCAAACCCAGCTGTTTCCAATGATCAACCCCCCCATTCCTGTTACCTGTCTCTTCCTAATAGCTGGAGTTCCCTGTCGCAGAGAGGTATCCTCAGTGCGAGAGGATACCACCACATCATCTGGAGAGAGGGTCCCAACTGTGGGTTCATTCCCTCTGCTCCAGTTGGATGTTTTCCTTTCCGGAGACTTTCATCCTCCTCAACAACCCAGGGGCTGTCAGCCTGGGGGTTGGATTGCTCCACGGTGTCCCACAAAGTCTCATCTGTGTCCCGCTGTGTCTCCCTCAGCTCTTCTAGTTCAGCCGCTCTGGTCTCCAGAGCCCGTACACGGTCTCTGAAGGTCAGGATGCGCCCACTCCCAAGGGAGGTATCCTACCTGCTGCATTCAGTGCAATGAAGTGGGTACCCCCACTCTGCTACTGGACTTCTGCCTGCATTTCTTCTCACTCCCGCAGCTTTTTTGGGGAATTGTGGGGGGACTGCAGGGGGTGTGTTGGGTTCTGGTTTTGTGCCTAGTGTTATGCACAGAGACTAGCCCCAGGGAACTTCCTGGGGTCAGTCCTGCGCTGAAAGTTAGGCACACGCCTCGGTCCTTCACTGACGGGGGCCCCAGTGATTTAGGGTTGATCCCATCACTGATTTCACGGGGCTTTGGATCAAGCTCCTGCCCGGATCCTGCAAACTCTTAGCCACGGGCAGCGCCGTTGCCTTTGCTGGGGCCGGTGGCGAGAGCGAAGCCATGGGTGAGGCTCAGCGTGCGTGGGGTCTCGGCCTGTAGTGAGAATGCCTGGGGAGCCGGGAGGAAAGGGTTAATACGTACGCTGTCCGGGGTGATCCCTGCCTGGGGACTGTAGTGGAAGCAAGACAGCAGCTTTACTCTCAGCCAAGCACAGCAGAGGCTTGGCTGGAGTGGGGGGGTTTCCCAATACCTGACTGATACAGCCCAGCGTTCAGCCTGTAGCGCCAGCCGCGTGGCTGAGTGGCCTAAGGAACTGGCCCCCTGGAGAAGGATCCGCTATGGTTAGCCATGCTCTGGTAAGAGCAGCCCCAGCGCCACGTACCACGTTTCCTGCCCAGAGGGCATTTAGGGTGACCAGATGTCCCGATTTTATAGGGACAGTCCTGATTTTTAGGTCCTTTTCTTATATAGGCTCCTATTACCCCCCACCCACTGTCTCGATTTTTCACACTTGCTGTCTGGTCACCCTAAGGGCATTAGAAGCACAGGGGAGCTGCGTCCCCTCCGGCATCAGCAGCACTTAAGCTCCAACCCGCCCCCGGCAGGCTGGCTTGCTCCGGTCGAAAGCCCCCATTCACTGGAGCCAGGGGCGTTCGCGTGTGGACGTGAATCAGGGCGGGTGCACCGTGGAGATCCAGGGGGCCTGACCCCAGAGCAGGTGGTAATAACAGAGGCACTGTCAAAAACTCCCTCCCAGTCAAACACCCGGACTGACCAGGCACCGCTCTGGATTAAGGGGCCCTGCTTGGACACACATTGTCTTCCCAGCCCAGTGAAGAGAAGCTGCCCCTTGGGGACAAATCAAATGGCTATCGAGTCTGGTAGACTTTAAACACTCTCCCGCACTGAGCCAGGCTGGTGCCAGTCACAGGTGGCTTCATTTTACCGCCCCAAACTTTCTTATAATGGTCTTTACGCGCGATTTCCATGACTAACACTTATAGACACAGCAAGCGCCTCGCAGCTGTGGCTGGCTGAGCGGTCTGGCGTGGGGAGAGCAGCCTGGCGCGGCTTGCCGTGGTTAGACCCAGCTACCTGATTTCAAACTGCGCAGATCCAGGGAAACTCGATCAGGCGGGTCTTTCGACTGAAATCAACAATAATCCCTACCCGGTATCTAGTGCCTCTCATCCGCCAAGCTCAGGAGTGCTCAAGAAAGGAGGTCGGAGTCACTATCCCTGCTGCACAGGTGGGGAAACTGAGGCACGGGGACATGACTCATTAAGGTCACCCAACGGGCCAGCACAGAGGCAGATCTCCTGAGTCGCAGCACAGTCACAAGGCCGCACTGCCAGCCTGCGCTAGTCAGACAACCTGGCCCGTAGCCCCTGTGCTATCTCTGCCGCTCAGGCTGTTCCCAGCTGCCCCAAGGTTTCCAGGGGTTGGAGCTGCTCCACATCACTGCGCGGTGTCCATGACCGGGGAAGAAGCTGGGGCTCCAGATTGGGGTGGGGAGGGCTTGGCACCCAGGGACATGGGAGGCTGTGTGGGCTTTTGGCACAGGAGGGGCACGTGAGGCCTTTCTGCCTGGCAAAGGAGAGGCACGTCGCTGCTCTCCCCTCCCCCACTTTCAGTAACCTGGGGCAAAGGAAGCTGCATTTTTGGGAGAGGACTTGATTTCACCACTCCCTGCCCCCAGCACCGACCTGCCCCAATCTCCATCATTGCCTCCAGCCATGAGGGATAGAGGAGCGGCCTCGCAGGGTGACGTGGGGGCAGATGGACCCTCCATTACAGGTCTGACGAGACATGCTCCGAGCACGCGCCTTGATTCCACAGTGCAGCCGTTACCGCCACGGTGGCGGGCGCCCCAGGGAAGCAGCGGCCGGAACTGCTGGGTTCTGCAAGAGCCGCTCCTCTAAGAGAGACACTCGGGCCTCGTCCCTGTACCACCACTGCACCTGTGGGGTGCAGTCAGCTTCAAAGCCCCGGTGCTTACGCGGCCAGGGCGTGATCTGGGCCTTCACTCCAGTGAGGGGCAGGGAGCTGCTCAATACAAGCTTGGGGGTGGATCAGGCCCGGGGAGGTGGAGCACAGTTCTTGCCACAGAGCGGGTCCCGCAGCAAGACCCGCGACCACGGAGGACGAGGGCTCCCTGCTCTAAACCCGTCCACGATCGTCAGCATCATCAATAGGAACATCAGAGTTCTGGACGGATCGGTCACCCGGACTCCATGTGGGACTCCAAGGAACCAATCAGATAGCAGCATCGACAGGAAAACAAGACAAGACAACCCCACCCCACACAAATCTTGTCCTGCAGGGATCTCACATTTTCTTTCTGAGGCCTCTCTCCAACACACTAGAAAAACTCCAGGGTCCAGCAGGTGGCCTCAGGGCTTGTGGGGATTCAGCTGCCGAGGGGGGGCAATGCTTCGAACTTCAGCCCCGGGGGGGCTTGGAGCGTTGGCACTGAAACTGGCGCTTCCCACCCCATAGCTAATATTTCCCCTGTAGCTAAAGTCCTGAACCCTGGTGTGCCCCCCACCCCCACTCCCAGCTGAAACCAGAGCCACGGAGAGCCCTAAGCCTCCCACCCACGCCTGAAGCCCCGACCCGCCGCTGCAGCCCCAAACCCCCCATGACTCAAGCCCACAGCATCCTGTTCAGAGCTACGGACCCCGAGGAGTCCAGAACTCAGAGGTTCTGCTGAACCTCCAAACCCACGTGGGTGCCACTGGAGCGCCGCCGATGTACCGAGCTGGGCCCTTATCCCGGCCACAGCATCCTCCATGGACACGGCCCCTTCGGTGCTCGTCTGAGTGGAGTCCTGCCCGCGGGGCGGGAGTCACGGCAGCGGTGGGGACTAGGGTGGCAGGACTGGCCAGGCAGAGGCAGATCAACCAGCGTGCAGGGCGGGCAAGTGGAACACGCACCTGCTGCAGGGAAAGCTGCAAGGGATGGTGGGTGAAACAAGGTCAAGAGGAGGCTGATTTATCCTGCCACTCGGGCGAGCTCGGTGCCCTCTGGTCCCAGCTGCGGGTCCCCGGCTCATCACCCCCTGGTGGCAACGGCATCACATGCAGCCACCAGCACGAGGCTCAGAAAGGTGAGCCCCAATAAGGAAGCCCTCCCCTTCCCCCGTATCCCCTGCCCTCCCCACTGGCTGAGCTGCCCGCGCTGTGTGCCCATCCGTCCCCCCCACCCTCAGGGCACCGGGCTGGTGACCCCAACACAGACACAAACTCCAAGCTGCAGAACTGGCATTAAACCGGGGGAAATAACACTGACCGATCAGCACCAAACCTCGGCCCCCAGCTCTGCCCTCTGGGGCCCGTCCCCGTCCGTTCCCCACGGTCACACAGACGGCGCTGGAAATGCCTCGCGTGGCGCGAACCTGGGAGCTTTGGTCCACAGGTCTGAGCCGCGGGTTCACTCCAGCCCCGTCCTGGGAGGAGCCGGATCCTCAGCTCGGGGCTCCCGCGAATTCAGCAGAGCTCTGGTGCTGGATCTAGCCCCAGGACGAGGATTCCAGGCGAGCTTCTGCAGGTTCCGCGCCACGCTCAGGAATTGCCTTCAGGGCCAGGCACCCTTTGACCTGGGCGGGGGAAGAGCTGGGCTCCGGTTCCCCTTCAGAGCAGGGAGATGATTTCATTTGTATTTATTCTGTGCAGGAGAGCAGCATCCAGCTCTGTGCCACCTCCTCCAATCTCTGAAGACAAGTGTGATTTGGCAGGAGAGCGCCCGTGTCCCCTGGCTCTTCCCACACCGTTAGCCAAGCTGCCGGCGCATAGGGAACCTCGCTCTCAAATGAAACGCCTTCCCAGACAGCCCCACACTGGCGCATCCCCATCCCCATGAGCAAATCAGAGGGAGAACTGAGCATAAAAGAGAACTGGATAAATTCATGGAGGTTAAGTCCATTAATGGCTATTAGCCAGGCTGGGTAAGGAATGGTGTCCCTAGCCTCTGTTTGTCAGAGTGGGGTGATGGATGGCAGGAGAGAGATCACTTGATCTTTACCTGTTAGGTTCACTCACTCCGGGGCACCTGGTATTGGCCACTGTCGGTAGACAGGGTACTGGGCTGGATGAACCTTTGGTGTGACCCAGTACAGCCATTCTTATGTTTTTACGAGATCCCCTGGAGCAATCTGAAATAACCATGACAACCCCCAGTTTCCTGCCCCTGCGGCATCTAGCAGCAGCTCAAGGTGTGCATGACAGAGCAGTGTCCTCCAGCAAACCTGGACTGGGAAAGAAAAACCAGGATGATGGGCTAGGAACAGGCCTATTCCTGGCCTGCAAAGAGCTGGATTTGACTCTAGGGAAAATGCAGTTTAATGGGTAAGGTGACGGATGTTACCCGTCAGGACTGGGCCCCAGGGCATCTCAGATGGCGGGGCTGGCACGCCTGCAGGAAAAGCAACTCCCAGGGGTGTACAAGCAGGGTAAAGTAAATGAAGAAACCTTCCCCCACCCCACTGTCATGTCTGCGTTTCTGCTCCCCGCCACGTGACATAATTGCTCTGCACGGTTGATGTTAAACTCAAGGCTGGAGGCAGCTTCTGGCATCCTCCAGGGACGTGGCCACGTTGGTGCTCGCCTGAAAGGAGTCCTGCCCACAGGACAGGGGTCAAGACCGCGGTGGTGAATATGGTGGCGAGAGTGGCCAGGCAGAGCAGAGGAACCAGCATCTATTCGGTGTGCAAGGGGGCCCTCTGTACTGCTAACTCACGGCCCGGTGGACGAGCGGAGAGCCCCAAATCAAGGCTAAACAAGGGAGCTGTGCCAGTCCTAGACAAGTCTCTAAACCCGTCCCTCCTCCTCAAACTCAGACCGTTATCTCCTCTTTTCTAACGAGTCTGCCAACTTCCACCCGGCCCTTTGGCCCTTAGATGTCGTAGCAAGAATGGGCACTGAATCGCAGAGCTAGATTCGCTTCTTGATTGCCTGTAGCAGGGCTGGGAAAGTAAACCAACAACTCTAGCCATGAACAATACCGTACACCACGCTAGTGCACACAAATGACAGAGAAAGTCTTGGCACAAAGAACACCAGGAGCGAGGAAGGAAGTAATTTGGATTAAACATTTACCACCAGGGTATCAGCATGAGGCAATTCCAGCTCCTACTGTGCAAATATAAGGCGGTTTCTTTGTGGGTAGGCCCAGTGTGTGTGCGTGTCGCGGGGGGGGGGGGTGATAAGGACTGACACAGCAATGGAGTGGGTTCACAGGGAGCATAAGAACAAAAAGTCTATGATAAAATTTTAACCAAGCAGCAATAAATTTAGCAAACAGCCTTGGCTGCCTCTGCACCAGTGAACTGAGGTGCTAAATTATGTCACTAGCAACAGGTGTGCAAACATACACACACACACACACACACCCCCTGCACACTTCCTAACGGCCTATGCTTTACAAGCCCAATTTCCTGGCTTCTTCAAGGCACCTATTGAAATCAATGGGCGTTAAGCCTCTAAAGACCTTTCAGAACCTGGGCATCAGCACCTCGTCCGCCGCATCGGGTACGGAGCCCTCCTGGAAACCTGGCTGTGTCACAAGCTGAGCGGCAGGGGGGCCGCACCCCTTGAACAGCTGGCCCGGAGCCATTTGTCCACCCTGCCGCAAGCCAGTCTAAGCTGCCTTTGCCCTTGTAGTACACAGAGTTGGCGCAGAGTGGGAGCCCTGGCACATTGGCACGAAGCTCCCCCTCTCTCTACCCTGGGCACAGCAGTCGTGTCAGGCTCTCTCTGTGGTGCGTCCCCCAACCCTCGTTCGTGTAGCATCTCCTGGCAGGCGGGGCAGTTATCCCGTAGGTTATAGAGGAGTCCTGCAGCAGACAGACAAAGTGCCCAGAGCTGTGCAGCACCTTCCCATGAGAAAGCCTTGTCTGTGCCTGGCTCTGCCAACCACGGGCAGCACAAGCCTGCCCCTCTCGGCCCACGCTGGCTCCACTGTCCCTCTGGAGGTTAGCGTTAGGCAGGCCCAAACCCCGCGCCCTCTAGCGCCCAGCCCCTGCGCCATTGGACTGTCAGAATCACCAGGCTCCGTGGTAACCCCGGCTGAGATCGCAGCTTCGCCAAACACCACGTAGATTAGTGAAAACCAGAACAGGTTTAAGTAACAGAGATTCTGATACTTTCTACCTACTCGCTGGTACTCGAAACAACCGGCTACGTCTAACCCTGAATCATAACACACCTTCTAGCACCTAGACTTAACGATCGACACGCTCCTGTCTCATCAAAGGCTCTCCACGCTCAGTCTGTCTCCCAGTGTTAACCAGACCAGCTGCGCCCAGCCATTCATATCCGGCTGGCAGCTTGTCTCCTTGGTGAAGGATCCCAGGGGTCTGTCTAATTCTTTGCTGTGAGCCCAAACCAGGCCACCGGCCTGTGGCGTGCTCCTGCTTGTAGATTTTGTGATGTTGACTTTGCAATAAAGCTGCTGGCTCTGGATGCACCGACCTTTCCATTGTAAGCCACGTCACAGCGGTCAGCCAGGGAGATAAGCGTCTTCTGCCCCCTGCCCGAACAGAACCACTCAATTACCTCATGCAACTGGTCTGAACTCACACCCCTCAGTAGAGATACTTAACTCCTTACAGATCCTCCATACATCCCTCCTGCAACCATTAAGACAACAAGCATGTACCTGGAGACCTCACATGCCACCCTTCGGCGCACCACTATGTAGACTTCAGGGGATCCCTATGCACCCCTTACGCCCTCTCCCAGTTGGTCCCAAGGGACATCTGGACCATGGCTAGTTATACACAAAGTCTGTGGCAGAATAGGTTATTGAATCCAAGTCCAAGGCTAGCATCCCAGCCCCCGGACCGTCCTCCCATCCTGTGCACCTGGGAGGTAAGTTCCCAGGAGGCAAAGGGCTTCTCCACTCAAGCACGCTGCTGTGAGCGGATGCAAAGACAAAGAGGTGGAAGAGGGCGGTAGGTAGGAATGAATGGGTCAGGTTTGCAAAGGCCAACGCTAATATTTCAATCACACGTGGCTGATACAGCCACAGTTTGTCCAAACCCGACGTGCTGCGCTGCGAACAGACGTGGGAACATTTTCGATGCGAGGCGTCTTTGGGCACGCGTCATGATCATCACTAATAATTCAGCCGTGCTCATGTCTGCCACCAGCTGGGAGCTCTGACACGCGTCCACCAACCTCACTGCAGGTTGGCAGTCAGTGGGGACGGGGCATTTCTCAGTCCGTTTGCTAATTGAGGATCAGGGTGGGATTCAGAGAGTGGGAAGGGGAAGAGGTGCAGATGGAAAAGTTTGGGGGTAAAGGGTGGATGCAGGACTCTAATAGAGTTAGTCTCCAATCCTGCATCCCCACCACTGTCCCATCGGCTCTATTCTGAGGACTTCCTGGAAAACGTTCAGTCTTAAAATTCTTTTTCTAGCTATTTTTAAGCCTTCCCAGCAGAGCTCCCGGCCAACTCACCCAACCTCTTCTGACAACCAGGGGTGGGGTGGGGATTGCAAAGGTTCTGCATTTGTCCACAAGAGCACCCGCAGTGCCAGCCACATTAGTTACCAGCCACCTGGCCTCTGAGGGGGAACACGACCCTCTGTCTGTCACAGCGAGCGACAGTTTAGAGGCCAAGGGATGTGCCAGTGGGATGGCAGCTAAGCTTTGCAGTGCAGCAGTTCCTCTACTGTGCGGTGAAATGTCAGGCAGTGGGTAGCGGTGGTTTGGTCAGCACTGACCAGGCCGTTAAAAGTCCCCTGGGTGGTGCTGCGGGGCTAAGGCAGGCTAGTCCCGACCTCTTCTGACACCCCGCTGCGCCCCGGAAACAGCCAGCGGCGGGTCCAGCTCATAGGTGGGGGGCACCACGGGACTCCGCGTGCTGCCCCCGGCCCAAGCACCAGCTCCGCACTCCCATCGGACAGTTCCCAGGCCATGGGAGCTGGGGGGAGGAGGGGGCGGCTGTGGGCGAGAGGTGCACGGAGCCACTTGAGCTCCTCCGCCTAAGAGCCGGACCTGCTGCTGCCCGCTTTCAGGCCACAGCGCAATCCACAGGGCCACCCCTGCTGTGCCACTGACTGGAAACCGCCCATGCCCCAATCTGCTCCCCTAGCCCTGAGCCCCCCCAAACCTGGAACCCCTTTCTGCACCCCAAACCCCTCATCCCTGACCCCACCACAGAGCCTGCCCCCCCAGCCCAGAGCTCTGACCCCTCCCACCCCAACTCTGTGCCCCAGCCCTGAGCCCCCCAAAACTAAAGCCCCCTCATGCACCCGAAACCCCTCATCCCCAGTGTCACCCCACAGCCTGCACCCCTACCCAGAGCCCTCATCCTCCCCTGCTCCCTATCCCCCTGAACCAGCCCAGAGCCCCTTCCTGTACCTCACAACATTCATTCCCAGGATCCCAGCCCTACCCCAGCCCAGAGCCCTGACTCTCTCCCACACCTCAACTCCTTGCCCCAGCCCAGAGCCCCTTGCTGCACCCTGAACCCCTCATCCCCAACCCCACCCCCTTGCCCCTCCCACGCCCCAAACCCCTCACCCCCAGTTCCACTCCACGGCCCCACCCCAACCCTCTCCCCCCCACACACCCCAAACCCCTCACCCCCAGGGGTCGCCAGAATGAAAGTTTGAAGCCCCCTGGGCTAAGGCACTTTCTACAGCCTCACCGTGAAGCTTGGCGCAGTCCCATCCCCTGTGGGTGCACCATAGACTCATAGATTTAAGGTCAGAAGGGCCCATTATGATCATCTAATCTGACCTCCTGCACCACACAGACTACAGAATCTCATCCACCCACCAACTCCTGCAATAAACCTCTCACCTATGTCTGAGCTGTCGAAGTTCTCAAATCTTGGTTTAAGGACTTCAAGGTGCAGAGAATCCTCCAGTAAGTGACCCGTGCCCCACGCTGCAGAGGAAGGCGAAAAATCCCCAGGGCCTCTGCCAATCTGTCCTGGGGGAAAATTCCTTCCCCACCCCAAATATGGCGATCAGCATGGGGGCAAGACTCATCAGCCAGACACCCAGGAAAGAATTCTCTGTAGTAACTCAGATCCCATCCCATCTAACATCCCATTACAGGCCACCGGGCCCATCTATTACCATAGTCAAAGATGAATTGCCAAAATGTTATCTATCACACCATCTCCTCCAAAAACCTACTAAGCTTAGTCTTGAAGCCAGATAGGTCTTTTGCCCCCACTGCTCCCCTTGGCAGGCTGTTCCAGAATTTCACTCCTCTGATGGTTAGAAACCTTCGTCTAATTTCGAGTCTAAACTTCCTGCTGGCCAGTTTATATCCATCAGTTCTTGTGGCCACATTAAATAATTCCTCTCCCTCCATGGTATTTATCCCTCTCATATATTTATAGAGAGCAATCGTGTCTCCCCTCAGCCTTCTTTTGGATAGGCTATACAAGTCAAGCTCCCTGAGTCTCCTTTCATAAAGTTTTCCATGCCTTGGATCATCCTAAGAGCCCTTGTCTGCACCTGTTCTAGTTTTAATTCATCCTTCTTAAACACGGGAGACCAGAACTGCACACAGTATTTCAGAGGAGGTCTCACCAGTGCCTTATATAACGGTACTAACACCTCCTTATCTCTGCTGGAAATACCTCGCCTGATGCATCCCAAGACCGCATTAGCTTTTTTCACAGTCATATCACATTGGCAGTTCATAGTCATCCTGTGAACAATTAATACTCCAAGGTCCTTCTCCTCCTCTGTTACTTCCAATTGACGCATCCCCAGTTTATAACTAAAATTATTGTTATTAATCCCTAAGTGCACGACCTTACACTTCTCACTATTAAATTTCATCCTATTCCTATTACTCCAGTTTACAAGGTCATCCAGGTCTCCCTGTATGATATTCCGGTCCTCCTCTGAACTGGCAATACCTCCCAGCTTTGTGTTGTCTGCAAACTTTATTACCACATTCCCTCTTTTTGTGACTAGGTCAGTAATAAAAAGACTAAATAATATTGGTCCCAAAACCGATCCCTGAGGAACTCCACTTCAGCCTGACAGTTCGCCTTTCAGTATGACCCGCTGTTGTCTCCCCTTTAACCGGTTCCTTATCCACCTTTCAATTTTCATATTGATCCCCATCGTTTCCAAGTTAACTTATAATTCCCCATGTGGCACTGTATCAAACGCCCTATTGAAGTCGAGGTAAATTAGATCCACTGCATTTCCTTCATCTAAAAAATCTGTTACCTTCTCAGAGAAGGAGATCAGGCTGGTTTGGCACGATCTAACTTTTGTAAAACCATGTTGTGTTTTGTCCCATTTGCCATTGACCTCAATGCCCTGAACTACTTTCTCCTTCCAATTTTTTCCCCCAAGACCTTGCATGTCAAACTAACAGGCCTGTCGTTACCCGGCTCACTTTTCCTTCCTTTCTTAAAAATAAGAACTGCCTGAGCAATTCTCCAGCCATACAGTACAACCCCTGAGTTTACAGATTCATTCCTCCGCCAGCCCAGCCCCCTGGCGCCCCCGCCGAGCGGGTCCTGCTTGGGGAGCCCCGCGGCACGCAGCCTGGCCACCCCGGGGTGCAGGCTTGGGGGGATCCCAAAGGGAAGGGCGAGGCAAAGGGGCAGGGGGGGGATGCCCGGGGGCAGTGGCCACAGGGCAGGAGAGTGCAGGGGAGACGTGTTGCATGTCACCCCCCCGCTGGCCGGGCCCGTGCACAGCCCTTCCCTGCCCCCCCCAGGCTACCCCCCTCGAGGTACTCTAATCCTCCTCCCGGGGGTACCCCATTAACCCCGGGGGTACCCCAACCCCTCCCCCCGGGGTACTCTAACCCCTCCCCCCGGGGTACCCCCCTAACTCCCTCCCCAACTTCTTCGGGCTGCTCCAACCCGCCAGGTGCGAGAGCCGCCCACCCCGCCCCGGTACCTGGCGGCCGCCCCCGGCCCGGGCAGGGAGCGTCTCGCGCACGGAGGGATCCCGGGGCTGGTCTGCGGCGGCCGGTCCCGGCGCCGAGGGCTGGGCTGGGCGCGAGCACGCGCACGGAGTGGGGATGGGGGTGGGGGGGGGGGGGGGGAATAAGAGGGATTCCCGGAAATCAGGGGATCTCTCCGCACTGGCGCGTGGAGCCCAGGCACGCGCCCCTCCCCCCGCCCCCGGGCACCTGTTGCACAAGTGCCGGCGGCTCGTGCAAAGCGCGCTCGCGGGGCGCTGCCCGGCGCGTGGCACTGAAACCCCGGGCGCGGGGGCTTTTTGTCAGGCGCCCCCCCCCCGAAGGCCCCCCCCCAAGGGCCCCCCCCCCCCGAGCCGCTGAACATGCACCGCCTCGCCCTGGAAACCAGCCCCTCTCCCCAGCACGGGGGGCTGGAAAGGGGGCAGCGTCAACCCCGCACTCGGGGGCCAGGAGCAGGAACAAGGACCCCGGCCCGAAGCTGTGTCTGTTGAAAGTCTCCTGCCCCCCCGGGGTACAGCTGGGCCCCACTCCCACTAGCAGATCCCCGGGGAGAGGCCCCTGTGGATCCCCTAGGGAGCTGGGGCCTCCTTTGCTCACCCACAGGGCTGGATTACCTCACAAGCAGACTAAGCACGTGCACAGGGCACCAAAGAGCAGGGGGCACCAAAAAAAAATGAGATTTTTTTTTAATGGATATTGGATATTTCCAAAAAAAGCATGGAAGTGATCTTAAAACACATCTGGGCAACGATCAGTGTTGAAATCTCTTTCTAAAGCTCGCTGGGAGGTACACGTAGTTGCAACAAGAGCAATTCTGGAGCCTTACTCAGATTGTGGGTGCATTAGAAAGTGTAGCTGAAGGCCAATCACACAAGGGAGAAACTCTAGGAGAGGCAGACAACATTGCAAACAAGAGGCAAGAACTAGGGTTTGTATTCATGTTGGCCATGTGGAATTACATTTTACAACACTTTTACCACACAAGGAAAGCTCTCCAAGAAAAAGAATTGGATTTGAAAACATGTGCGGACCTCTGTCAATCATTAGCACTTGGAGGAACGATTTTGAAAGATTTGAAGACATATCAAGAGATATCTGGCCTGATACTAACTACAAAGAAGCCCAGTACCGCAAGCGATTCAGGAAAAAACAAGCAGGGTAATAGGAGCCTATATAAGAAAAAGACCCCAAAATCGGGAATGTCTCTATAAAATCGGGATCTGGTCACCCTAATTCTACCCTCCTCGTGTGCCTTTCCTTCTCCAACAGGTGAGCAAGGCACCATTTAGTGCTGCCCTAGCAAAGGGTATGGCTGTGCTGAGTGTGACACTGTACTCCATATGCTTCATGAAAATGTGAATATGATGTAACTGGAATCTGCTTCATGCAAAAGGTCTCTTGTAAGGTATCATTACAAAGTTTACAATCTACTGAGTGTGGTCATCATATTTGTTTGCATGTATTATTTCTATGTCTGGAGTTGGGAGAATAAGATCCAGGAACTCCTCATTTAAAGTCATCCCAGTTAACGTCATTTCATTGTTACATTGCTAATCATTTAGGGAACATGCTAATTTAAAGTCGTGCAATGCTCCTTGCTAATGTCATTTGGTTGCCTGCTCTGTCCACAGCTTGCAGGCAGAGCAGCTGGTTGCAGCTAGCTGGTGGGTGCTTGGCACCAAAGTGGACCAGCAGCCCTCGATCAGCTCCCTGCGCCCCTAAGTTCCCTGTGCAGCAGCCACTCAGCAGGCTATCAATTGCCGGCAGTTCACATGTCCCTCCCCCCACTGCCATTTGCTGCTTCTGTCCTCTGCCTTGGAGCTGCTCCGCGAGACTCCTGCTAGCTGTGTGGGGGTGGGGTGGGGGGGAGAAAGGCAGGGCTAATGTCAGGGTATCCCCCACACTCCTGCACTCCACTTACCCCTTCTCCATATACAGCAGGCTGGGGAGAGGGAGGGAGGAAGATAGAGAGAGCTTGGGGCAGCAGCAGCTGTCTCAACTTCCTGATCCACTTAAAAAGACAATGTGCTTAAGAATGTGGTCAGCTCACTTACTTAAAGGGGCAATGCCCATCTCTCTCTCTTTCCCACACACATATCTGTCTGCTATGGTGTCTTCCTGCTGTAGGGTGTGAGAGGCTACAGTAACAACGTGTTAACCCTTGAGGGTTCATCATTTAGCACTTGTAAGGCATTCTCTGGGAAATATCCCACCCTCTGACTCCTCCACCTCAACCAAGCTTCACAATCATCATCACTGTGTACCAGTATTACATTGTTTGTTTAAAACTTATACTGTGTCTGTGTCTAATATCTATCTATCTATCTATATATAGTGTCTTTTGTCTGGTGAAATTTTTTTTCCTGGAACCTAACCCCCTCATTTACATTAATTCTTATGGGGAAATTGGATTCGCTTAACATCGTTTTGCTTAAAGTTGCATTTTTCAGGAACATAACTACAACGTTAAGTGAGGAGTTCCTGTATAAACTTGTATTACTGATGTAAACATATTAAGTGGAAGCTGTTAAGGGTGCTTCAGAATCAATGAACTGTAAGTGGCTCTGTATACTTGCAATCCTTCCTGTGTACCTGTGGGCCAGCCCAGGAAGAATGGAGGCTAGGGTCTCACAGGACTTGTGACCATGTCACAGGATCCTGGAATCCATCCTAAATCTGGCACTTTTCCATTTAGGAGGAGGGGTGAGGACCCAGAGAGACAAAAGATTCCCACCTTGTGCCAAAACTATAAAAGGGGGTAGAACAGGACAAAAGAGTCCCAGCCATGAGAAAACCCCTGCTTCCCACCTGAGATGTCTACTGAAACTAACAAGGGGAAAGGGTTGGGCCCAGACTAGGAAGGAATCTAGTCCGTGAAAGAAGCTTATTGGAACATCTCTGAAGGTGAGAGATTCCCCCCATGAGATGGGGGTATGCATGCCCATTTCACGGAGGGGGAAACCATGGCACAGAGGATAGAAGTGACTTGCTCAAGATCTCTACGAATGAGCTGATAATGAAAGGGGACGCAGAGGTAGTCACGCTGCCAATCTCACCTCCCAGCCAGCCATCTTCCATGCTGAAGGCTACCAATCAGCAGCCATCACATGGGGGCAATTTTCAGTCACTGACAGCCTGGGACAGATTTGCACACATGACCTAGTGGTGCAAGGGTCCCTCTGCTATTGCTGGTCCCTCTGGCCAACTAGTCTGAGGGCACAGAGAGCTCTGCCCAGAATGGGCACCTGGAAACAGCAGACTTAGAACCGCTGGATCATACACACCCCACGGAGAGAGAAATTCCCCAACCGGAGCAGCCGGGGTTGGTGCAGGGCAGGATTCAGATGCCTGGGCAGATTGGGACAGCAGGAGACTAGAAGAGTTGGGGAGAGGGGTCTGCAGGCCAGGATGGAGGGGCCTGAGCAATTCCACTTCTGGTCAGTGGGCCAAACGCTGAGGTCAGCTGCACTGCGTCCATCCAGGAGAGCTCCATTGTATCAAGTCAGGAACGTCCCCATGGATTCGGGCTCACTTACAAAGATGGCTGGGACTCTGGGGGTCACTCAGTGCAATGGGGGCTGAGTGCTCCCACACCAAGCCCCTCTGGCAATCCACAGTAAATGTATTAGCACAGACCATTAATGAGGGGTCCCTTCACAGATTTAAGTCATAATGGCTGGCGTGTCAAAGCACAACCAGCATTCCTCCTCCAATTGTTCTCTGAACTAGTGCCAGCAGCTTGGTCAGGGACCTGATCTGCCAGGGACTGGGGGCAGCAGACTGAGGGGAAAATTGAATTAATTAATTGGAGGCAATGGGGGGAAGTGCGCGAGGAGGACAGCGCTTATGCACTCTAGCAGGGAGCTCTGAGAAACCCCTGTCAAAGAGTCAAGTGTTAAGCAGGACGCCCCAGACTCCAGCCAGTCTATTGCCTTTGCTTCCGCTCCTTGCCTTTCATCTAAATAACTAGCAGCAGGAAAACAAAGGGACAGTGGTGGGAATAATACACTCTAGTACTGAGCCAGCATCTTTCTGGTCCAAGAGACCTCACCCTGCTTGGCAGGCTCAGGACACACCGAGGCACTGCTCATCATCGCTGCATCAGCAATGGCAGAGGGGAAAATGGAGACTCTCTTCACTTAGGCAGGTGGCAGGGGCCAGGGAGGGAGGAAATCTGGTTCTATTCCCACCTAGGCCTTTGGGCCAGTCACAGCCCCACCCACTGCCTGTTTCCCCTGCTGTGAAGAGGGTAGTAATAATTGACCCTGCCTTTAGATCTTCAGGTGGGACATGGTGAGGGGATTATTCCCCTCTGTAGCGGAGTCTAGGGGGATGATTACCAGTACTAGGATGCCGAGCAAGGCTACCGCAGATTCCTACCAGCGGTGCTGAGATCCTTAAGGCAGAGCTTTGGCTCTGAAAGCTGCCCCCGGAGAAGAGCACCGCCGCCTTGTGCCATGCTGGGGCATCGCTTCCAGCACCAGGGAAGAAAAATGCTCCCACTTAGCGTTTGCTGTAGGAGCCAGGAGGCGTGGCCAGCGCCCATTGGCAAAGAAGCCTGGTTGCGTGGGAGCTTGCGTCGACACCGACACTGATCCAGTGATGGACACCACTAAGGTATCCAGTTGCTTCCCACGCCACTGATTCTATGGCACTGCAGACTCGGCTGGAGGGCGCTGCGGGGTCAGCAGCATGGCGGTGCTGTGGGTTGGCTCCTTTGCCTCAGAGGAGTCCCACAGGGTTGTGATGGGCGACCATTCTCCATAAGGCCCCTTCCTGCTGCTGCGGCACCGCCCATGCCCCAAGGACATCCGACGAGTCTCCTTCCCACTGCCCTCAAGAGCTGCGGTTTCATGGCTCTCCCAAGGCCCAGAAGAGCCAGGGAGCAGCGTGACAGGGCCCTGGCTGCCAGGCAGGTGAGACTTGCCGGCATAGGGAGGCCCAGAGCGGTGGCTGCGGTGTCTAAAGGGGGTGTACGGAATAGGTCCCATCCAACTTGGCGCTTCACAGGGAGTAGGGCAGGCCCCTGAAGCCATCAGCACCTACGGCCGTCTGACAGCTGCAGCTTTCTAGCGCAGGCCTCACAGCTCTCATCCAGCTTGTCCTCTGCATGCTGGGCGAGCGCCAGGCCTGAAAGAGTTTGCCTGCCAGCGGCAGCAGGGTGCCCGTGGCTTTGACGCTCATTGCCCTCAACAGCCCCCAATTGGGACATTCAGGGCCTGGAGGGAGGCCCCTGGGCTGGGTTTAGCATTCGATGGCAGTTTGTGACAGGCAGGACGAAGCTGTGCTGAGCTCTCTGCTGGCACGAGAGAGCCATTAATTAATATCACGGGCCTGGGCAGTCAGTTGACTGGCAATCTAGACAGCGCCAGGGAGCCAAGGTTTATTCCCCGGCTCTGCCTCTGACCTGGCCGGTCCTCGTCCCAGAAGCCGTTTGCAGCTCCAGGGGGCATGGAAGGCAGGAACCCAGGATTCAAATGTTGAAACAAACACAACAGCTGAACCAAGCACCGCGATTCCCTGCAACATAAGACACAGGGAATTTCCACCAGATGGAAAGAGACACGAAGTGCCAATGGCTTGGCAAAGGCTCCTGCATCCTTACCGAAATCCCCGGTGATTGCAACAGGATGCACGTGCAAGTTCGGGGGACGCAAGAGGAAGCGACATCCCTGAAGGGTTCATGTCACTCTTTGGTTTGAGCCTGAACTGGGCAAACACCGGTGGAGGTTTGGGAGCTTCCCCCAGCACTGAAGGCTGGGCCTTTGATGCACACCTGCTGCATTCCCTGGGCACAGCTCTTGGGATGGGGGTTACTCCCTCTGCCGCAGCAGCCCATCACCCACTGCAAAGCAAGGGCTGGGTTGGTTTCCCTCATGGCAGGACATCCCCAGGGAATTTATGAAACCCCTCCGGTGATTGATCAAAGCCACATTTGGCGGTGAAATCCCTGCTGGGGAACGGTGCTGGATCGGCCAGCCCTGGAGACTGGATCCTCCCCCTGCAGGTTGCTACAGCCTGGGGACTGGCGGTGCCAGCTTCTGTCACACGGCACTGAGGGGCCTTCGCGTGAGAGGGGGAGCACGTAACGCCCAGCAGGATCCCTGGCTACTAAAACTAACGAGCCATGGGGAGCACGCAGCCATGGACTCTGTTACCTGGGTGTGGCCACCTGGACCTGGGTGGAGATTTGACATGTGACCCACGCCCCAAGCAACCAGCTTGTGGAAACTGACTTCAGTCCTTGTTTTATACCCAGGCACATTTCCGACAGTTGCCATTTCCACAGCAGCGCCCACCCCTGCTGGGTTTGCTTCGGGGCAGTACCCCCAGCCCTCCTTTCATGGCTCAACCCACCTCTCCTGCCGCCCAACACGATCACATGGGCCCAGTTAACAGGAGTTAACATCACTCTATCCCGACTACCACCAGATAACGCTGTTATCCCAGCGCTGTGAACCAGCGCAGACAGGGACTGGCACTTGTGTTGATCCACAGGGTGGGGACTGGAAGTCACTTCAGTCATCTTCACTTACGACCCAAGGCAGCGCGCAAACCCAGGGCTCCAGGGCTTTAACCCACTTAATGGAAGGCGGGGGCAAAAGATGCCAACTCCACTTCCAACTTGGGTGCCCCATCAAATGCATGAGTCAGAGCTCAACCGCCTGAGAGATGGGGAGTTGCTGCTGCCTGGGGAGGACATGCAGCGTTTGCAGATCGAAGATGCCTCCCTCCCCTTTTCTACGGGGGGCGCAACTCATGGGGCAGATGCTAGCAGAAAGGGCCACATTTACACTGCGTCGTCACCCCTTTTCTGAGGGTGACACTGGGGTAACCGGAAAAAGAGAACCGAATGCAGGACAGAGCACCAAGCACCAGGATGCATGAGATACCGGGGTCCCCGGGAAGGGTAGTAGCAGAGGAATCCGACATGCAAATAAGACAGGAAAAATTACTCCCCTTGTCCTTGCAGCAACAACCAGATGATAAAGGCGAGTCACCAGCCAGATATACTGGGTGAGTTGGTTCTCTCAGTTCTTTGTGGAGACGGGGTGTGGTGTGGTGCATTCTGCTTGCAGGCCAGACAGCCTCCTAGTTACCCTTATTGTCGCTAACAGCAGCAGGGCGGCCTTACCATGAGGTGAACAGAGGCAGCTGCTTCAGGTGTCAGCTGAGGGGCAGGGGAGGCACTAGGACGCAGAGTGTAAAAAATTGTGTCTACTGCTGGTGTATGTGTCTTCTCTCTGCTCTCAATGCACAGAGACGGGGGAGTGCTGGGCTGGAAGAAGAGGGCACAAGAAACCTTTCAAAGGTTTGGCCAAGCGAGGGAGCATGGGGGCGTCCTTTGAGTTCCCCGCCTCAGGTGCCAAAATGTGGGTGGCTGGCCCTGAACAGCAGTGATCAATGGGGGCACGGGAGACCCTGTTCCACAGAAGAGAACAAGGGCGTGGTAACACAGATGCTGGATTCAACAGCTCGTGAGGACCACAAGGGGTTTGATCCAGCTCCCAAAGCGCGCCCGCCTTTGTACCCCCACTGCAAACGCATTCCTTCTCACCTGGCTGATTTCCCCTCGGCCACGCGGTTCTTTAACCCAGTGCACTGTGAACACGCTGTTGCTGCCGGCCTTGGGGCGCTGGAGATCTTTCATGGTCCAGCCTGGGTGACCTACAACACTCGATTAGATGAAGCAACAGAAGAAACTAACTGGGAAGGATCTGGCTTTGGACTGTGGGCAGGTATGGACTTGACCTAGCAGCCACAGAAGATAGTTCAGGTATCTGCTTTGGCACAGTAGGGAGCTCGTACCCCTGTTCTGCAGTGCTGAAGCGCAGAAACCCTCCGGGGAGGTCAAACCCTTCCCTCAGGTAAGAGAACTCCAGTCTATTCACCACCTTCCCCCACTGCTGTGCTGTCCCAGAGCCTTCCAGCAACAGCATCGCTGTTGTGATTTTTCCCCTCTGGGAGACTGGCTGAGCCGTTTGTTTATTCCATGTGCTTTCGGCTAGGTGGAAGGAGAGCAGCTCACACACATCTGGTTCCCCTCCAGCTTGGGACAGAGACCAGTCCCAGAGACAAGAACACAGGAGTGAGGGGATCTTCTGGGAACCACTAAGGCGGAGGTGGATGTGGAGGTAGTTTCCCGTCTCTCCTCAATGCTTCCCCACAAGAGAGTCCAGATGCAGTGTGGACGCTCTGGCTCCCACTCCATGGCTCATGTTTGTTGTGGTGGATTTGAGATGGATTTTGGTGTTTATGGGGAGGCGTTTGGGGGTGTCAGTGAGAAGAGGGTTTCTCTCAGTGCCTGGGCCATGCGTTGGTTGAAAGGGCTGGTTGGATGCTACCCTTCAATCCTCTGCCTGGGTAGCTGCTGAATTTCAGCAGTTTGGGGGATTCTTCGACGCAAGATGTACTTCTACCTGCAAGGGGTCACCACCCGCTCGTAGAGGAGGAGAGGCAAAGACCGAGCCCTGGCAGGAGTGCCGCTCTTCACATTCAATACTGAAGGATAAGTGACATTCAAGCCCTCAGCTAAGGAAGATAATGCAGTCGGGGCTGCAGCAATCCTACAGGAATCCTTCTGGGTGAAAGACATCCCAAGGAAATCAGAACAGCGGCTGATCTCTGCTCCATCCCAGCCTCCAAATGCCCTCATGCCAGATCCCGATGCCTCTCTTAAACCCATTCCCATCAGCCAGGATCAAGGAGCCTGCTTCCAACTGCAGGAGTGCGGCAGAAGCAGCTGTCCCAGTCCGAGCTCTCAGAAAAACATGAGAACCCCTGGAAGCAATGTTGGCAAATGGTCCGTCTTCAGATGGGAGCGTAACGGGGCAGTGGCTGAGCCAAATCAAGACAGGCCTTAGCCACCATGCTGCTGTGCAGAGCAAGAACTGAGGGACCACTCCAGTGAAGAGGTCAAGGTATTGCGACACGAGCCACAGCTTTGTCCTAGTTGACCTGCCAACTCTCATTTTATGGACTCGACTCCCGTGCCTTCAACGGGGGAGGGATTTGCTACTGTGATAAAGAACATCTATAGTGCAAAGTCCTTGCAGCCCCTGGCCAAGAGCCTGGTGTCAATGTCAGCAGCAAACCTGAGCACGCCGGAAGTTGTTGTTGCTCCATTCTGAAGCAGAGCAAAACACCTCTCAGCCTCGATCCTCCACTTCCCCCCAGCTTGCCCCTAGGAGAAATCCTGGACCTGGAATGAAGGAATCAGGAAAACCGAAGGGGCACAGGCAGAGTGATCTACCTCGGTACTCATCACCACAGCAACTGAGCACTCCCAACCGGGACTACGCTACGACCCAGTGAGGTGGGGAAGTGTTGCCTCTCTTTAGCAGGTAGAGGGCTGGGGGATAAAATGGACAGTGACTTGCCCAAGGTGATGGAGGAATCCAACTCAAAATGCTAGTCTAGTGCCACATCCACTAATCTGACTGGATTATAGACCTGGAGATTGTCTGCTGAAGTGCCGCAGAGAGTGTGCCCCTGGATTACAATTCTGCATCCATTCCCAAGCTGAAGATCCGTACAGCCGCTGATGGCTAAGCGATTCCGTCACGGAGTCCATGATTTTAAGAGATGTCCATGAGTTCGGGCGTCTGTCCCAGGTGGTGGCGCTTGGGAAGGGAGTGCTCCCTCCACGCCGTGACTCACCTCTGTGGGTCACTGTCAATGTCTCCGCATCACACTGCAATACTTCATTGTTAAACTGTTGCACACTGTTTTGTTGCCACGATCACACTCTGATTTTGCACATTTTTACCGTGGCTGTTCTGTGAATTCTGCCTAGTTTTACAGTGACAGGATCATATCCATGCTGATGGCCGACCAGGACCCTGCCGCACCCACCGTTGCACATCTGGCCTCTGCATTAGCCCTCTAAAGCTGGAGCAGAAGCCAGGGAGCAAAGGTTGTGCTTTGGCAAACCAGGCAAGAACTTTGTTTGTAAATCCTGGGCAACCTCTAACTCCAGACCCGGCGGCTGGCTCCAGAGCAAGGCAGCCCACAAAACAAAGCGCGAAAAGGAGCCCGGGAGGGAGCCGACCCATGGTGTCCAGTGCTACGGCCAAACCTGCCCAGCCAATCAGCGAGCAGATGAGAGGCGGCCTGTCTCACTTCCCCAGTCCATTCTCTCACCTTTCCTCTACTCATTTCTGCTATTTCCCAGGCTTTTGGCTGACATCCACCCCAGCTCCTTGTTGGTAGCTCCCACCCTCCCCTTTGCCAGAGGGCTGGAGAGAAGCACAGAGCCTGCAGCCCTGTGGATGCGAGTGGCCCTGGTTGCCAGCTATGTCAGGGACAAAGGAGAAGCAGGGAGGGTGGCTTTCAAGTGTAGGAGAGGTGGATCTAGGACACATGCTCAAGGGCCCTGCCCTGGGAGACACCGTTTGGGAGTAAAGACCAGAGGCGATCAGCACTCAGACCAATTTAAAAACCAGGTTTTTATTTGTGTGCTGCTCCCCATCACAGCTCGGAGACAGGGCACCGCTCGGGCACAAGCGGTTACACAACAAAGGCAGTCCCAGCTCAACCTCTGCCCACGCCCCACCGCAGTCAACATTGTACAAAACTCTATTTACAGGGAAAATGGGCGAAAACGAAGAGTGCGGGAATCCAAGCTGACCCCGGCCTTTCCAATGGGGGGTTCGGGGCAAGTGTGGCTCTGTCCCCTTTGCAGAGCTTCACGGGCTGGGACTTCTATAAGCTGGCCATGGGGCTGATGGAACCCTAACCCCGCGCGGGATGTGTGTGTGTGTGTGTGGGGTGGGGTGGGGGAGCAGGGCTATTTCAGTTACCCCCGCAGCATCACACAGTCACAGCAAAGGGCTAGGCAGCTCCAGACCCCCATCTGAGAGCTCCTGACCCAGCTGCCATCTGTGGGGGGGGAGGGCACTGCCCCGCCCAGCTCACTTCATGAGGCTATTCAGGGTCTAGCCCCAAAGGGCCTCAGAAAATGGGTCCAGGCTCAAGTCCTAGACAAAGAGGGGGGGCAGCAAAGCAGGAACAACTGACAGCCACGTGCCCCAGCCCCCAGGGATGGAGGGCAGGCTGGAGAGCTTTCCTGCTCTTCTTGCAGGCAGTCCTGGTCACCAGATGGGTTTACAGGGCCTCCAGAAGCACCTTCCCGTGTTGGAAAGCCCGACTCCTGGTACCGAGTTTATGGGAAACGCTCCTGACTTTGGATTTGACATTTACAAACCCAGCCCCAGGGGCCAGGGCTGGACGAGCCAACTGAAGTTAAAAAGGGGAAAAAAGCACACCCGGCTGGGAGCAGCGTCCTTGGCAAGTCCCAGGAGCGGCTCTGCTGCTCAGAAGGCATAGCGGGTGCGGATATCCTCCAGCTTTTTGGACACCTCCGGGGGGGTCCTGTCCAGCTCTTCTGAGACGTTCTTCTGTTTGTTGGGCTCCATGGAGTTGAACTGTTCACAAAGGTCCCCGTCAATCACGTTCTAGCGAGAGGACACGGGAAGACGTTAGAATCCGGGCACTAGCCTCGACCCCGCTTAGTTAGAACCGACGAAGGGACTAAAGGGCAGCATGGCGAATAGCTCTTTGCCAGTGAGATTCTGAATCCTGCTTTGGAAACAGGACCACGCTCAGTGTCCTCATCTGCTGGAGAACAGCTGGAGTCAAACTAATTAACAAGAGCCCCAGGAAACCCAGACCCCTTGAGAGAAGGACAAGGCTGATCTTGCTTCAGCCGACAAGTCCTGGCTGGCACAGGGCCTCTAGGTGGTGTGTGCTGGAGGGGGCTGAAGGAGATTGTGAGTGAGGGATCGGTGAGGGGGAAAGTCTCCAGTCAGGTTTCCAAGGTCTCTGAGGTCTTGGGACTCAGCCCCAAGGCCATCAATAATGGGTCTGACTTAACTCTGGGCAATTCCTCCATAGCTGGAACACCTGTCTGCTTATAGACCCTCTTAACAGCTCCAGGGACACTACAAGAGCAGCGGCGATAAACATCCTGTAAGCTGTAAAAATGCTTCTTGGAGGTCCTGGCTATGTAGGCACAGGGATTGCTTACAGCTAACCCGACTGCCAGAACAGCAAGGCAAAGCCGGGCAGGTATCAAAGGGCGGTGGACAAAGCAGAAACGGGGGAGGGTGCAACAAGCAGGCACCTGTGAAGGGTGTAGGTCCAACACTTTGCCCCACAGCCTAGTTTTAAATCTTCCTGATTGTTAATATGAGGCTCTGGGAGGGGCCGCAGGGTCACCTAGTGAAGAGAGCATTGGGCTGGGACACAGGAAACCTGGATTCTAGTCCCGACTCCGCCACTGGCCTGCAGGGTGACCTTGGGCAAATCACTGCACCACCCCGTGCCTCAGTTTCCCCACTTGTAATGATACTGATCTCCTTTATAAAGTGCTTTGAGCTCGATGGATGAAAAGCACTAGACAAAAGCCAGGTATTATAGGACAGTTCCATTCATATGAAGCCCTGTTATCTAAACCTCTGCATTACCCAAATCCCTTCTTTGTCCCATGGCTCATGCTAGAGGCCCAGGGGTTTGGTTCGGCTAACAGAGCAGAGACTCACGGCCAGAACTACGAGAAGGACGAGCCCTGGCTATGCGGGGGGATGCCCCTGCTGCTGATGACTGGCTCCTGCGGCCCCGCTGTCATGGGAGGGAGGGAGTGGGGTCACGACAGCAGGATCGCTGTGCTTCTGCAGGGCTGGGGACACTTGATGCCTGCAGGCACAAGGTGCAGGGAAGGCTGCAGTCTGGGCTGGGGAATCTCTGCTCTGCCAGGATCGCAACCTCCCCGTCCACACCTTGAGCCGGCAGGGATGGGGTATCTCTGGCCCTATGCAAGTGCAGGGAGCTCTCTGCAGCCCCGTAGTCTTGGGAGAGCGTGAATGAGGGAGAGCGAGACCCCTGGACCGGAGGAGGAGCCCCCCAGCCACAGGGGAGGCACACCACTGGTGAATGATGCCTGCCCGCTTGATTATCTGAACTTCCCATCCCTTGAATAAAATCCACGTCCCCCCTGCTACTCAGATAATTTGGAGGATTCTGCATTATGCCATTCATCAGCTTCACTCTTGTCATTTATGCTACTGCAAACTCCCTGGAAGGAGTCGTGGGCCTGTTATTCCAGGACACGCTCGCATGATACATTGGAACCATTAACGTGCCTGGTGGCCGACCTGCTAACCTTGGCTACGCTGCCCTTGTGGACCTAGACCCCAGACCTACACCCCAGACCTACCTTAACTGGGAAGTAATAGGAACGGAAGCTCAAGTGGTCCCGTCCACAGAGAGGGGGATGCTCCGACCTCAGATGCATCTCCACGTGCTGGAAGAAGTCATGATCCTGAAGCGACAGAAGTAGTTGAGATGTAGAACAAATTGCTCCTTCCACCCACGTGGGACTGGAGTAACATCAGGATAGAGTAGCCCTCCATTAGCAGCCTGGCCTGCACAGCACAGTTAATTCCTGGCCACAAAGGGGCATCCAAACCCAGCCCGCCCAGGCCATGCTGCGAGCCTGCCCCAAACACAACACTCTCCACACACTTGCATGAATCCAAACAGGTGGCAGCTGCTCTCATGTGTAGGATGGAAGTGTGGCCAAAGTAGTGCAGCTCCCAGCATGCAATCCTCCAGCAGCCTGTGCTTAAACTAAGCACTGGAGCTAGCAGCTACAAGCTGCATGTTCCTATTAAAAAACCAGGGCTTCAGGTTGTTTCAAGTCACATAACTCAGTGGGGCCACATGTCAGCTAACCCTTTAACACGTGCACCGCTATTTAAATCCATCCCAGACAGCAAAGCACCCACGATTCATTCCGAAGGAAGAAGTCACAGGGAAGACCAGTTAGTGGGCTCTGTCTCTTCCCACCCTCTTTCCATGTGCCCTGATCTCACCGGCTCCCTTTGGCAGGAGCGTTACTGCACCCTTGACTTTCACATACTGCAGTCGCCTATAGTCTAGGACCAAAACACACAAGACAATAGAGCAGCGGTGTCCAATACATTCGCCACTAGCCACATGTGGCTAATAGGCTAATGAATTGTGGCTAATGCATGTGGCTTTTTTATAATGTGACTAATTTCAAAACCACAAGATGCTAGCCACATGGCTAGCCACATGAATTTCTACTGGACACTAGAGGATGCTGACACAGGAGCTGGGTGTGGCTAGGCAGTCATGCAGTTCTTCTGCAGCAGGATGGCTCTTACCTCGTGGGACGTGAAGGGGACCAGGATACCAATGCCCCCCGACAAGGTGGTGTACACGAGAGATTCAGATCCTCCAGGAATCAGCGTGGTCTTCTGTAATGACAGCACCGTCTCTCCCACGTGGTAATTCATAATCACCTCAGCCTGAAAACAAGTCACGGGTCAGTATTTTCCTCTGGAGTTCATCCCCAATGGACATACAGATAAAAGGAGCCGGCAGGTAGAGCCCCGTGTGGATACACAAATGCGTATCCACATCCATTCCACACAAATTATCGGTGGATGTCTGTGGATTTGCAGGGCTCTATACCAGGGGCGGGAATGAGACTCCAAGGCACCCCCACCCCGAGCAGTCCCCTGCCCAGGGCAGGTGGAAGGACCCAGACTCCCCCACAGCTGCCAGTGCAGCTCTCTCCGACCTGGTGCTGGCTAGAGAACGGGGGCAATGATAAGTCGCAGCCTGGCCACGGTATGAGCCGGGCGGGCTGCTGTGGGAAGCAGCAGTGGCGGACCCTCCACCTGCCCTGGGTGTGGGGTCTGAGCAGCCCTGGGCCTGTCCCTGCCTCCCAGGCCCTCTGCCAAGTGCAGGTGGAGGATCCACGCCACGGTTCCTCACAGCTGTCTCCCTGCTCTTACCGTCAGAGCTCTGTGTAGATCCAAAATTTGTATCCGCAGCAGTGGTCTACGGATATAAAGCGGATACCCACGGATTTGCACAGCTCTACCAGCAGGATCAGGAGGGGAAACGGAATAAGCTCTTCCACTGGAGAGCATGCGGCAAAACCCAGCACTTTACCCACGTGGCTTGGAGCTCTCCACACACACAGATGTGGGCTGATGAGAGGGCAGGGGAGTGAAGGATAAATGTAACCTAGGGGCCCTTGCCCTGCTCCCAGAGAAAGTGGATTCTCCGCAGGCGCTGGCCGGTGCTCTCAGAACCGGCAGGCGTTTGGCGGTCGCCATTCTGCTTACAGACTCTTGCCCAGGATGAGTTATCTCCCCTCAGGATGGATCCCCAAAGACGCACTCACATTCACTCTGCACAGAGGAGCAGAGGGCCTGCCCTCCACTCTCCGGGGAAAGGTTACCTTCTGCGACGCTCCATTGAGAAGCCCTCTGTCCCACAAAGCCTTGTTGCCTGTCGGATCCTCGTCTACCTCATCGTTTGTGTTGGGGGGCAGCCTCACCTGTATTGACAAAGCAGGACGGAGTCAGCGGGAGAGGACAGAGGTTGGTTTACCCTTTGCTGCGGGGCATTCACAGGGGCATCTAGTTTGCATTATATCAAGTGCCTGGGTCTGATGGGAATGACACATAGACCCTCGCTGGCATGCGTGTGGGGCACTAGGAACGCTGGATGCTTGAATGTTTGGGGAAATCCTCAGGCCACTGGAATGACCCATCTCTTGTCATTCACAGCAGTGGGTTTGGCTACACTACAAACACTGCTGCAGCTGCGCCCCAGGAGCACGGACACTTACTACAGCGACAGAAGAGGGTTTTCCATCACTGCAGTGAATCCACCTCTCCGCCAGGGCGACAGACCAATTCTTCCACTGACCTCGCAGTGTCTACACTGGGGCTTAGGTTGGCTTAATGATGTCATACAGGGCAAGACATTTTTCACAGCCCTGAGTGATGTAGTTAAGCCAACCTAACTTCCTAGAGTAGACCAGCCCAGTGTTAACTGGCTAAACAGGAAGACAGAAACGGGGCTAATGCAGCTCCTTAACCAAGGGAGCCATCCTGGAGATTTATCCTCACCCCGAACTAAATGTCTCTCTTGGCACCAGTGTAATTCAAGACTAAACAGTCCTGCACTTAGGACGGAAGAATCCCAGGCACTGCTACAGACTAGGGACTGAATGGCTAGGCAGCAGTTCTAAAGAAAAGGACCTAAGGGGTTACAGTGGATGAGAAGCTGGATATGAGTGTGCCCTAGTTGCCAAGAAGGCTAATGACATTTTGGGCTGTATAAGTAGGGGCACTGCCAGCAGATCGAGGGATGTGATTGTTCCCCTCTATTCAACATTGATGAGGCCTCATCTGGAGTACTGGGTCCAGTTTTGGGGTCCACAGTACAAGGATGTGGAAAAATTGGAAAGAGTCCAGAGGAGGGCAACAAAAATGATTAGGAGCCTGGAGCACATGACTTATGAGGAAAGGCTGAGGGAACTGGGATTAAGTCTACAGAAGAGAAGACTGAGGGGGGATTTGATAGCCGCTTCCAACTACCTGAAAGGCGGTTCCAAAGAGGATGGATCTAGACTGTTCTCAGTGGTACCAGATGACAGAACTAGGAGTAATGGTCTCAAGTTGCAGTGGGGAAGGTTTAGGTTGGATATTAGGAAAAACTTTTTCACTAGGAGGGTGGTGAAGCATTGGAATGGGTTCCCTAACAAGCTGGTAGAATCTCCTTCCTTAGAGGTGTTTAAGGTCAGGCTTGACAAAGCCCTGGCTGGGATGATTTAGTTGGGGGTTAGTCCTGCTTTGAGCAGACGGTTGGACTAGATACCTCCTGAGGTCCCTTCCAACCCTGATATTCTATGATTAAACAACAGTGTGCACCATTTTATACTGTCAAGTACAGAAAGTGGCCAGTGTCAGGCTACAAAGAGAAGCAGGTATGCATCAATGCAGAGAGTAAGAACGCGGGACACAGCACCCACAACATACGGGGAAATAAGGTAAAACTCACAATAATTAAGAGCTAAGTCACCAGGGCAGAACCTGGCTACATGGCACAGGTCTCTGACTGCCTTGGCACCGGCATTCACAGACTGTGTTCACAGAGACAAAGCTAAGATGTGCCAGACCAGCCTGACGCGCAACGACAGACAAGGACTGGTTTGTGCCTCAGCCAAACGTTAGCTGAGTATCATTAGTTGGAAACCCACACCCTGTGCACTTTAGAAACTGATCGGACTACCATCAGGAGACGCAGTCCACGTGCAACTGAAATCCAGCCCCCAGTGGGGGAAAGAACAGGTCAGGAAACAGCATGGAATTCAGTAACCAACCCAAACTATGCAGGGAATTTCTGGAGGCAGAGCTAAACACCAGAGCTGGGATTTGGCCAATACAGAGGGCAAACGCCCTTGCTCTTGACAAAAGTACCAGCGAATGCTCAGTGGCTACCAGTGGTCAAGAGCACATCCGCCCTGAAAGTCTTTATTTCTAAGTAAGTTCAGTGAACTTTTGAGGATGGTAGTTTCTGATGTGCCAATGCTTTAACGCCTTTGCTTTGAATAACATGCTGAAAAACTACAGCCAGCCAGCCGTCTCGCTGACGAATAACCGTCCCATGGGGCACTTATAACAAGCGATCGCTAGCTAGAGGACATTGGCTCTAACTACATACACATTTTCTCATTTCTGTAGACACACGTGGCTGTTCCCAGTGAGTACTTGAGGTCTCTGGGGTGTCCTCACGGTTCAGGCACACGTACTCACCACGCAGATGTTGCCAAACTTGTCTGCTCCAGCCACGGTGTCATAGTCAAGGAGGGTGGCAGTGGTGACCCACCGGGGGTAGGTGTCATCAGCAAAGATGATCAGCTGGTTCTCATTCCTCTTGTAGCGCACCCAAATGAAGCTCTCCTGGACATCCGACACAATCACTCTGTGCCCGATGGTTTGAATGCCGGAGATGTAGTTGGCAATGTGCTTTTAGAAAGGGAATTACAACAGTAAATAGCCCTGATAAAGAACTCAAATGGGCTTCCTTCCAACTCAGAAAATCCACCCAACTCAATTCATTTTAAATGCCTTTTCTTCCTTTCTCCATTGACTAATCTCCAATTTTACACCACGGCTCCAAAACCACAGAGGTAATTCTGACCCACCATGGCTCCAAAACACGGACAGTGGAAGTGGTGTTATTGCATACCTGAACTACAGTGGCCACTGTGCATAGTTCTTGACCCCATAAATAACCCTGTCTGGAGCAGAAGTAGCCTGACCAGAGGTGTGTAGAAGCACAGATGCCACCTCTACATCTACAGATGTGTGGATATGACCCCTGATCTCCAGGCCAGGTAATGCCCCTTCACAGCTCTGGTCAGGAAGTATCTGAGAAGAAAACTTTGCAAATTGTGGGGGAGCCCAAAACCTAGGCAAAATCTGTCCTCTCCATGTTCCCTTTTTACCCTGTGGGTTTTCTGGTGTGTTTCTATGTGCAGTGGCCAGTCAGAGGTTCGCCTAAGACCTGCAAGGGGAAAGAAATGGAAAGAGAAGCAGCCAGCTAAAGCACTAGAAAAAGTGCTCTGTAATTTTTTTTAACTGTTTTTGTGCTGTCTAATGTATCAGCCATACAGAGCAAAAGACACCTGCTCCCATCATATGCCCAGAGTTTAAACAAATGCAGTTTCCTTGGCAGTCCTACTGGAATCTAACAAGCCTCTCTAGGTATGTCTACACTGCACACTAAGGCTGGGCTCTGACTCAGGTTTGAGCCCAACTCTGAAGTCCACACATAAGTAAGTCTGACTCGGGTCAGTAAGCACTCAGGATTCAGGTCCTAAGACGCTGCTATGGGGGTGGCTCAAAGCCCAAGTCCCACTGAGACTTGGGTCCAAGACCTGTCATTTTGCAGTGTGGACGCAGCTCAAGCTGCGGGCCTGAGTCAAAAGGTCTGTGTAGTGCAGTACGGACACATCAGCATGGCTGTGAGACCTAGGTCCAGCAATTGTAAACCCGGGTTTACAACACAGTGTGGATGCTCAAACGCAGACTTGGAAACACCCAGTCCACAAGCCCAGGTCCCACAGATCCGGGCTTAGTGTGCAGGGTAGACACAGCCTTTGACTTCTGTCCTGGCCCATGGATCCTTCTGTGGCCGTAAAAGAGTGAAGAGTTTAACAGCTGCCCACTTTGGCTCTCCAGTGCGTCCAGATCAAATAGCACACCAGAGCCTCATAGCTCTGTTGTTTCTGCCTAAGCTCTGCTGAGCTGTTGGCAGAATCTACTGTCCCCTCGTGTAAGGGGTGAAAGTGTCTCCCATATAGTCAAATGGGAAATGCTACCAGACCCTCAATTTGTATTTAGCGGAGAGATGACCCGCGTATGATACAGCAGCACTGGAGGGTCGGTGCATTTCATTTGCACAAGTGCATGAGAAACCCAGTGATAGTTCTGTCTAGAAGGGAAGTGTGGAGGGGTTTTAAGGGGTATTGCTCACATGACTGGCGATCAAATGCTAAACGTGACCTGGGGGAGAAGCAGTCACTGCTGTGGTTGATTTTTACTTGGTATTTCCTAGGTTATTCTGTTTTGGGGTGTATGTACAGGACACCCAGAACTCTGGATGGGGCCTGAGGCGTGGAGTTTATATAGGACAAAAACAGGCACGCACACACACACACACACGTACCACACCTAAACCCCACTTTGAAAATGTATCCCCAAGTATTACTCTTTACTCGTACCCCTCACCCCCAGAAATGGCACCCATCAAGAACCAAATCCAATACCTTGTTCTCACACTTCCGAAGCAACTTCTTCTTGCCCAGGTCGTATACACGTAAGAGTTTTCCAACGCCAATTAAGACTCGGCCTTGGAAAGGGGCGATGGCTGCAGGTACCTCCTCCACAGGGGTCTAAACAGGGAGGTAAAAGGTACACACATTAGGAAGCCCAGTGAGACAGACAAACCCCCTGAAGACAACCGACCGTACCTGCACCTTTACTGGAAAATAAAGCAGCGCTGGAGAATGGACTTTATCCAATGGATCTGTTGACGCTTTAAAGCCTTGATACTGGCAATGGAGATCTCAAGGTTAATCATTGTCCTTGATGTGTCCTGGAGAATTCCTAAGCCCCATGCCAGCCGTACACTAGATGCTGGAACACCCTATTTTATTGGTGCTTATGCAATCCTGGATAGAATACTCCCAAGCCACTGAATATCAGAGCAGTTAAATGAGAGAATTGGAGTTGAGTGTGGAGATCATTCTCCAAGCAATTGAGCAGAATATGCAGCAAGGCAGAAAAAGGCACTGCCATCCCAATCAGTGGCTTTATTATTCCCCAGTATGAACAAGATTTTACTTTCTGCTAAATCCAACTCAGATTACAGTCAGCAATCCTTCAGTCTCGGGAGTCTCGATCTGATTCAGGGCTTGCAGTAAGCTCTGGACCAGCCAGTGGAGAAGACGTTAAATCTGAAAGATCTCAAGATGTGCTTGGCAGCTCTAATACAGGCAAGTTTTCCTAAGGATAATGCCATATTCTTGGTAAACCAAAGTATCCGTCAGCAATCACAATGGAATAAATTAATTCCACTGGCATTAGTGCTGAGACTCATCAGCACATTCTTCCAGGTTTGGTCACACTGGCTATCAAAAGCCAGTGCATCCAGCTAGCTCTGTAAGCTACATCTGGGCATTTTAAGGCCTCAGAGCGACCCTCAGCCAGGACAGTCCCCTCTTGATGAACTTGGAAATGTGGGAAGAAACCCACCACATTCTTTAGCGCTTCCTCGTCCCCGGCCCATTTCTCTACCATGCTGGGAATGCCTGGGGAGAACAGAGGTTTCTTTGAACCTGGTGCTGCTGAAACCTGCCGTTCAAACTCTGGAGGTCCATCAAGTGATCTATGTTACTATGAGCAGTCAAGTCACTTATGCATGTAACCAGAAGAAGGTGCACAGGCCCATACTACCTAAACCTGCGTACCAGGGAACCCTCATCATCAAGACAAGTGACCCGAGCGCAGGTCAGCTTTGTAAAGAAATAGCCACCAGGAAAGCTCGTCACGTGTGGAAATACTGCATTTTAAAATGGTAGCGTTTCCCCCTCTGACCTCGCTAACTGGTCTCTGGCAGTGGGAATAGAGTCCTCACCTGTCGATCCAGCGCATGGCAATGCAGACATGGCACTGGCCTGGCCTCAGGAAACCCAGAGTCAATTTCCAGCTCTAGCACAGACTTCCCAGGTGACCTTGGGCAAGTTAATTTCTCTGGGCCTCAGCTCCCCATCTGTAACAGGAGAAAATCCTTCCCTATCGCCTACGGGGGTTGCGAGAATAAACATGCTCATATTTTTGAGAAGTTGATATTATGGGGGTGGGACCAACAAGCAGCTAGATAGACAGTAACTCTGGATGCAGAATTTTCCTGCCAGTCCCTCCTGGAAAGCAGACAGGCTTCTCCCTACTTCAAAATTTCCTGAGCAGTAGAAAGATTATGGTTAGCCTACAGTCTCCCCAAATATCTAGTTACTTTACCAGAGCCCAATTAGTGCCAGCAAGGTGCCCTGGAAAATGAATAGTGAGATTTGCAGCTACCGTCAGTTGTGCAAAGTTCCTGCATTTGCACTATCACCTGCCTGGAACAGCTCAGGACTTGTCCATTTGTCCATACTGGCAGCAGCCACATGAAGGAATGGGGGGCTGGCAGCTGGCACAGTCTATGAGGTGTATGCTTTGGAACAAGGTGTCTCAAGGGGACTCAAACTGTAGTTTAGTTTGGTCAGTTTTCCAAACCCATCTGAAGACTGTCTGGGCCTCTAATGCACACAGTGGGCTTCAATGTGGATTTGCCTGGCCCCCTTCTTCCTCTCTTGGTCTGTACCTCCCGCAACGTTAGCCCAAGAGTTCAACCCACTCCACACAGGGCACGCTCACCTTGTGTAGGAACTCCAGCTTCTCGCCATTATTCACCAGCTTGTATGTGTAGATAAACCCACCAGCCACCGACCGGGGGTTCAGAATCAGGTCCTTGGCCACTCCCACCAGCACATGCCAGTCGTCACTGGCGTTGGCGAATCGGCACACCGCCACACTGTGGACAACACAGACAGGTGCCCAGAGGTTAGTGTGAGCAAAGTACAGAAACCTAAGCTAGAGCTGCCTCGGGACAGGATCTGCATGTCACACCTGGATGGTAAAGCTGGGTAAGAGCTTCGGAAGCCTGATTTCACATTGCTGATTTCATTCATCTATCCCCTCCACTCAGCTTTCCCCCCAAAACACACCCTAAGTAGTCATTGTTAGACAGCGATCTAGGCAAGGAGTAGTCACTGCGCCCAGGCAGGAAGTGGGAATCTGGGCTGCTGCTTTTTCTTTTGAGAGGGAATTTACGTTTTAGACATTTATTAGCAACTTCTTCTCCTTCCATCTTTCTCCTCCCCAGATTGATGCTTAGCCCATCAGAACCAGGGTCAGGCATCTCGAGGACTGATCACACAAAGCACAATGGACAGACTGCATATCAGTCGGCGTGACTCACCTTCCTGACTGCACTCCCTCCTGACTTCTCTCTCATACACAATACCTGCCCTTTTAAATGCACCCACAACACTGCTTGGCACTTTAATCTATGCAGAGAGGATGCTAAGGAAGGGAGGGGGAAAGGAGGTAGGGGAACACAAGGACAAAACTGCTCCTAATTTTTATTTCGCCTCCATCATCTGCACCCCATGGGGCCTTTTTAGAATACAATCCTTCAACTGCTTGTTTAAAGGTCCAGTGAACGTGTTGGCAATAAGAGCTAGTGTCTATGACCACCCAGCCTCCTAGCAATGTGGCCTTTCAACTCAGATGAGGGCTGGGCCAAATAAGCAGCAATGTATTAAGCACATGACAGCCAGAGACTGTGTCTGGTGCTGCTCCTTACCTGAAGGCAGCTTCGTTCTGCTCCAGCTGGACCAGATCTAAAGTATTGCCCTGGATGGGGTTCATCACTCGGACAACAGAGGCCCACTGGCCATTGCCTGCCTTGGGGGCCCCGAAGATGGACTCGGGAAGGTTCTCATTCAGAAAGGCGGCTGCCATCTCTGCGGCGAGTTCCCTCTCATCCTCACCTGCAGCCTCCACCATTTCCTGCAGCACACATCACAGCAGGAAGAGAAAGAACTCAGCATGAGAGGGGATTCGCTTCAAGACAGGCTGATACCCAAGCTGCTTGGCACGGTGGAGATTTACAAAATGAGAGAGATCCCCACGGCAAAGTGCTACTAATATGAAAGCCAAGTGAATGTTAAAGCCTCTGTTTTACAAAGCCAGAGCCAAGGGCTCAACACCTACAAGAAACCTACAAGGCCATGATGCTGCTCGCCTTGCTACAATACAGCCTGTTGCTATGGAGCTCAAAAGTATGGCACTGTTGATTCCTCACTGCCCATGGGGGCCATTACTTTGGGGAGACAGCCTTCAAAACACCAGCTGATGCTACAGAGAAATATTTGAGGAAAACAATCTATTCAACTCCAAGTAACCTCAGCAATAAAAAACTGTAGCGAATGTGTGGTACAGAAGCAGGATCATTGCTCAGCACAATGACCTGCAAAGTCTGTCAAGGCATCAGGGTACTGCCTGCTGTGAAAGGCAGCATTTGGACTGCGATTTATCTGCTGAAATTATGATTATGTGGAAGCGCCTCAAATAAACTAGAAAACCAACCACTAATCATTTGGCAATGTGGAGTCTGAGGCCACTGTTAAGAAATCAACAGCAGCAAACAGTAAAAAACAATTTGTCCTTATACAGCCTACATAAGAGGAGCTCAAGTGGATTTTCAAACACAGGGCCACCTGCTGAGCATTGAGTATACACCCGTTTTACACGTGGAGACTGAGGAAGAGGTTAAGTGATTAGCCCAAGGCCAAATTATACGTGGAACACAACGCAGGACTCTGAGCAACTCTCCTGCCATGTCCACGGGCCTGTACTGCCCGCCCTTCGTGCTCACACCCAGCAAAAGAATTCCAGTCCCTGAGGTTAACATAGGTGGGGCTCCTCAGCACTCAAGTGAGAGGGCGTCCAGAAGGACACATGTGCATGTATGAGCTGCCCTGATTACCTCAGCCATCTGCTGTTTCCTTTGGGCCTTCGTGGCCTCGGTGTAAGCATTATGGTCTGTCTCAATGATGATCAGGTTGCTGCTCTCAGGGTGAATGACGAACCTCCTGGGGGTGTACTGCAGTGGGAAGGCAACCTGGTTGAAGACTGCCCCCAGCTTTTCCAATGCCAAAATCCTAAATGGACAGAGAAAGGCCACATGCATTTAGCAACTCCCAACATAAGCCACTTCCCAGAGACCACGAGGATGGAGCTCGGTCTTCAGCCCTCATCTCATGAATCAATGTGCAGGCCAGCTGCTGTTCTCTCAGCAGCCCAGGCCTGATGGGAGAGCGCTAATCGCTCTTTCCCAACTCTCAGAGCAATGTTCGTTCTTCAGAGGACAAACCCACAGAGTTCTCAATAGCGCTGCTAGATTTTTGGAGTCCTGCTATAGTGGAGCTACATGAGAGATCAGTAATGGACTGGTTAGTAGTTTCCTGGCAGAGGCCAATATCTGACGTCTTAGAGGAAGGCGAATGCTCCTGCCTCCGAGACACCAGGCCAACTGCGCAGTGTTGTTTGTGTGTGTGTGGTGCAGGGGGAAGAGGAGACGAAGGGAACTTTCTTTGTAATTCTTTACAGGTCCACATACTAATCCCATGCATTCAGTTTGATGACCCAACTCTGAGAGCGGGGAAACTGAACTATAGGGAAGGGCTGAGACTGGCTCATCAGTGGGTGAACTGAGCACAGAATTCAAATCTCCTATGACGCCCACTTCCCTGTTTTAAATATAAGACCACGCTATATCTATGCCAGCGATGACAGAATGAGTGGTGGGTGATCAACAGCCTTTTGTAAATGGTGCAGTTATGCAAAAGAAATCCTATTTTATGAGGGGCGAAAAAGATGGACAAATGGAATAGAGGATTCATGGGAATACAGCATCTGAATCCAAATGAGGTTTAAAGGCTACAGCTGGCCCCAAAAGTGTCTCCGATGAAAATCAGGCTAGTCACAAGACAAGAAAAATATCAGTGTCTGAATGGCTGGTCTTTCTGCAGCTCGCCTGCTCAAATGTCAGCTCCTCTGGAGCCAGAATAACCATGAGTCCCTTCGGAAAGATTCCTTTAAAAAAACCACTGAATTCTTTAATATGCCAAAAAGGACAGACAAGAAGAAAGCGCCTATTTGTAGTCACATAAACCGGGGATCCTGAATTTAAGCTTCCCTTTATTTTTACTTATCTTCCTAATTATTCCCCCTCTCCATCCCTCAGGCTGAGATATGAACAGGCAGCACAAAAAACACAGTCGTTCTTTTGATTTTCAAACCAATAACTCACTCCATTTCCTACAGAGCAGCCTTTTCAGTTCAAGAAGCACCTTCCCTTTTCTGTTACTTTACAGCATATAGCCATCCACAGAACTTCCCATACAGAGAAAAGCTTAATTCCTTCTCGCTCCTGGTAAGAGCCATTGTCATTTTAAAATCTGTTTGTAGCTGAATTCCTTTACTTTTGCTATAAAGTAAATCCAACAGCACAGCAATTCATGGACCACTAATGGACCTTTCTGGTGGCCTACAGAATGAGGTATTTTGGGAACCAAGCAATGGGGGACTCAGGAAAGACATTCCATGAGAAAATGTGTGGCGTTGGCCAGGGCAAACAATGGCTCAGAACAAAATCACAGTGGTGAGCTAGAGGTGGAGTTGCATTTTCTAAACAGAGGCCTATAAAATAAAAAAGCCGGCCCTGTTTTGCACTATCGTTGTGGATCAGTGGTTGTGTTTTTGACTACTGGGTTGGACATTTTTTTGGGCACATATTAGAAATGTCATCTCCTAGCTATAAGGGGATCGTATACAATACTCCTACGGTGCCTGATCCCAGACCTGAAATACTCCAAATGCTGATACCACCATATATTTACAAATTTTCTCCAGGGCCCCATTGCTGGGGCAGCTAGCCTAGATTCTGTGGGTATTTCTACACAGCAAAACTGTGCATGGGCCATCCTACCTGGGCTAGCTTGAATCCAGGTAACAATAGCAATGAAGACAGCACGGGCTTCAAAGCTGGTCGTACAAACCTAGCACAGAGACTGAGTAGGTATTCAGCTCGTGAGTTGATCCAAAGCCCATGCTGCCTTCACTGCTATTGTTACCCATGCTAGCTGGATTTAAGCTAGCTCAGGAAGGTGAGCCCATGCACAGCTCTTGCTGGGTAGACCTAGCCTTCACGTTTACTAATTCATTGCCTTTTCTTAACTCACAAATGAGCCACACCATGAGCAAAACCCAAACCAAACATCGAACCAAATAAAGCCATCTTACCTAGTGCTCTAAAAGCTGCTAAACAAAGTCTGGCAGCCCTGCTAAAAAGGCAGTATTCCCCAGAATGGGCAGCTATCCCCACCACGGCCCTTTTTGCAATGCCGCTATCCCGTGCTGCACTTTCCAGTGATGAAATCCAAGAGACCTACTCAACGTGTCCTTCAGTCACTCCTCCTGCAGCTCGGCCAGATGTATTTAAATTCCCTTATTCCCAGTTTATCATGTACTTTCCCACTCAACGATTGTGTAACCCATTTCTCAGTGGTGTTGTAATCTCCCCTCATTTAGAGGCATGAAAATCAGAACCATTGCAAATAATGCCTCTCAGCTGCTAACCTGCTGAAATACAAGCACAGTGCTTCCTGGATGCAGGGGACAAGTTCCTGTAATAAACATTTTTGCTGTGCACTTATGCATCTTCAAATAAGGCAATTGTTCAGTCTGTCTGTGTTCCTATTGGTCTAACACAGCTACCAATCTTGAGAACCTTATACAATTCTAAGGTGACTGAGCTGGACACTAACAACAAATGTTTTGAAACATGCACAAGAACTCAGCCTTGCTAGAAAAGTACTGCTCTGTAAGTAAAACTGATCTGTGATTACAACTGTTCCAATATGGTTATCTTCCACCTCACCTTAACACAGCACCACTGTAAGCATACTAAGTGCTTCCAGACTTAAGTATTCTTATGTCCTGCCCTGATGAGTTTACAATTTAATCTGAACAGAGAAACTGTAACTGAATAGGGTAGGTATGGAGAAAGGAACAGGACTATAGACTATATTACTTGGTAGCTCTACTTAATTCTTCTACAACAAAAGGAAGCTGTTATCTCCTTTTTACTCTCCTGTCCCAACAACTTCTCCATCGGGAGTGTGGCTATTAGCTTAAATGAGGTCAGACTGTTACTGAAAAAAATACATCTAAAGCTACACCCATTTTATTCAATGACCTAAAAACTCAAGGGCAGAAGCACCAACCACCATAAACAAATTTCCTTTTACTAATTAACTACAAGTTGCATTTTATGAGCCTAGAGCTGGAGTCTGCATCTTGCTATCAGCTGACTGACACTGTTGCGATGGATTTTAAAATGTATTAACAAGAATATAATTTGGTGAGCTAGCTCTGAAGTTGAAAACTATCCCAACTATTACAAACATGGAGCAACCCTGCCCCACAGGAAGACCCTGGATTATTAATCTTGGCAGGAGAAGAATCAACAATATTTAGACAATTTAATTTAATAAAACAGAACATCTGGAGCAAAACTGGTTTCTAGTCAGGGCTTGAAACCCTAAATGGGGCTGCTGAGTATAATGCAGAATGCCCTTTGTAGGCCGAGCGGCAGATCCACTGGCAGAAACATTAAAAATGACAGAATGGGGAAATATTTGAACCAACTGTGCATCCAACTGGCTTGTGCTCAAAGATGCCTGACCATCTCCCAGTGAAGGACAAAGCTCAAAGATCTTTGGATCCCAGTGAGATGTGATTTTTACTGCAAATTCTCCCAAACACTATAAATTAGCTTGGTGCAAAATTGCCAGATGTTGAATATGAACAAATGTGTCTGCAGTGAACGAGTGGTTTTATGGAGAGGCAAGTGATGTTAGAAGCTTTCTTTATTCTGGCATCATACCAGAAGACCCCAACAAACTGAAATGTCCCTACAGCCCTCTCCTCCTTCCTGAGTGCTACCAGCGCCCCTGGTTCAAAAGCATAAGTTTCATCAACCTTACCTCAATGTGTTTGTGGAGATAGCAACAATGCCCTCTGGACACTGCTCAGAAGCGAAGCCAGATGCAAACTCTAGAGTCTCATAGGACAGGGGGGTTAGATGAAAGCGGGACTGGTAAGAATAACTCAGCCATGAGCGACTGGACATGGCCAGCACCTGGGGAAGGAAAAGAGACGGAAAATTCACCAATCTGGACATGAGGGGCAAGTTAACTCCCGGCAGCATTAATCAGAGTGTGCAAATTCCAGCAATTAGACTCTTAGCACTGGAAAATCCAATCAACCACCGTGGGCATAATTTCACTCTGCCCAGAGACCAACTTCAAAACCACTCCTCCTCTACGGAGTAACTTGCAAGGGAGCAACCTCATGGTTCAGACATCACTGTTCACAAGAATGGTGTCATGGCAACCTGGTTCCAAACTAAGTTTTCGAAAATCCACAGAAGCCAATATCAACAGAAATACTTCCATGGCTTTTCTTTTTAAACAGCTTTGTTTTCCAAAGGAAGCAGGGTTCTTTAAACAAACATTCCCTGTCATGTTGCAACTCGAATATTGCAGTATTGTGCTAGTGCATGAAAAGGGAAATGGATTAGAAACATAAATGGAGCTACCTAGTCTATTTGCAGTCAATCTAAGAGGAATGCAGAAAGCAATGACAAATAGTGCAAAGTAAATTAGACTTAAAACTCCTTCAGCTTTAACCTAAAGGATTATTTATATCTCAATTACTAGTTAAAATTATTTGGTTATGACCATGTTCTTGGCTGGGCAGCCAGAGTTATACTAAATAATGTACATTAGACTCAAGGGGTATCACTCGATCTCAGTGCAGAGGGGAATGCAAGAGATTGGCCTGTAAATAGAAAATGTATTGCTCTATTTCAAGGATCTCAAAGAGCTTTACTGGTATTAATGAACTAAGCCTCAAATCCTCCATAATACATATTATCCCCATTTTACAGATGAGGGACTGTGTACAGCAAGATGAGACATACCCAATGTACCATAACCTACAGCAGAATCCAGACCCCCCTCACCCAAACCCCTGCACTGGCCATCACTAACACATCTCACATATGAGGTGTGATCCAAAAAAGGGCCAACCTGGGGGTGGCTGATTTCACCAGTGCCACAACAGAAGGGCTGCAAATATGATTCTAAAGGGCTGGATCCTCAACTCCAAATCCAGCCACTGTTTTGCTTCAGCCACAGATGACTAGGCAGTTGACTAGTCCAGAGGTGGGCAAACTAGGCCCGTGGGCCACAGAGGTCAGCTAAGAGACACTGAAAGTGACTAACAGAATCTGCTTAGAGCTTTTACAAACACAGCGGAGGACTGGCCTGCAAGTCAGCACAGTCACAGCACAGAGAGGGCAATAGAGGGAAGAGGAATCAGACGCGCATTGCAATGCATCACGTCTTAAGAAACAATGCAAGACTGACACAACCCAGGCTGGTTATGTCAAGTACGAGCCATGTCCAAAGCAGCTCCAGAATGAAGCCACTTGGCTCCTCCTCCTCCTCTACAGTAAGCCAGTTCTGTTGAGCAGCAGATGTTTGCTCTCCACCCTACCCACCAACGAGGGAAGCTGGCACACTGTGCACAGTGACCAACATTGACACTACACCTTGCCCTCTTGCTTTACTTACCGCCTCTTGGCCCTGCATTCGGACTCTGAAGAGTTTCACAGGGCGTGAGCCGAGGTACCTGGTTCTGGTATCGGAAAGATCTCCAGTGACTGGATCCAGGACAGTTCGCAGTAGCACACCGTTCTTTTATTTAGGGGAGGGAGAAAACTCACTTTAGTTCATGATCACGGAGATGGACTATTGGCCGAGGCAGTTATACTTAATGAGAGAAGATGTTGTTTTTAACTAGTCTTTTTTCCTCTCTTTCTTTTTTTAAGAACTGAGGTACAACGTGACTTCCCCCGTGTCACAAAGGAAGTCTATGGAAGAATTGGTCATTGAACCCCGATTCCAAGTGCAGAACCTTATAGTTCCTCTCACTCAAAACCTCTTCCCTAATGATCAGAGTTTACAGTCTGGCAACAAACAAGATGCCCAGGTAAAGATCCTGGGCTGGACTATTTGGAAGAGCCCGGTTGTTTTCATCCCATGTAGCGCTTGTCAAAACAACATTTCTATCACAGGATCACCTAGCACTGCTCACGCGAAAGACTGACAACGGGGAGATTACTGGAGCAGACCCTGAGGTCACTGCACGGTACATCCGGGCTCTGCCCTCAAAGAGCTCTCGGCACAGTGTCCAAGAACACTTTTTGGAGAGAATAGTTTCTTTATAATCATCTTCTTTTTAAAAAAGGGCCAAAGCACAAGAATGCATGATTGGTGCTAGGCAACGGCTCAAAGGATTTGCTGTCATTTGATCAGTGGAGTTATTCACCAAAAATCTAACTACAGATGGGGACTTGCTTAACAGCTGGAGCAACTGGGGAATTCCAGACAGGCCCATACACAGAGGGGAATTCAGGGCATAACTCGGCAGATTTTTAGATCCTGACAGGGGATGGCCACATGGAAAGTCTTGTGCGGCTGCACTGGACAATATAATGAGCATTGAATAAGGTCCTTGAGGCTGAATGTCTCTCAGAAGGGCTGGTAGGAACCAGGCAAGTACTCCTCACCTGTAATCCGATGTTCAAGTAGAGGAAGCCAATGGAGCCTCGCTCGCCCAGATCATCCTGTTTTTCTGCCCCGCCCATCTCCACAATACACAGTGATTCTGGCTGTGCAGGGAGGGCCTGCATACTCAAGGGTTGTAAGCAATCCTGTAGGAGACAGAAAGGAACTATAGCATGCAATGAACACAAGCTTTGTCTCTAAGGAGCCTAAAGGTCACTCTTCAGCATCTGTAAAGAACAGTGTTCAATTCACATACAAAATCCTAAGAGAATTATTTATAGTTTCCTAGTGTGCAAGAGTTTTGGATCCATCTGCCTCACCTCCTGGCTTTCCCCAAATGATGCTGCATTTGCACCCCGGCAGCCTGGCCCAATGGCTCGTGGTCCTGAACTATAACGCAACTTAACTGCTGAGCACCTTTAGCTGCTAGAGGCTGGTGGCCTAATGTAAAAGTTGGCAGTCAGCCCAGGCACAAAACCTATGGGTCTAACATCTACTAGGGCTGCCAAGCGATTAAAAAGATTAATCATGATTAATTGCACTGCTAAACAATAACAGAATATCATTTATTTCAATATTTTTGGATGTTTTCTACATTTTCAAATATATTGATTTAAATTACAACACAGAATACAAAGTGTACAGTGCTCGCTTTATAGTTAGTTTTGATTACAAATATTTGCACTGTAAAAAACAAAAAGAAACAGTATTTTTCAATTCACTCCATACAGGTACCGTAATGCAATCGGTCATGAAAGTTTAACTTACAAATGTAGAATTATGTACAAAAATAACTGCCCTCAAAACCAAAACAACGTAAAACTTTAGCACCTGCAAGTCCACTCAGTCCTACCTCTTGTTCAGCCAATCACTCTGACAAACAACTTTGTTTACATTTACCGGAGATGCTGCTGCCTGCTTCTTGTTTACAATGTCACTTGAAAGCGAGAACAGGCATTCACACGGCATTGTTGTAGCTCATGTCACAAGATATTTGTGTGTCAGATGTGCTAAATATTCTTATGTCCCTTCATGTATCAACTATCATTCCAGAGGACATGCACTCATGCTGATGATGGATTCTGTTTGACAACGATCCAAAGCAACCTGGACCAATGCATGTTCATTTTCATCATCTGAGTCACATGCCACCAGCAGAAAGTTGATTTTTTTTTGCTGGTGGTAGTTTGGGTTCTGTCGTTTCCGCATCAGAGTGCTGCTCTTTGAAGATATCTAACAGCATGCTCCACACCTCATCCCTCTCAGTTTTTGGACAGTACTTCAGATTCTTAAACCCTGGGTTGACTGTTGTAGCTATCCTGAGAAATCTCATATTGGAACCTCCTTTGCATTTTGTCAAATCTGAAGTAAAAGTGTTCTTGAAAAGAACAACGTGTGCTGGGCCATCATTTGAGACCTTCATAACATGAGTTATGTTAAGTTGCAGTGGGGGAGGTTTAGGTTGCATATTAGGAAACACTATTTCTCTAGGAGGGTGAAGAAGCACTGGAATGGAGAGGTTTTTAAGGCCTGGCTTCACAAAGTCTTGGCTGGGATGATTCTGTTGGTGTTGGTCCTGCTCTGAGCAGGGGGTTGGACTAGATGCCTCCTGAGGTCCCTTTCAACCCTGAGATTCTATGATTCTAGGACATATATGGCAGAATGCGTGTAACACAGAGCAGGAGACATACAATTCTCCCCCAAGGAGTTCATTCACAAATTTAATTTATGCATTGTTTTTTTTTTTAACTAGCATCATCAGCATGGAAGTGTGTCCTCTGGAATGATGGTTGAAGCATTTAGGGGCATATGAATGTGCTTAGCATATCTGGCATGTAAATAACTTGTAATGCCTGCTATAAAAAGTGCCATGCAAACGCCTGTTCTCACTTTCAGGTGACATTGTAAATAAGAAGGCGGCAGCATTATCTCCCATAAATGTATACAAACTTATTTATCTGAGCCATTGACTGAACAAGAAGTAGGACTGAATGGACTTGTAGGCTCTAAAGTTTTACATTCTTTTGCTTTTGAGTGCAGTTATGTAACAAAAAAAAAATCTACATTTGTAAGCTGCACTTTCACAATAGAGATTGCACTTCAGTACTTGTATGAGGTGAATTGAAAAATACTATCTTTTGTTTTTCATTTTTACAATGCAAATATTTGTAATAAAAATAATGATATAAAGTGAGCACTGTGCACTACATTCTGTGTTAATTGAAATCAATATATTTGAAAATACAGAAAAACATCCAAAAATATTTAATAAATTTCAGTTGGTATTATACTGTTTAGTTGTGCAATTAAAACTACGATTAATCCCTATTAATTTTTTTGAACTAATCTCATAAGTCAACTGCAATTGACAGCCCTAATATTCACCATGGAAAGGATGATGCAAAACCAAGCCTATTTTAACTGTCCGTTAAAAAATGCTTTTCTTTGCCACAGGTAAATGGAAGAGCAGAAGTCCACAAGGGAACCATCAGCAACCATTCTTGAGAAACCAGAGTTTCTGCCTACTGGAAACGGAGACAGTTTATGATGGAGGCAGAGTGTAGCCTCCTACGCCTTTAGGCCCTACTGATTGTGGACATCAAGGGGTAGCTGAGATGGGGGAGTCTGCCAAGGGTTCAAAATAAAAGGCTGCACTTAGCCCTGATTCAGCAAGGGGGACAAAACGCGCTCAAATTAACTCGTTCCCCACCATTGGTTAAAAATTCTGGTTTGGATTGGACCATCAAATTATCCTTGTAAAGGAAATTCTGGAACTCATAGGAAGAGTGTTCACAGGCTGCATTATGTTTAGCTGAAGAAACAGACTGTCCTAATTACAAGGGTGCAGTAGCAAAGAATAACAAACTTTAATTTTATAGACTTCTATGTCTGCAGCTTCTAGGTGTCACAACACTGACGGGCAAGTTTCCCAAAGAACCCCAAAAGCAGAAGCAAACTCCCCAAACATCCAATCCTGAGCTCTGTTCTGTAGCTACTCCCATTAGATTCAACAGCAGCTCTCTGGGTGGAGTGGCTTGAGAATTAGGCCCAAAGTAAAAAGAGTAAGGAGTCTTCCCTAAAAGTACACCACACGTTTCACCCTTGTAGCTAGGGTGGGCAACAGCAGTGCAGCTGGGAGATGTACTTCCCAGCATGGGTAAACAGACAAGCATTAGCTTGGCTGGAGCTAGCGTTTCAATATAGCAGAGTGGCTGCAGGGCATTGGCAGTGGCTTGGGCTAGCCGTCCGAATTTGTCCTCAGGTGGCTAGCCTGAGCTGCCATGATCTACCTGTGCTGGGGATTACAGCAGCTTCCTGTTGGGCAGACACACCCTAATCTTAATTTTACAGAATGCCTAGATAAATCCAGGATCACTGAACCAAGAAGCTCTTCTTTGTGCATTTGCTGGCATTGGTATATCCAAATCTGAGGCAGAAGAAAATAAGGCAACGCTATAGTACTGTCTGCAACGGATACTATACGGAAGGTAGCTTGGTATTGGTTCAGTAACATGACACAATCCCAAGTGAAGCATTTATGTAATAAATGGCAGCACAGGAAGCAAACAAAGCTGGATGTTCTTCTAAAACATCCGCTCTAGGAATTATTTTGGGAGCGTTCTCTGGCCTATGTTCTACATGAGGCCAGACTAGATGATCACAAGGGTCCTTTCTGGTCTCAGACTCTACGAAAGTTCTAAAGCCAATGTGTCTGAAGACTTCAGACCAGTTGCAAAGAGCAAAGAACAAGCACAAAGGAAAAAGCAAATCTCAGGATGTGCTCACCGAAGGGTCAAGGGAAATAATTCTGACAGTGTTATCCACCAAGCCAACAGCAAGGAAGCGGGAACGCTGCTCTCCAGGAGGAACGTTGGCCAAGCTCATGCAGACTACATCAGCTGACATCTCCTTCCTCTCTGTGTACTCATTCAGCTGTCCTGACTGAGAAGGAAGGCACAAAAGGATTATCAACTAGGGGATGGGCAACCTGGGTCAGACACAACCACCCATCTCAACCTTCACCTATTGCTCAAGCCAAGGCTCTGGATTTCAAATTAAGTTCACGTAACATCTCCCACTTTTAACGATTCTTTATAGCCTGGTTTCGGCCAGGATGGGAAGCACCAGAACACACCACAGAACTGTGAGAAAGCACATAATTTCCAGCCTGAGCTCTGGACTTGGGAGCTCCACCTGAAACAAGCCTTTGAAGATTTGTCCATCTGTATTATTTCATCAACGACATTCTACGGGCTTTACAGGGTTCTGTCACGGCCCCATTCTAAAAGGCCTCTTCCCTCCTGAATCCTACTCTGCAGATACGTCAGCAGTTCCATTCTCACTGAAGCTGTAACCCAGCCTCCAGTCCCTATGTCAAAGCTCTCTGCAGTTTTAAATCCACGTACTGGGTCCATTTCAAAGTAGACTAATTCTCCTCCAGTCAACGCTATCACCACTTGTCTCTGGTTCACAGCACACTTTACGATGGTTTTCTTTCCTGGTGTCTTCCATTCATTCACCCTTTTGTCTGCTCGGATGTGCCGGATGCCATCTGGATAAACCTAAAGCAGAAAAATAATACAGAAATAAAATACAACTAACCCATCCATCGTGGGACCCAGCTCCCTTGTTTTTCTGACACGGGAGCTCCAGTGGCTCCCAATGGTGACCAGTACTAGGCAACTCTAGACCTATTGACTACACAATACATAGACTTGTACAACAAAGCAAGTTACAAGCTGGAGACTACTCTCCAGTGGGCTCATGGCAGGGTCCCTCTGAAAACTTATGTGGGCACAGGCCTGGGAGCCAGTCTTAACCAGTTCTGGAGGAACTGGGTACAACAGATTCCAGCAGGTCCAACCTTACTGATAAGGTGAACAAGAGGAGGAGCCCGGAAAACAAGGTCATGCTCCCAGAAGCCACCCTGGCCAAGCTTGTGGAACTTCTGGCAGAAACTTTTCAGCATGGACATCAGGAGCAGCAAAAAAGCCTTGGCCCTGCACCAAGTAGAGAATGGCAGATATAGGTGGACAGGATGTCTGAGGGTAACCTTACCTGTACCAAAGCATCATCCCCCAACAAGGAACAGGACAAAGTGGGGGTGGTACCCAGGAATCCAGAGTCAGTCACTTCCTCTACAGTCTCTCCGATAGACAGCACCAGCGTGGCGTTTACGAAGGACACGATAATATAGGCGTCAAATTCATCTGGTCAGGAAGACAGAAGGAAAAGGGGCTGCTGATTAGATACAAGGTCTCTGAACAAGAGTGTGGAGACTGTCAGATGACTAACAGTTATTCCTCAAAATATTCCAACAGTAGTTCCTTCATCCACTAGCAGCATTATGCAGAAGTTTGTTTCAGGAAACACCACACAAGAGAATTAGCCTCAAACCCTCAAAGGTTCAAGATCTAGCCAGTGATTCAGGGGATGGTTCAGAACACAAAGTCTAGAAGACAGTACCAACTACAACTGCCCTTTAACTGATAATAAGAGAGGCAGAAACCTTGAAGTCTATGCTTGCTCCATTCAGCTCCGGAAATTTAAGGGCCCAATGCAATTCCCACTGAAATCACTGGAAAGACTCAGCTTCAGTGGCCCCATCCTAGAGACCTTTACGCACCCAAGCAGTTCTGTTGACTTCACTAGGATTACTCACACGACTAACGGCTTCTAATAAACATGGGCAGATGGAGTTATTTAGTATTATTGCAAAAGGAAGTTAGAATAAATATGTCAGAAGACCATTGTCTTGGAGGTCCTCAGCACTACCCCTAGCTCCAGCCTTGTCCAGGAGTTGCTAAACAACCTTACATTTATGTAGCCATCTTTATGGGCTCTAGAGGTGAATGAGGGGTGGCTGTCAGGGGCTCTGGACAAACACAAGACCAGGGTAGGAACGTTGCGTTTAGCCTTCACTGCCAGCCTCTCTCACTGGGTGTGGCTGCAGGCACAGTGCTTTGGAGGTGAAGGAGCGACACCATTCCCAGCCTCTGCTAGCAGGACTCACTAGAAGAAAAAGCATGGGAGTACAGGCAGGAGGTTTGGATGGGGAGAAGAGGAAGCTTCTGCTCCAGTCCCAGCCTTTCCTGGCACCTGTCATGGTGGGCAACTAACAGGAAGATTTTTTAAAAAAAGGTATTAAATAAAACAAAAATCTTCCAACAACAAAATACAGCTGAATAAATTTAGAACTGATCAATCCCATCGAGGAATGGAGCCAGGAGCTTTGATGTAGAAACCAGAATGTCCCAAATAAACAACTCAGCTCCTCTACAGAGTGCTGACACAGCTGGCAGGAAGTGCCATTTCTTACACACGAAAAATCGGTTTCGTTCAGCACATTGCGAAGTGTTTACAGACCTACTGATCACAATACGAGACAAGAACGCTTCGAAGGGGCAAGAGAATTTTCTTTCTGTCCTGATCGTTATCCATTGATCAGTGTTTCCCATGATTAGCATGTGAAATGGGAGATAGGTAAGTAGAAGGTCAATTCTTAAACATGCAATAAAATACAGGACACTGCCATTCTTAGGTTTAATTCAGGATGCCAGCAAATGCAGGGCAGTGGCTTACAGGGGCCAGTCCTGAACATGCTGTCAGTCTACAGCTAGGCCACGTTATTTTTGAAGGCCCAAATGGGTTAGTAGAAATAGTTCAGCAAGTGGTCACTCTTCTTCCTCGATCTGTTCGGACAGACAGGTGTTGCCAAACCTGCTGTACCGCACTTGGGAGAGAAAAGTCTCTTATGTACAGCTTAAAATATGCATGTGGTAAAACAACATTTTAGTGACTAATACCCGGCACACAGACCATAGCTTTGTGATCACCATACTGAAGGTCTTAATAAAACTAAAGCCATCCCATCTTGGGCTGCAAGATTAGTAGCATCAATTACTGGTCTATTAGGTGACTAAGGCTCTGATCCTACAATGTGACTGATGGAGGTGGACCCCTTCAGGGAGACTCCATGTGTGTGTAAGTCCCCACGGGGATAGATCACACTCCAAGATCAGACCCTAAAGATGGAATTCTTTGCCACTGAATATCAAATCGAAAGACTAAAATCCTTTTCAGTTATGCAGTGGTCTAATAATAGCACCGTTACTGTGTTTGCCTTGTGATTTTTAAAAGCAGATGTTACTGGTTTTACAGAACCCTTGTTAGTATTCACTGGTTACTTTCACTACAGTGGACACCATCACCTGAAAGCCTCATTCCTTCTCAATCACTGGAAACCTATACCAACTTCCTTGAAAGGAAGTTCCAATAGCCATCCTTCAGATTGCTGAATAGTTACTGATCTAGACACACACACTGTCAAGGGATAAACTGAAACTTGCATTTTCAAGAGCAAATTCTGAAAATCCCTGTTACTTTTTAGTCATTTCCAGGGCTGTTGCCTTGTGCAAGAGGGCTTCCAGTAAGACACATGACTATCTCCCAGCAGCCATGTGATTAGGAGCAGGACAGAAAGAACTCTGCTCCCATTTGAAAGCAACAGCTGAAAGAGTCCTGTTCAAAATCAAATTCCTGTTTGATCAGTAATACTTAATTAGATTATAGATTTTTTTGGTACTGATTTACTCTCTATAATTTGATGAAATCACCAGAATCTCACATTATACTGGCGTGTTCAATGAATTCATGTTCCATTGCAGCCAAAATGTTTTTGCCTGAACTTTTGTATGACTGTTTATAGTCTCTCCATTGGAAACTTTGAAATAAAGGGCATGATTTAACAGCACGAAATAAATGAATAAAATGCATTCATCAGGATTCCAGCTGACATGATTTTGCTTTAGAATGCGTAGTAGTTAATTGGAACTAGGTTTCTGAGGCACAATGAAAAATACAGCATTAGAACAGAGGGCTGCTCTTTTTCCATAAGAAAAATCTCTATTTAACCCAGCACAACCCAGTGTACAGAAAATCTGACTGGCTGGAGTTCTGACTGGAGATGTATTATTCTGCATGCTCACATAAAAGGTCTGAGATGCTTACTACTGCTGTAATTACTGCAGTGACCTCCTCTCAACAAAGAGGCGTAGTAAACAGAGAAAAATATTTTGATGATTCAGAGGAGTCACACCTGGATCCCATCTCCAGTTTCCACACAGCATATTTTCTGTAGCTTCATGAATTTGTCATGACAACTTATAAAAAATGGCAAACTTAGGCACAGTACTTTGTACTATGGTCTTACACATTATTAATACAATATTCTATTTGAGTTGATCTATTAAAATTCCTTCCTATAAAACCAATCTGTGCCTTTAATCTAACTTCCAGACACTGCCACAGAGCTCAGTTTACATTGTAGAAATGCTAGAACGAAGTGGGAGGATCGGTGAGCATGTGAATGGATGAGTGCTACAACACTGCACAGCAATATACCCACTTTTAGGAGGTGTAGATGGAACAGTAGTAAAAAGGAATTGCAGAGAACATGCAAATTCATGGAGATTCTGGGATCAAGTCCCAAGACACCATATTTCCCTGGGAAGCCCCACTCACGGGTTAGAGCCCAGGGATACTTCTGTAGGAGGAATTATAGGCTATCTTGTTCTCTGAATCCCTGGACCTTCATACAGATTAAGTTAAAAAGAAGTGTCCAGTTTGCCTCGGGTCTACTTCGCCATTCAAATACACAGATACACTCCCTATTCACATGACAACTCCTGTGTCAAAGCAGTCTCTAAATATACACACTCAGTGTGCTCATTGTTCACTGGCCTCCTCTTGGAGTTTGGAAGCAAATCCAAGGGGAAAGCCCACCTAAGGCAATTCTAGGAATGCTTGGCTAGCAATACCCTGGTTTAAGAGGTATAGTTACTATTGTCCCCAGAGGATCATGGGAGGGGATGGGGATTCAAAGAGTTGCTTTCTGATCCCCAGCCACACAATGAAGGTTTGGGGCAGACAGTACAAATACAAAGATTGCCAACTGCACAGACTTCTGGAATTCATTTACTGTAAAACTCAGCATAAAAGTAGCCTCAAGACTGCATTTCTCTCTGGGTAACCTGCGAGACAGCACAGTAGCCCCTAGCAGTAGGTACACACCTGTGGTGATCAGCACCTCCACCACCAGCCACCTGTGGAAGAGAAAAAGAGGCTTGGTATTGGTAGTGTGTATCACCACGTACCAGCCAGAGTTAGTATTTGCCTTGAAGGCTGCAAACCAGCATGTGCATGTTGAGGCAGAGAGATTCAATTTGGTACCTGGTCGGGAATCAGGTAACCTGCATTACAGACAAACGAAAAACCCTCGGTGACACTTCGGTACAGTTTCAAGAGGAGATGCACATTTTAAAGGGTGCTGCGTTCTCTTTGGTTAAACCCAGTAAAACTAGCTGAAAAGACAAATTGCTACAATTTGGGGATCACTTTTAGACTGTGGTGCCCAAATGAGGCTGCCCTCATCTTTAAAATAGAAATGCTGCTCATGGAGCCCAGAGTCCAGCCTTGTTTGCATGGATCAAGAGGAATGATTGTAAGGTGGAACCTGCATTATCTCTGGGCTACCGTTCTGGAATAAGGAGTGTGTGTGGTATTCTGGTCCATTGTATGTAAATGTAGCCATGACCCATAGTCTCCTGACAGGTAGCTAATCCTCTAGATACCCCAAACATGTAAGATGCATTAAAGAGCAGTCACAGCGTCATGGAATGAGGCTACAGATATCCATTACTCTGTGGAGCGTTCGTGCATTTTAGAGACATTTCATTTGCTAGAGCACCCGGTAGCTTGGGTTTGTGGTAGCAAATTGGGAATCTTTCTTGGCTTCCAACTTCTGAGAAGGATAAGCAAGACCAGAATCTACAGCACTCTGGAGACCTGAAATGCTCTGTCCTTGACTCTATTATTACTGGGGAGCTTGCAAGCATTTCCTGTTTAGTTCTTTAAATGTTGCTCAACTTAGGCTGCATTCTGAAGTCCTGAAAAGTTGGGGATATAAACTGGAACCAGTTCCAACAGGAAGTGAATTCCATAGCAAGGTCTGAAGTTCCTAAAGAATGCTGAGCCCAATGCAAGAGACATGCCACTCACTAAGGCTGCTCACACGAGAGGCTGCGTCCCAGCAACAGAGTGAAGCCTCCATTCCAGCAGCACAGAACTCATGTAAGCAGCGCTAGTGAAATCCCTTACAAATAACCTAGAAGGCAATCTGTCAGCACTTGCAATAGCTTCACTTCAGGCCTTCAAAGAGGCGGTGCTAGCAACCTAGGTATTTCTGAAGAGCTCTAATCTCACCCCAAAGAGGGGGTTGTATTCCTCCATTGTTTCAGCTGAATGAAAAACTATGCTTTGTGCTGCTGTTTTCATATAGTCCTCCCTTGGCACTGGTCACCCCGCACACACTGCTGGGTGTCTGGCTGGGAAATGCTGCCTACCCCAGAGCATTATCCACCTTTTGTAGATTAGCAGGTACAGAAGTATTACAAATCAAAGCCTTAGGCAGGTGTATTCTTATCTGCCTTTTTCTAGATATGCCTCCTGCTGCAGTTACCACTGAGTGTGTGTAAAACACAACTGTGCACCACATCCTCTCTCCACGAGGCAGGCGTGTGGTCACTGATGCTAATTAAAGCCAGAACCTCGTGAACTCAGATTGGCTTGATTTCACCTGGCACTGAGCCCAGCTGCTTCCTACGCGGAATGCCTATCAGGAGCAGCACGTAGGAGATGGTTGCTGCTGCCTACCACACATATTGGATGCTTCCTTTCCAATGAAATAGGCAGAGTAACAATTTTGGGGAAGCCAAAGGTGGTTTCTAGACACAGAGCATGTCTGGTCTTTGCACACACCTTACACCGTGCAGACAAGGCCGGTGTGTCAGAACAGCTAGCTGTTACGGAGAGCACACTGTTGCATTACCGAGCACCCTTTCCATGCCCTTGGACAATAGAGATTGTTTTAGTCTGTGCTTGAGGGAAGGATGATGTACCTTCAATGTGTCTCCTCACAGTCCAAACAGCATTAGGGTTACCAGGCAGCTCTGAGACGGCCATTTCAGACACCTAGCAGGAAATAAGAGCAGAGTATCTTTGAAAACAGGTTCAGATTAACAGATGTTTACCCCAGTCAAACACTGAAGCAATTAGTGACTAGTGGTTAATGCTTTTCACAGCTACACAGGGCAGCTGGGGCAGTTCTCAGTTCCCAGTCTCACTCTCTGGCCTGGAAATGTTGTTGAGGCAAAGTATTCAACACACCAGACACGGACAGAAAAGTGACTCACGTCACCTCATTAAGTGACACCTCAAGCTGAACAGCTTTGTGATTAGTCCTGTCCATCCATCCTCAGCCAAAAGGACGGTGGCCGTGACCTGGATTCCACCAGATGGGGAGTTAGGGATCAGAGAAGGGCCCAGAGAATCTCTGGAGAAGAATATCAATTTCATATGCTGTTTGCATGGGGTAGCCGTGTTGGTCCCAAGATATGGGAGACACAAGGTCAGTGAGATAATGGCGTTTATTGGACCAACTTCTGTTGGTGAGAGAGGCTTTTGAGCTACACAGAGCTCTTCTTCAAGTCTGAGAGCTCTGTGAGGCTGCTCAGTGTCACAGCTACATACAAGATGGGGGTTAACACATGTTGCACCTTACAACACTCTGTAGCCCACTAACTCTCTTTTGTCCTATAACTGCAGACATATTAATTGCTTGCTTCATTTAAAATAGTCGCCTGCAAAAAGTGTTAACCCCTTATGCTTAACGATCCATCCCACCTTGTATTTAGCTGGGACACTGTGAGCCTCTCTCTCACATCTAAAGAACTCTGCAAAGCTCAAAAGTTTGTCTCTCTCACCAGCCAGAGTTGGTCCAATAGAAGATACTACCTCCCCCACTTAGCTTGTCTCTCTCAATTCCACTTGTTCACATGCCTAAAAGGATCACATTCAGGGATTACAGGGTAGTATGTGAATGGAAAACCTATGGTTATCAATCCTGCACACTCCAGCACCATAATCCTTGCAGATGGACAAGGACTGACTGCATAGTCTGAAGAAGAAATTACATTTACACAGTGTCTTGGGCAGAAAAGGGCACAAGAGCAAAGCCCTTTAACAGCTACACCCAGGACAGATTGTTTAATTACAGTGTCATCGTGAGCACCCCACCATAAGTTCAAGAAGGGCCTTAACAGAACAACCTCGCATTCCTGCTTTGGATTTCTGGAGCTGAGGGGATCTTACCTCAAGTCCGTGCCTTAGGACCCTCAGAGATGACCGAGGCCCCCGTCCACAGGCCACATATAACTGGGGTGTATCTTCATTGGCCAGATCCGCTATCTGTGGAGGAACAGTGAGTCACACAATAAGTGTAAGGAGACGAACAAAAACCCTCAAATGTTTGCCCTGTAATCTGCTTTCTGAACAAAGTTTCAGTAGTTTAACGTAACTGACGCTGCTACAGAACACCCCGTCTGCTGCACTGGACAACCACAAAATGTAGGTCATGTCTGATGCAGAATACACGAGGCCTTGTCTAACAGTCATGATAGAGGGCGAGCACTGGGCTGGTGCATTGCACTCCATTTCCAGACCCGGGGTATATGTGTACCCTGATGGAACTGATAACTGATAATAACCCTTTCAGAAAACGTCTATTTCCTGAGGTTTAGCTTTACACCTTGTCATCCTTCTCCCAGGGTTCAGGATTTAGCAAACCCCCCTTTTTGTCAGTGCTTTCAGTAGTTACACTCAGGCAAAACCAAGGCAAATAATCAGAGCAAGACTGAAATGAGATCATTCCTGGTGCTTTTCTTTCTCCATTTTAAGTGGATTCCCTAAAATGTTTCCATTTCCGTAAGGCACCTCAAAGACTAACTGACTTAACAGTACAACTGATGATACATTGATCTGTTTCTGCGGTTACACAATTGTAATGGCCCTGCATCCCTAGAGGCAGGCTGGTAGGAAAGGGGAGGAGCAAGTGTCCATAGATGATGACATACCTGACAAAACAAGATAGGAGACAAACTGTCCAGCTCATCCACCAACACCAGGTTCTTGAGTGGTCGTGGCTGGAAAAAGAAAGTGTCTCCTTCCTCCAGGGGCATGGCGGAGGAGAACTCCGGCTCCTCGTCATCATCTCCCAGATGGGCTATCTGGTACAGGTAACTTCAGACACAAAGCAAGAGCAACAGCATAGTCAGAGCCTACTACAGCCACAGTTCAGCCATGAAGTCAGTGTGGGTGTGGAGGGAGTCAGAACCAGTAATGTTTCCACAGAATACCTGGCTATTTCAACTCTCACCTGGAGGGATTGTTTTCTTGGGGAGAGGAAGGAGGGGCAAAGGGTTATTTTCAAAGCTCTTGCCCAGTTCTGACTTCCTCCTTTATCATTGTTTCTGGCAGAAGACTCTGGTCAGCTCTGTGCTCACCCCATTTGCCCTGGCTCCTAGATTTTCCTGTCTCATAGCAGGAAGAGCTAAATGATGAAACCTTTGGAGAACAAAACCACTGGCTAACAGCCTCTGAGTCTGCATGTTTTAGGCAGGAACACTGTCAAGTGCTATTTTCTAGGTGTTCAAAAATCACCTGCTACCCTGGCTTATAAGCTAGACTATTAATATAAGCACGTTTTACAGCCATATAAGGAAAACAGATCCATTAGAGAAAGACTGAACTGTTTCTTGTGTTCTTTTTGCTCTGGTTTGGTCCGTTGATCAGAACTAACAGCTAGACTTTTGTTAGTTGGCTAGAGCTCCACCTGCTGGCTGACTCTACAGGAGCTGAACTTAAACTTACAAGACATGCTTGGAAACTCAGGTACTAAACTACATGCATGTCAACTCCAAATTTGCATATACAACTCTGGTAACTGTGGAGGATACTTTCTCCAGGATACAGTAATGGGCTTAAAAACTGGTCACTGCACTTGGACAAGTCAGACCATCAACTCGTTAAGGCCCAGCCCCTGTCTTTTTACACATTCTACCAACAACCCCGGCAATCTGTCACGCTACTGAGAGTAACCGTAAAAATCATGAGGGCACATGAAGGAAATGCAACAATTTACTCACTGGTTTCCAAATTCAGATGCCACAAAGAGGAACCCTGTTTTCAGCACACACATGGCAGCAGCCCCAGGAACAGTATCAAAATACTTCAGTCGGATCTCTGTCACCTGAAAGCATCGGAGAGGAAGGAGTAACGGTGAGTGAGACAGCTCAGTTCAGTCCATCTCCAGAGATGGGCTATGTTCCTTCACACACAAGAGTGCAGCCCACTTTCCCATTCAGAAACACAGAACTGATGTATTTGAGATTGTAGCTTATTACAAGACTGCCTTGGAGTTACCATCAAAGGAAGGAAATTAGCAGTGACTGAGCAGAGCCAAGAGCACTTGCCTTAGCTATAGCTTGAGGCCCCTGCTTTCACTCCCCATGTTCAAACTGGACGGCATTCTGAATGTAAACACAAGCCAGGCTTTCTGCTTTACTCTTGAGGCTATTTTGCATGGGAATCTGAGCTCAAAGCTTACAACTTAAGACTTGAAAATGTTCAGCAGCCCTACGTAGAGAGAGACAACCCCCCACCCTGGCATCCATGTCATTCACTCAGAGGATTGGGTAGATGTCTCTTAGAATGGCCACTTACAGTTCTGACAGACCTGAAGTTGCCATGATGGTTCCTATGAAAAGCCCGAGGCCAGTCTTAAACTACTAACGGCAATGGAGGTTTGTGGCATTTCAGGAGGTTTTTTCCTGAGACCACAAATGGGATCGCTACAGCACAGATCTCCTGTTGAAGCTGGGGTGGGAGGGAGGAAGAGAGGGGAGGAATGGCCAGGGCAGCAATGATTGGCAGCACAAAGCTATTCCTATCTTTTCCTATTAGTTTCAGAAGGAGAGTTTGTTATCCCAACTGAAAAAGGTGTGCGACATGGGATGGCCAAACTCTGCCCAACTGCCTGCATCTAGTTTGCATAAAACCGAACAGCCTGCAGACACCCAGATATTCAATCCACCGATGCAGCCAAGTATTGCGCCTCAGATCGAGGATCACTGCACTCTGGAATCTGTTGGCTTAGGGAACCGTGTCGCACAATTTCCTAGGCCATATTTTGGAATAAGCGATTTGGAGCAGGGACCCCAGGTAACATTTTTTAAAGTGCCCATATGACTTAGCAACCTGTCTTCTGTGGTTTCAAAGCTGTCATCTTCTGTCTGTGTGTTTCGCGAGCGGTGACTAGCAAGTTATGGCAGCTGCCATCTAGTAGGGTAGATGCAGAGTTATTCTCTATACACAGCTAGAGACCAAGTTAAAAATCATTTGAATGAGGGGAAAGAATGCTCTAGAACTAAGTATGATCACAGTGGAAAAATGCAGCATGACGGGGAATCTTCCCAAGGACATATTTCAAGTAGTATAAGTAGCTTCCTCCTCAATCTACCTACCATGTCTTCATCAGTCTCGAGGGTGATTTTGAAGATATCTCCCTGCTCCGTCTGGGCCAGGAAGAAGAACATGGATTTGGTCTTGTGTGTAGCAGAGCAGACAAAAATCATACCCCTCTCTGGGTCATCCAAGTCATTCTGTCACAGGAAAGATAAAACAGAGGTTTATAAATGTTGGAGGTGGAAAGGACATACCAGATCACATTTCAGCAAAGCCATTCCCCTGCAAGGCAGGATATACTCCCCTCGATCAACGGTCCTAGCAAAAGGGAAAGCTTGAGGGACTATAGCAGGCGGAAAGAGTTTCGTGCTTAGTATCCTTCTTCCCAGTGTTCTCCTGACTCGTCAGTACTGCTCTCGGGAAAGCTGATTCTTCCTGACAGACGTTTCTCAGAAGAGCCACAACTGTGAGGCACTCTCCCCCGCTTCCACTCTTCCCCCCGGACGGACAATCTCACACACTGCAGAGCCAGTTGTGGTACACAAGGGTCACTAGCCCTATAAAACTGATCTGTGGCATCTGCTCTTTGAGCAAATACCACCAAAGCCACACACAACGTATGCTAGTGACCCAAAGTCGGCAAGCTAGAGCCTACTTTGTTTCAACAAAAGGAAACACTTCCTCATACAGCGCACAGTTAACCTGTGGAAATTGTTGCCAGGGATGTTGTGAAGACCAAAAGAATAACCGGTTTCTAAAAAATAATTAGGTAAGTTCATGGAAGATAGGTCCAGCAATGGCTATTAGCTGAGGTGGTGAGGGATGGAACCCCATTCTCTGGGTGTCCCAAAACCTCCAATTGCCAGAATCTGGGACTGGATAACAAGTGATGGATCACTTTATAACTGTCCTGTTCTGAAGCACCTGGCACTGGCCGCTGTCAGAAGACAGGACACTGGGCTAGACGGACCATTGGTCTGACCCAGGATGGCCGTTTTTATATATTCCTCTAAAAGGAAACAGAAGGAGGTAGAACAGAGCAGCTGTGGAATTCATCTTCATGTACTAGGGTGAATATCTCCAACAATGCCATGGAAATCATGGTTCATACTACCAGTGCTGCCATCTCAGAGTCTGGTAAGAGAGAAAGGACCATCTCCAGGGTAAACTTCAGAGATGAGATGAACTCAACCCATCACGTCAGATTACAGGCAAACTCCAAAACCTTCCCTTACAGATGACATGGCTGGCTAGTAAGGCAGGCTTTCCCTCCACACCCAAAAGGGTGGCAGCCCGACAGCCTTTCAATCACTATACACTGCCTTCCTCAAAAGCCTCCCTGCAAATAAGCTGATATTGAGTGTCCATGAGGAACCTTTAAAGAAAAGGCCTCTAAAGCAGGGCATCAGAGATAAAATTCTCACCCTTCTCCTGGGAATGGGACATCTGATATCAGGCTGGTCACCGAAGTTTTTGTAGGTGATGTAGTTTTCAGAACAGATCAGCACCCCGCTGGGACCATCGGAGCCACCAGGAACTAAGGGATGAGATGGAAACTTCATTAAGGAAAGACAAAAAACCCTGTTGCTCAAAAGAAATCTGGATAATCTTCATTCGATAGTCTCAGATGTGTATAAACTTGCTTCAGTTTATGGCGGAGAAGTCACTGGGTTGGAAGCACAGGCTTCTGTATCTGCACAAGGCAGAGTTAGGGATGGAGAGCGGGGGGAGGAGAACGAAATGTTGGGGGTCATAAACAGCAGCTTAATATTTCATTTTTACACCTCTCACCCAGTCCCATAAATCAACCCAAATCTTTGAGATGCTCTGGCAACGTGCAACTCACAAGAAGCAAGCTCCCAGGTGATCTCCTGGCACGTCCCTCTCAGAAACTGAAATTACCAGAAATGAAAACCACAAACAGAGTGTTCAGAACCTCTGGAGCCCACTAGCCTAAAATAGCCATAGGGCACATATAAGATACAGCGAACTTCAGAGTAGCCCAGTCAGCATTAAGCCTTTGGGTAACTGTACCATAAATCATGCTCTTCAAATGAATCCTGGATGCTAAAACTCCAAAATAACTTCAGCAATGAGCAGAGCAGGCCACCCCCAAAATCAAAGCTTAAGGTTAGCCCATAACTACCTCTTGAAATCAAGTTGAGATCACATGGAGCTATAACTTTGCTCATATTTCCATTTGTTTTATTTTGTCTGCTGGCAAACTGGTTCACCAAGTTTTTTTAAACCATACCATTCTCCGATGGAAGGTTTCAAATACTTCCATCTCAGAGCCCAATCAGAGCGAAAAAATATCTCCAGGATAAATCTCAGAGAAGAGACATGAAAAACTCATCACTTCGGGCTGCAAGAAAATCAAACTCTTGAAAATTCCATGTATGAAATGAGAATTTTTAGTTTTCACCTGACTTGCAGGCCCAAGTAAGAGCAGGAAAGCAACTCAGGTTATAACTCCTCCCTGGATTCTCTTTCCAATGTGTAATATGTTCCACCCTGTCTTTCTGCTGAGAGAATGGGAAGTGACCTAGGAATGGGAAGGATAAGTACCTGTTATAAGGAAGTTGCCATGCTCCTCCAAAGGTTCACTGTATTTCCTAACTACGTGGTTCAAACCCAGGTCTAACTCATAAAACGTCAGGGTCTGCTGGGTGTTAGCTGCTGCTTCTCCTGTTGGATCGTTGTCAGCTTCCTGGAAAAACAGCACACAAATATTTTGTCTACAGCCAGTAACATTATCTGTACATTTAAAGGAAAAGAGATCTTATGAAGTCTTTGGAAGGTGTTATACTCATTAACAACCACAACAGCAATTCAAAGAGAACACACGACTTGCTCTTGAAAAGCGTTCAGCATCCACCCCTGCCCTTGAAATCAATGGAAGCTGCGGGCGCAGAACCTCAAAGGAGCAAGACCACAGGAATTTTATAGTAACAAACGGGAAGTGAATAGGCAGAATTATAGTCAGTGGCAGACACATAGGCAGCGCTGGTTAGTTCTAACACGTAACCGTAAAGTCTTGGATGGGTATAGAACAGCTGCCCTTGCAGCCAGATATGCTGAGATATACCTGTCAATCCCACCCCAGAGCCTTATATTGATTTTCAATGCTCCCCCTAGCTGCCAGCTATGGTATCACCAGCCCCATGGCAGGATGGAAATGATTCTAGAGTACATTTAAAACCACAATGCTTTCTTGTTATGCTACCACATGCAACTTTATTTTGCATAAAACCATTCATGCACATTCTCTCCCAAATGCACCACCATTATTAATTTCCTGAACACCAGTAATACACTCAGTGTTGTAACAATCTAAAGTGAGATGACACCAAATTCAGTGAGTTTACGGATAATGCATCTATACATGGGGCGGTAATACTGGTGGATCACTGAGAACTTGACAGGGGAAGTGTATTTGGAGGAGCAATTCGGTGGGAGGAAAGATACTGCAGCAGCAGAGGGAGGCAGTTCTAAATGTGAACAGCAGCACTGGAATGAAGTGCAAAGGCTAGAGGAAGAAGACTATACGAAAAGAGCATTGAGCTGGGAGGGCTGTAGTTCACAGTTTAGTAACAGAAGGACCAAGCAATTAAGAGTATTTCAGCTAAGATTGGAAATGAGATTGACAGACAATGAGCAGAGCCCCAGGGAGGTTATCCCAGACAGCTAGCACAGCAGAGAAGGCATGGGGTAAGGGAACATGCTGGGTGAAGGGACATGCTGGGTGAAGGGACACGCTGGGTGAAGGAGGGAGACTGAGCTAGCGGAGCAGAGGGAGTAGGGTAAGAGACAAGGACCTCGTCCCTGGTTACCTCATAGTCCATTTCCAGACAAGCAAACATTGGGTTTTCAAACCCCACATCTACTCCCACCACATGGTAGACCAAGGTGTTGGCCTTGTGGGCTTCCAGTGGGGAAGAAATGGTGAGCCGGGCAGCTGCATCTCTGTTCAGGATGTACACCAGCTTCTGTTTCTCAATGGCACCTGCAGAGAACAACAGTGCATAAAATACCTAGATTGGGGACGCGAAGCTGAAGACAAGTGCGCCACCACCAGCCTTTGCACAAGAACAGCCAACTGACAGCCTTGCAGGAGAACAGAAACGGAACATCTTGTCCCATAATTTCCCCATCACACTTAAGTTATGTCAACTCCCTAACTTCAGTATTGAAAATCTTTACAAATGAATCAGTGACTCAGGCACAGGTTAACCTTGCAGATGACCTTTGTAAGCTCCACTCATGCAAGCCACAACTCAAGGTATGTTCAGTTTGCAGCAGTATCTGTCTGAGGAGCCCAACTCCTTGGCAAAACATGAAGTCAGAGTAGCTAACACAGTAGTTCCCTGGAAACCCTCTAAAATTGCACTGTAATTACAATATGAATTTCTTTCCTGATACACGGCATACTCAGTAATTTACTGAGCAAGTCCTTCTCTCAGCTGTCATCCTGAATAACGGATGAATTGCACAGTGCTACCTTCAGATTAAAAGGAAAGAAGTAGCTTCCTTCCGAGCCAGTCTTATCATTATTTTCGCTATAATAGAGTTAAGTTGCCTGGTAATGCAAACCCTGAAAGTTGGAATAATCTAAGAGTTTATACCTGTAGGGCCTGATCAGAAATGCAGTTGTCTCCATAGTCAATCTCAGAGAAGAGACATGAATTCTTATCATCATTTCAGGCAGAGGAAGTTGGCTGCAACATGATTGGACCATCTGCATCCCAACTTCCCTTTTTCCAATCATCATCATCAAATGGGTTTTTTGCTTACCGCTGCCTGAGCGGATTTCTTTAAAGCACTGTTTTGGCCCAATTTTTGGCACTCATTTGTGCAATCATGACAATAGGCAGGAACAATTCCAAACATCTGGACTTTTCATTCCAATGGCTGGAATTTAATGAAATGCCTGCATGAAAAGCACTTAACTAAGACTACAGCTGTGAAGCAGGCTGCAAAAACTTGTCATCCTTGAAGTAAGGAAAAGGCAAAGCAACAATTCCAAGGAGAATCAGTTTCCCCCACTTACTTCTTTAAATGCTACAACTAAGGAGACAGTACATATACCCATTGACTTACTGATCATGACAGCACGGCCCTTTGGGTCCACAGCCAAGAACTGGCCAGGAACGATTCTGCGACAGCCACTCTTGCCAAAGGTTTCCTGGTGAATCTTCTCAAACATGTTCTTGGAGGGCTGATACTCCAGGATAACAATGCGACCCGAATCACTACCCACCACGATATAGTCTTTGGTTCCACCTGTCAGTCTGAAGGCCATGAGGGAGCGAATGACTCCAAACACTTCCACTGTCAGCAAGGTGTGTACTTTCCCCGTGTTGGGATCCGGGCGGAGCAACTCCAGGATCTTCCCCCGGGAAACAACAATTTCCTGTTGTTTGGTTCCTGAGAAGTCAAAGTCATGAGAAACTTATCACCAACTATAAGTTAGGATGTGTAAAAAAACAGGACATTCAAAGTGCCTTTCAAATGTTAATCAGCAAAGCAAGTCTCTCAGCCTCCAGAGTATTTAAGTATCCAGTTTACAGAGCAGAAAACTGAGGCACAGAAAAGTTAAATGATTTAACTAAAGCCCCACAAACTCAGTGAGAAAACCAGGGTCTGAACTTATAAGTTCCTGGATCCAAGTTCTTTCTTAGGACCAGATCTTCCCCTCAGATTGCAGCCTTTTAGGTAGCAGTACTAACTGGAGCAGAACCTCAGTGAAAAACTAAGCTAAGTAGCTTGTAACTGAAAAGACCTTGCTTTGCTTCAGCATGAAAGTTTCTTAGTTAGGAGAGCAGAGATTACCTGAGAAATTGCCATGGATGGCATAGCTGATGCCAGTAGCTCGCTGCAACGTTAAATTGTAAAGGAACATGGTGGTGACAGATCCACTTCACTCATGCGTCTCACTTATTGAGTCGTCTGTGAACAAAACAGCAACAAAAAATAAGACTATGCCTTATGCAGAACAGGATCTACATTAAACATATTGTGTCAGCCCAAAAGGAACAGCATTAACAGCCTGTGTTTCTGTGCCCCACAGACACAATTTTGAGATTGCAGCTATTATTTTATTCTAACTGGCCAACATTCAGGGACTTTACAAACACTGATTAATCAGGACTCCCCCCAGCCTTCTCTGAGATTATCCCTATTTTAATAATAGGAAAATTTTCTTCAAGCCACAGACTTCAAGTCAGAGTCAAGATTGGAACTTGGGTGTTCCTGGTTCTCTATTCCATGGCTCATTCCACTAGATCAAGTCAGCTATTCACTGAAAGCCCTAGCTTCCTACTCTAGTTACTTAGGGCTTTCATTTTAAAAGACATGTAGTTCCTTTTTAAACAAAGATAGCAGATCAGCTTTATTTGGGGGAGGGGGGTCCTTTAGGCTGACTCTGACATTTCCATCCATGTCACATTCATTTAGAAGGAACAAAGGATAAACTTGTTAATTTGGTGTAGAAATTATTAGCCTACAGTGACTTTTTTAAATACAATTTAAGATCTAAGTTTAGGACAGTCTCTGAGTTGCAGAAAAACTGACATACTAGGTTTGGTTCTGCAGGCACCTGACTTGAGTGACAAACTGAAATGCACTATGCTCTTCGCAAGAAGGACAAGCTGTCAAAACGGACTTCAGTCCTTGTTCCCTGTGTATTTTTACTCCACTTCTGTCTCCTTCTGAGGATTTAATAATACCACTAATACTGTCACCTCATCAGTAGCAATCCAAACACTTTACAGAGGAAGCAAGTGTTATTCCCATGTCACATATGGAAAAACTAAGACATTTAGCGGGAAAGAGCCCAGGTCTCCTGACTTTCAGTTCAGTGCTCTATTCTCTAGATCCCTGGGTTTACAGGTAATGGATGAGAATATTGCAGCTCCTGTTTGGACGTGCTGACAGCAAGAAAATAATAAATCTGGGCTTCATTTAAAACAAATTAAAAACAGGTTAGGTTTAATGTTAGGCTCATCAACCTCGATGGCGGCATTTTAAAAGAGACTGGTTACGGATCACAGCCATCAGTGGCCAGGCGGCAGTACTGCTGCTATTTTCATCACTGGAGTTCACCCTTTGCTTGAAATTGGGGCTTAGAGGACTTTAACCTGTCTGCCCTGTACCGTAGACCCCCAGCCTGAAATTCTTATTTCCCTGGTAGATAAGGGAAAAGGGGCAGTAGCTTTCACCTAAATTAAAGGGACAACATTAAGGTTACACTCTTGTCTGGAAGCCTGTAACCTACAACGGTTACAAGCACTACCTGAGACATTACAACTGGAAAAAGCAGAGATGTTTAAAAACTATTTTCCAGTGTACTTTGTGTATTTCAGCACCCTTTGTGCGGTCAGTTCCACTTCCCCACAGGGGACCAAGGTTCCGCTAGGTGTGGGTCACAGCCGCAGAGAAAATAAAAACGTTTAGAACAAAAAAAAAACAACAACTCCTCCCAGTCACAGTAAAACCACAAAACACAGCAGTGACTCAGCGCCGGGAGCGATCTTAAAAGCGGACTCCATGTTCAAGCTAGTCGTGCCCTTTAATAAAGCCCTGGAGGGACAAAGGCCTCTATGGCTTCTCCCACGGAAACGTGTCTCCAGGCACCTCCACGGAGTCACCCCGTTTATGGAGGAGGCCCGGCTTCTCCCGCGGAACACAAAAGCCAGGCCCGGTTGGTCACCTCTTCGCTGGGAGGCAGCGCACACAGGAACAGCACCGGGCAGACACGTGCAATCAGAGCCCCCAAGGGCCCTTCAAGGAGGGTCCCCGCTTTCCCTCTCTTCCCACTGACGCCTCGCTTCCATTCCCCACCCGTGCTCCATGCGCGGCTCCCCTCTTTCCTCGCCCCGTCCCACGCGAGGCTCCCGCCGGTACAGCGCGCGCCCACCTCCATCTGCACGACCACCCCCTCCCCCACCGCCCAGGGTTCCCTCCGCGCCCCTCCCCCCGCGCTCCCCACAGCCCCCCTCCCACTCCCGCCGGAGCCCGGGCGGTTACTGCGCGCGCTCGGGGAGCACAGCGCGCCCCATACCCCGCCCCGCCGTCGCGGCCCGCCGCGCTCCCCTACCCGGCGCGGCAGCGCAGGCTGCGGCGGCTCTCCCCGCTCGGGATGCCGGCGGATTCGTTCGCTTGCCCTAGGCCGCCAGCCTGCCAGCCCGCTCCGCCATCGACCCAGCGCGCGCCCTTCCCTGCCCCGCCCCTAGGGGCTTCCGACGGGCCCGGCGCGGGGCTGTCCGCTCAATGCCTGAACTAAACCAGCACAAAGACGAGGCAACTCCCACCGGGCTCCCACCCCGCCGCCTTCGGCTTCCGGGAGACCCTCGCTCCGCGTCGCCAACCCAAACCGAGAGCATCGCGAGCATGCGCCACTCAGGCACCAATGGGGACAGGCCTAACCGCCGCGCGGACCGCTCCGCCGGGGCCTCGGCGGCGGCTCTTCCGGAAGTGACGGTGTCACCCGGAACCAAAGATGGCGGCGGCTGGCTCCGGGCTGAGGCTGCCCGCGGGGGAAGGAGGCGCCGCCGCCTCGTCCCTCTCCATGGAGCGGATCCGCTCGCTCACCGACCTGCCGGAGCTGGAGGCCGCCTACAGCCGCCTGTGCGCGGAGGAGGTGGGGCGGCTACGGGCGCCGGGTCCTGGGTCTGCCCCGCGCCCCCTCCGGCAGGCGGGTCCCGGGGGCAGGAGACGAGGACTCGGTTTGTTCCTTCGCGGGAGAACCGCGAGGGGTTGTGTGGCACGCTCCCGTGACGTGTCGATCCGGGTCCTGGCTGCCTTGTCACTGAGCTCCTCGGAGATCCACTGCGGAGACGCGTTGCGTAGGGGCTGGAATCATTGCGGGCTAGGAGCCGCAGGGAATCCCCAGCATCTCCGTATCTCCGACTTATCGTGGGGGGGGGGGGGGAGGACTTTCCAAAATTAACATATAGCCATTTTCCTAACTGTTCTCTTAGTGCAGTTGTTGTCATGTTATTCAAGTCCTCCCACTCCCTTTGCCCCCGAGGTGGTAGTGGTGATGATATAGCCTCTGACTAAAGACTGGATATCTCTTTGCCAGAACTTCCTTAGATGGCCAAGAAAGATTGATACACAACCACATTAAATGCTTCTTTGAGCATCTGTTACAGTCCTGACAGGCTGATTCCATTGTCTCTGCAGCAACCTCATCTTCTGAGCACTTTGCTGAACTCTGGTTCACTCATGCAGGCAGCTTGGTCGCCTGTACCTTGGGTGGAGGTGATTTTTTAAAATGTGTGATAGAGGACCCCCCACCTGTCTGCCCCAGAACTGGCTTTTGAGAAGAGACTGGGGTGTAAATGTAGTTAGATTAGGATGGGTTTCTGGGCTTTTGAAGGATTGCACTGTGAGCTGAACTCTCCGAAGCTTTAATGCCCTATTTGGCACATGCTCCTGATTTGAGAGTTTGATTTTTAGCTAGTGGCTTTGATGATCGGTCTGAAAGAGACATGAAGTGATGTGGGGCTGCTTTCTTTTCAGAAAGGGGTGGAGGAAGAGCTGGAGGCACTGCTGGAACAACAGAGTACCATAGAGAGCAAGATGGTCACCCTTCATCGCCTGGGGTTAGTAGTTCACCAGTTTAATCCTGCTTGAGTGAAGCTAGTACCATGTGATCTGATACTTTGGTTAAAAAAGAAAAAGAAAGTATGCAAGCTATAGTTTCAACTGGATATCAAATTACACTGTTCAGCAGCTGCTTTGTTCTACTACAGATGAAGCTGCATGTCAGTGTGGGGAAGAAATTTCTGTCTGGAAAACACTTTGAAATGAAAGATACATGAAAAAGAATTGTACAGCATTAGTCTGGGGTGATGTGACCATATGTGACAACAAAATGAGCTGCAGTTAACAGTAGATTAAGTTCCTCATAATCGTCCAATTCATGCTTTGATCAGCAGTGAAATGGTAAACAAAGATTACATTCAAATTGTTAACAGTAGGCGCAAGACTTAACAACCAATTTATATGAATGGAAATAGAATGCCTCTTCAGCTCTGTTGTTTAAGGATGTCTGTAGACTTGAGCAGACATTCCTACATCTACTTACCTCTAGTTCATTTTGTAAGTTATTTTTATGACCATAAGAGCTAGGTCCTCAATTATATTTAATAAAAGCTTGGATTCTGGAATACAGGATGGCAGTTCCACAAAACACAAGGCCAGCGCATCAATCCAACTCCACACATGCTTTTACTACAAGGGAGACAGCCATTAGTCAGGCCTGGGTGTGCTGCTTTCTTCTACATCTCACTCTTGGATTTGACCTCTTGCCTCAGTGAAAGTATGCAGTGGATCATAGACTCTCAGAGTTGGAAGGGACCTCAGGAGATCATCTAGTGTAACCCGCTGCTCAAAGCAGGACCAATCCCTGTTATTGCCCCATACTCCTAAATGGCCCCCTCAAGGATTGAACTCACACCCCTGGATTTAGCAAACTAATGCTCAAACCACTGAGCCATCCCTCCCCCTATGAGGGGTGAGAGACCGTGGTGCTGGCAGATACAAGTGTCTGTGTGGGAAAATGCATTGCAGAATGTACTGCTGTTTCATATCCGCTTTTCATCTGTATGACCAATGTTCCCTACATCTGTTTCCAGTCCTAACCTGCAGCTGATTGAGGGGGATGCCAGACAGCTGGCTGGGATGATCACCTTCACCTGTAATCTGGCTGAGAATGTCAGCAGTAAAGTTCGGCAGCTTGATCTTGCCAAGGTAATGAGACAATGTAGGAGCTCTGCTCTGGGCTCTCTTTCTGCTGTGTGTGGGTGAGCAGATGAGCAAGTACTGTATTTAACAGCTAGAGGAGCATGAGCTCTTCACCTGGGAAGAGAGGAGCTGAAGCTGAGCCCTGATTTATTCTGGGTTTGTACTGCCCTTCGCGTTGCAGCGTCCCGCTTACCTCCTTCCGGCTCCTAGGCAGTACCAATAATATACTAGGAAAGCCCCTGTTTATCAGAGCTAATCAGATATCATTCCTCCCTTCCTCACTCCTGGTGTGATAGGTTGAGACAGTGGAGGTTGACATGGACCTCAGAGGTCCATGCTGTAGTCTGGAGCTACCATCTTCTTTGTAGAGAAGTAGATTTAAAAACTGCATGCTGACACCTATAATCTGTGCAGACCAGGCCTCTCTGCTAAAGGTGTGTGAGCTGTAATCTGCTCTGTTCTGTGCACATTAGGGGTGGCTCTTGAGTACAACCCAGATTTTGGGTGGACAGACTTGGGGCCCTTCTTCCTTTAAGGTCACCCATCACAGCTCTCCCAACAGCTCAAGCTTCTCATCCAGCTAGTTGTAGCCCCTCCATCTCTGGCGGCCATCTCTCCTTCCCTTCCTGCTGTACTCTCTCCTCTCTCTAGTTCTATTTCTCTGGCTCAGCCACGGAAAGCGAGTCTTAACTGCTGTTTGTCTTGCAGAACCGCCTCTATCAGGCCATCCAGAGAGCTGATGACATCTTGGACCTGAAGTTCTGCATGGATGGGGTTCAAACAGCATTGAGAAATGAAGATTATGAACAAGCAGCTGCTCATATCCACCGCTACTTGTCTCTGGACAAATCGGTCATTGAGCTGAGCCGGCAGGGCCAGGAGGGTAGGTGCTGTCCAGGTGTCACTGTTTAGTAAAATAACCTGAGCACTCTTACCTTTTGTGGCTCTGACTTTGTCCAGAGCCAAAGAAGCTGAAGCCAACGGGTGTGTTAACAAAGAGCGTGATTATGGAATTAGTTGGCAGCTCCTGCAGGTAGCCGTTTACACGGAAATATCTGAATACTTCTGAGATCTAGTTAGGTTCAAGTGTTACCGGGGGTAGGGGGAAGGAGAGGGGGAATTGACGTGCTAAGGCGACTAGTTGCTGAAAAGGCCACTGAAGTCAGACTAGATAATCATAATGGCCCCTTCTGGCCCTAAATCTATGCAAACTGCCACACATTTAAAGTTACTGACTTGGGGCTTGAAGAGCTTGGCAGCCACTTACTAGCCAGCGGCCTAAAAGCACTAATCAGTGGAACATGATAGAAAAGATGGGAGGAAGGGTGCTTATAAGTGAGGGCCCAGTGTGGCATCATGATGGGATGTCCAGAGGGCTTCTGGAATATCTGTTAGGAGCTTGTCCATGGATTCTGCTCTGTAGTTTAATTTCTTGTATTAAATCACTGGCTTATCGGTGTCTCATAAAGTTGAATCATGTGCAGCGACCCGGCTAGGCTCTGCTAACTGTGAGGGGAGGCAGATGCAAACCAAGACAAAAGCGATCATATTAAATTTTTAGAACTTAATAAGGTAAAACCCCCAAAATTGTCCCAGGAGGATAAATAACATTACCAAGTACTTACTACGTATCGTAATAACCGACAGATTACCAGCACGTTAACCTTTGCGAGCTTGTACATGCTACTCTTCCTTACTCTGCAGTTGATATCAAATGCATTATTATTAACAAGAACAAAAGACTTCACTCAACAATAGGCTGTGTCACTTCAGGGAAGAATCAACTTTTCCTCTCCTTGGCTGTAAGTTCAGCTCCCTCTTGCTGTTCTGTTCTTTGCATCTCTTTGACTTTTAGCGCTCTGTAGATTCAGTGCTCTTGAGGGTGTACCTCTTTCCACTGAGTTTATGCACAAGTTGGGTTTCTTTACCTTGCGGGCTGTCACTTGTGCATTAGACACCTTTGAATTGTATTCCTTCAGCAGATGTTCAAACAGTCCCTCTCTCTGTTCATGGCCTTTCGATCCCTTCTGGGTGGCCTTCTCACTTACTGTTTTCATCTAGTACAACTTTTTGATCAATTATCTTGTCTCAGGCCCCACTCATCGTCAACCTGGGTTTGATTTACCACGAAGGCAACGGCCCCTTCTCATCTGGTTTCGTACCAGACATGGTCTTTGTGCTGCAGCTGAATTTCAGTGATGTTTTAGAGACAGTCCACTATGTCAATGTGAGCAGCCACAAACCATGACACGCATAGTTGAGGACAGCAAAATGTGGCTTGGCTTTACCGAACTGCATACGCCTAATAAATGTGATCAATTCCCTTTTTCACCAATTATATTTTCTTTCAGATTTTTCCCTTGATATTCTGTCTCTGGTACGTCTGTACATTTCATTTCCATCTATTTCCCTTCTCTAATATCTGCTCACATACTCAGGTCTGGGGTTTCTTCCTGCTTCTCCTGATCCTGAAACCTTTCCTGTTTTTCTTTTTCTCCTTCTCACTTCCCAGTCCCCTGCTTTTATTCTCCTGTTCCTTTTTTTGCCCCCTCACCTCCTACCTGAGTGCCAGTTCATCTGCTTGCTCAGCATCTAGCTTCTTTTCCTTCCCTCTTTATCTAATAGCTTTTTCCAACTGCCCCTGTTGGGCAGATTCCAAGCCCCCTCCCCGGTTCAAGCTGCCCTCTCATGAGCTTTCTCTCTCCAGGCCAGCATTCAGTGCTGCTGCACCACAGATGCAGCAGGTGGTAGTTCCAGGCTCAGGGTGGCTCCACATGCCCACCTCTGGCTTCTGGAAGGAGTGAGGAGTTCTTTCTCCTCTCCCTGCCCACTCTCATTCAGACTTTCCTATGTGCTGCTTTTGAAGAGGGCCATGTCTCTTCTGCTCCCCTAGCTCACATTTCTGGGGTCCTTGTGAATAGCTCCAGTATCTGCCTGGGCTGCAGCTCAGAGTTTTTCCCCAAGCGGCCGCAGAATAGGACTGAGTCTCTTCAGTTTCATGGCTGGCCACAAGGTGCTGAATAGCAGCCGCAAAATCTAGCAGAGTCTTTCCAATTTCCTGCTGCTGCTAGCTGGGGGATGCTCTGAGTTGGAGAGCCACTGCGGCTGTCTGTCTGGAATCTCAGGCAGCACTTGGTATTGAAAGCTTTTGAGGTGTTCTTGGCTAATTTTGTCTTTTTAAATGGAAGTTTAAATACTGCAGAGGTTGATGCGTTTGTGCTCTGCCCCATCCAGCCTCTCTTAGAGACATTTCTCATTGGCTGGAGAGTGAATTTGTGAAGCCCTTTCTGGACAAGCTCTGACAAGCACCATTCCATGTCTCTGTAATTAGCTGTTCCTAACCTTCTCCACCTTCCTCTGCTCCCATCTGCTACCTAGGCATTGGCGGGTTGGGGGGCATGCATTCTGCCCTCTCGCTAAGGGTGCTCATTGTGTGTGTTGGGGGTGGGGGGGTGACTTCCTAAAGAACCAGGATAAACGTGGCCAGCAATGGACCACGTAGGGGCTGTTCCAGTTACCAGCACCTCTGCTGACCCTGGGACTAGGCATACCCTGGTATTTCATTGGATCATCTAATTCCCCATGCACGGCAGATATGGAGGCGTGGGCCAATAGCAGAGAGAGGGAAGGATGAGTGATGTTCATCAGAGTTGCTAATGTGTTTTAACCCTAATTAGGTTTTCTCTCCAGGCCTTGGGGTATAGGGATCTGATGATCTCAGCGTGACCCGCCCCCCGCAGAGCTGGAAGAGTCTGTGTATAGACATACCCTTCCCACCCCCACCCCACTTTTACCTCTAGGTTAAAGGTCCTGGATGGTTTGAGGGCAGAAATAAATATGAGCCAAGGACCTGTCTCCTTCCAGGCTTTGATGGCTCCTGACTGCCAGCTTGGAGTTGTATCTACATTGGCATGGTACATGGTAACCTGGGACTCATCCAGTGCTGTGCCCTCTGAACAGGCAGCATCATTGATGCCAACCTGAAGCTCCTGCAGGAGGCAGAGCAGCGCCTGAAGATCATAGTGACTGAAAAATTTGACGTGGCTACAAAGCAGGGAGACCTGCCGCAGGTGGAACGTTTCTTCAAGATCTTCCCCCTGCTGGGCTTACACGAGGAGGGGCTGAGCAAGTTCTCAGAGTACCTCTGCAAACAGGTAACGGACCCCTGGGCTGGCCAGAACACCTCAGAGGAGAGTAAAATCGGGCCTCTGCCCACACGGGTGTTGAGGAATGAGATCTTGGCTGCTGTGCATCTAATCATGGTTGAATCTCTGAGAGAGGATTGGGCCTGGTCAGCACTTTTCTTGCTCTTTGTGCGACCAGATGGGATTGTTGGGTGACCAGTCACGGATCCCAGCCCCTCACTTTGTGGCTTTTCTTTCCCTCTCCTTATCTCGCTTAGAGACAGCACTCAGCGCGGCCCCTCTGCACCTAGCCTTACTGCACTGCCACGTTGGTCAGTTCTCCTGGTGCCATTATGTGCCATGATCTGATTAAATGATCCCTTGTAGTTAGGCAGATTTCTCCCAGAAAAATGCAAACTTAGCATTTTGCTGAGGGGCCTACATCTCCTGCTCCCCTGGTCCTAGCTGCTGGTGACTGTGGTTGTTTGAAGGGAAAAGGAACCAGACTGGGTGGGTGATGGGCGATTACGGAAACTGAGGCAGTGGAAAGAGCCCCAACAGGCAAAGACCTGGAAAGGCTTGGGGGGAAAATTGGAAGGAGCGGGAGAACTGGGATGGAGTAGAATGGGGAAGGGTGAAGAGGTGTCTGGAACAAGGTCAGAGGTTCAGTTAGGTGCATTGGAGATTCCCAGCCCCCCACTCCCCTTTTTTGACCCTCTAGTCTTGGGGGCGAGAGACAGGAAGAGCCTTGCTGGGCAACTTTCTTTTCCCAGAAAGCACTTGGGGTGCCCCCCAGTGGTGTAAAAAGGAATTACAGTCAGGTCCCCAGGTGCTGAAGGAAGCCAGGCTGTACACCATTCGTTTCCTGTCCTGCAACTCTCTGCCCCGGGCGTAAGAGCCCTAGTGAATGGCGTGGGGGATGTTTTGCTAGGCTGCCTTTAGCTGGGATTTCTAAAGATGAGAAGCTAGGTTAGCAGTGGTTCCTGTTGGCATAGCACAGCCGGATACACCTGTCTCTGTTAGAGATGTAGACTGCCCTACCCCTGGAATCTCCTCTGCCATCTGACCCAAAGCATTGACACCTGCTCTGTAAGGGCCAGGTGTCTTGTCCTGCTGGTGGCAGGGAAGGCGGAACAGCACGGGGAAGGACCGTATGGGGCAGGAGGTCAAAAGTCTTCCTTGTGAGGGGACTCTGCCAGGGCCATCCTGACCTGCTCCATCCCCTGGAGTTTAGGTCGCCAACAAAGCCAAGGAGAACCTGTTACTGGTGATGGAGACAGACATGAGTGACCGAAGGGCCGCAGTCATCTTTGCAGATACACTGACGCTCCTCTTCGAAGGTAATCCCTCCCTGCGCGGTTTGTTGTCTGGAAATCTTCCCCGACGGAAGGTGCCTGGGCAGCGTCATTTCTGGCTGCAGGAGGGCAGAACAGCCCCTCTTGATGGTGCTGGAATAGAGTACGAGTGTTGTGAGAGCCTGGTGCTAGGTTGGAGTGCTGTCTGTTTCTGGCCAGCAGGGGGCATTGTGCACTGCTCTTCCTTCAGCTTTGGCTGGCAGGAGAAGGACTTGCAAAGGACCAGCTGGTCGTGTCGTCGTGTCCCCCCCCCCACGCATGGCTCCTCCTGGAGTTTATCCTTCAGTCTCTCTCAGCCTAAGGGGTTGACCCAGAGCCGGACTGGAGGAATTGTAGATCTCTGCCTTCGATAGTCAGCTGGACATGAAGAGGCTTGGTGAACGGGGCGTGGAAGCTGCTCTTTTCCCTCCCTGCTCCCCCGAACAAATCGGTTAGTCACTGAGGAGTTTTCCAGGCACACAGCTCCCCTGCCTCACCTGACCGGCTGAACAGATCCCAGGCTGTAAGGCCAAAGAACAGCTGTCCCTCCCTGGGCTGATTCTCTGGGGTTGGGGCAAGGCAGCTCTTGCCCTCCTTGAGAGTGGAGGGCCAGGGAGGGGTGTGTGTTGTGGGAATACCATCAAGGAAAGGAATAGAGTGCTCTGCTATCATCCTACACTGTGCTACTGCCAAGCTGCTCTCCTGCGGTTGGGCTTTCAGCACCATCAAGGAATGCAAGGGGCATCTTCTAGGCTTGGCTGGCAGTGGCGTGAGGGGCAGGAGAACGCAGGGCTGGCTAGTGGAGTGTCTGTCTGGGGAAGGGGAGCAGCGTTTGCCTTGAGATGAGTTTCCCATAGCTAGAGCTGTTCTCCTGTAGCATTACAGGGGTGTAGGGGATTGGATTCCATCTTTGGCCTTCAGGACCTGGTTTGGTGCTGGCTGTGAGAAGAACTTCCTTCTCCAGTTGGCTTAGCCGATGATTAGGGAGCTGCAGGTTTCTTCTGTGCAAACCTTTATACCTGGCGAGTGCGCTCGGTGGCCACCTGCATTTAGTGCTGGCTGCACTGGCTACAAACGTGCCCTGCTGTTGGGGCTGGAGCAGGCAGCTGGGAGTGCACTTAGGCCGGAAGCATGGTTGAGGGGCTGGCCTTTCAGTTTCTGGGAAAAGAAGGGGCCTGCCTGTGAGTGGCTGCAAGGTATCCGCTGCAGTCCTCCTGCCCATGTACTGCGGTACCTCGGGGAGAACTAGTGCCAGTAGAAATAGCACCATAGCTGTGGTAGCCGGGGCAGCAGCGGCACGGCTGAGCCGTTCTGGTTATGTGCCCGCTGGCTTTTGTACCTCTGCAGCTGTTGCCCAGGCTACGGCGGCTACAGTGCTGTTTATACTCGTACCAGCTCTCCCTGAGCTACCATCATGTGTATCCGACCAGGGGACTTGCACCCGCTGCTTGTGGGGCAGACCTAGATTGAAAAGGGAGAGAAGGTGGAGGGTATAACTTTGGGGAGGGAGAAGGGCACCCCAGGATGCAGGGATGGGTGATATGAGGATCCCAGCAGCTGCACTGTGTGCCCCTTCCTACGCCCCGGATCAGGAGGCCACAGCCCAGGTCTTGGTGGGAACTGGACAGTTGCAACTGCCTGGTTCTTCCTACCACCATTAAAGCCACGGAAAATCACCGCCACTGTCTTCTGGCAGGAATCGCTCGCATCGTGGAGACCCACCAGCCCATCGTGGAGACCTACTATGGGCCAGGAAAGCTGTACACCCTCATCAGGCACTTGCAGGCGGAGTGCGACCGGCAGGTGGAGAAGGTGGTGGACAAGTTCATCCAGCAGAGGGACTATCACAGACAGGTAAGAGCGATGTGCCATGCAGACTGACTGGGCTGCGGCCTAGAGCCAGCTCTGAGCCTCACCCCCCGTGATTCTCTAGCGTCCCATAAGCCTTTGCAAGAGGAGCGTGCTCCGTGGGCCTGGTTGCTGGGTTCTCCATGGCCACATGGGAAGCCTGGGCTTGGTACTTCACTTTCCAGGCCAGCACACTCAGCCTCAGGATTGAGTCTCCCGGAATTGGCATTGATCTCCCAGTGACTGTTGAAAACAATCGGGGAGATTTCGATGGGATAGTTGAAGAAAATTATACTGTCATGGGGCCGGGGGGAGGGACACACAATGACGCAGTCTCCTGGAAGAGCTTCAGTCAGAGTTGGCAATCCTACTTGGGAGTGGACCTGGCTTTACTCCGTCACTGCCCTGATGGCTGACAGATTGTCAGGAAGTGGGCACCTGCTCTTTGCCCTGAAGGACAGCGGCCATGGGATGTGAGTGGGGGAAGTGAAGATAAGCCTTTGGGGTTTGACTGGGTGAACAGGGGAAAGCCGGTGGGGCGTTCTGAGTTCGACTGTGTCTCTGACTCTTTCAGCGATCCTCCTGCTGTTAGCTGTCTCATAGGCACACACCTTTAGAGGCCATCTGTGCTCATTCTGCCTGGCCTAAGTCCTCACTGACCCCCCGTCCCCCAGTAAATTCAGTTGCTGGGGAACAGGGTATGCAGGTGGGTTGGTTTTCCCTTGGACCTCCCTGAGCCGGCTGCTCCTCAGCAGGCCCTATAGGGGAACCTAGCGTGGGGTTAAGGGCAATGGCGTGCAGAGATGATGATGGCTCTCCTGTTCTCCCAATTGCAGTTCCAGCACGTTCAAAACAGCATGGGGAGAAGTTCAGCTGCAGAAAAGATCGAACCAAGGTACAGAAAAGAAAACACGAGCTGCTCTCCTCCGCCACAATGTTCATCTGGCACTAACGTGGCTACCACGTTCCGGCTTCCAAACGCTTGACAACCACTGAAGCATCAGATCCCTTTGGTGTGCGTCTTTATTGTCTCTGAAGTACACACCTACCTTGGTGTGTTTCCATAACTTTGCTTCTTTATGAGGCTAATTTGTTGGCCTATGTCTCAGCGAGGCCTGAAGCTCAGCTCTCAACCTGGAGGAGCAGCTTTTCATCCAGTCCCTCCCCTTGGGTGGCCCTCAGGAGTTTAGGCTCCCACCGGCTGAGTCCTCAGGGCCACTGGAAAACACAAGCTTCCCACTGTGTCGAGGTGCAGTCCCTGGGGAAGGCTAGGAATGCATATACAAAAAATACAAACATTTTTGTTTTTCAAACCATTTCTTTTTGTGATTGTTCATGACCATTTACAACACTTGCTGTGTGTAACCTTCTTTGGCAAGTTGTTCTGGAACTCGTTGCCAGGGGATGTTGTGAAGGCCAAAACTATAACGGGATTGGGAAAAGAATTAGATAAGTTCATCATTAGGATAAGGTCCACCAATAGCTATTAGCCAAGATGGTCAGGGACACAGGCCCGTGCTCTGGGTGTCCCTAAACCTCTGACTGCTGGGACTGAACAACAAAAGATGGATCACTTGATAATCTCCCTGTTCTGTTCATTCCCTTTGAAACATCTGGCATTGGCCACTGTCAGAAGACAGGATCCTGGGCTAAATGGACCATTGGTCTGACCCAGTGTGGCCATATGTTCTTATTTTCTCTGGGTTTTAGCTTTCCCAGCTGTAAAATGTGATCATAATATTTCTCTGCCTATCAGGTTGGTGGTGAAGCTTTGTGTAAAGCACTGTCTCCATTTACGGTGACGTATAGAGACGGTATACTGCACTTCTCCCCAGCCTGGGTAAAAATAGCAGTGTAGATAGTGAGGCACGGCTTAGGTGAGTGAAGACGTGTCAGATCCATAGATCATGTACCCTAGACAGCTCTCCAAATGCCCAAGCAGTGCCTCCCATGTCTACACTGCTATTTTTAGCAGTGTAGTGTCCCTGCTGCAGGGAAAGATTCCAGCAGCTCCCCCCGACCAGAGCCTTTCACTGCCATGTGTACACACCAGCAGGGACACGATAGCGTGGACAAGGCTTAAGTCCTGTTTGCACAGTGATTTTGGAGCAGTGACGAAAGGCTCGAGGAGTATCAGTTTCTTTTTAAATGACCCAAGAAGTTTCTCTTTGCCTGCAGGTACCATTGTGTGTTTCTCCTTGTTGTCTGCAGGTGCAGACAACCTCTTGTCAAGGGTTTGTAGTGAATGTTTGTATACCAAAGCATACGTGGAGGGAGCAGTGTCCAGGAGATTCCAGCCCTGGCCGGGCAGGGATCACACCTATTGCCAGCTGAGTCTAGTACGGCTCTGGTCCCAGCCTAGCAATGTTAGTCGCATCCACCAACATAAAGACCATTGTCCTTTAATTATTTTTGTGGAGCTTTTTGATAAATCCATCCTTTGCTCCTTTTGTGCATTCTACGTCAGAGTAGTTATGACGTAGAATGACGTATATGAGTTATAACAGAGTAGTTATGGTAAGTTGGGACAGCAATTGTCTCGTGACCCTGAATTTAATACCAATCCTAATCCCCTTTGCTTCAGGCCACAAGACGTCTCTAACTGCTTGGGGTTGGAGGAAACTTCCTCTTTGGGCAGGTTCTTTGGTAACTGTCCACTGTAGGTGTCTTGCGCTTTTTGCTGGAATATCTGGTGCTGGCAGGTCCTGGGTTTTACTTACTGGGCAGAAGCAAGTCTCAACAGGCCTGAACATTTGAACATCAAAGGAATGCCGGGCTGTTCTTAGCCTCCTGCAGAGCTTTGGCTCTCCAGCTCCCTCGGAAACGAGCATTCATGCTTCTCTAGTGTGTGCTGCCTTGTTGTGCCATTTGGTCGGGGAAAACCAGTGCCCTTCCTACATTGTTTCTCACTGTGCCCCTCGCAGGGAACTCGACCCCATTTTAACCGAGGTCACCTTGATGAATGCCCGCAGCGAGCTGTACCTCCGATTTCTCAAGAGACGGATCCTCGCGGACTTTGAGGTGGAAGACTCCATGGCCTCGGAGGAGGTGAAGCAAGGTAACCCCTCGAATGCCAGTTCTTCTCTGGCTCCATCTTAACTGCTCCTCAGGGAGTAGCTGGCTGGAGGAAGGCAGCTTCTGGGGTAGCGCTGTGGAGGGCTGGACCGTGCGGCATGGGGACCCCCGTTTTCATGCATCCCACCTCCTGCGGGGTCTGAGCCCTCAGCAGTGCGTCTCTTGGAGCATGTCCTCTTCCTTCACTGGTGGGAGACCTGAGGAGTGGTGTGCACAGAAACCTGGCCCTCCAGGGCTCTTCTGCTAGCTGATTTGGAGACTAGCTTTACCTTCTGCTCCTCGGTCTCCTTTTCTGCAGCTGTGGGGGTTGCATGTTGGACTTAACAAATGCCAAGGATGGACCCAAAGCAGCTGGACAGTGCCTGTGTTGAAATTAGGAGGTGACATCACATCATGGTATTGCCCTGGACCTCCTTTGGTGTGGGGCTTGTCTGCTGTCTCTCTCTTTCTGTAGCATGGACGGCAGCTGAAAGAGGGGAGAGTGTCCCATGGATGCCATCGCTTTCTTTCGTGGCTGCACGGGCCAGCTCCCGCTTGCAGTCTGTCTGTTGTGTAGTAGCTGGAAATGGAGGCGAGCCAGCAGCATGTGACCCACTCGCTCTCTGCAAACCCCAGTTTAGGAGCCCTGGCACTAAAGCAAACAGCCCCCTTTTCGGTGTAAGGGAAAGAAATGTCTCTCTGAGTGGTGGGAACGTTGATACATGGAGGCTGGAGAGCCGGGGAAGGGAGCGGTAGCCTGGGAGGGGGTGAGGAATTTTACTGAAGGGCTCATCTGGTGTCTTAATCGAGGTCCTGGCTAGCTTTGATTTCCCCTCAAATCCCACTGGATGCTTCGCGTCCCAGCTGTGGTCAGAGTGGGCCTCCCTCTGGAGGAGCAGCTGACAGATGAGTTCTGTGTTTGTCCTTTGCCCAGTAACTAATTATGCTGCTTTGGCAGCTCCCTCGGGTTCTCTCCGCTCAGGCAGCGTGACTGCGGTTGGCACGCCCAGGGGCTTTGCCCGGTGCTGGTACAGGGTCAGCTGGCGGTGCCGTCAGCTGTTCTTTGCGGCACAGTTCAGACGCACGCTCTGTTCAAGACAGCAGGGTTTGTACCGCGTGTGGCTGTTGGGGACCGGTTCAGGCAGGTCACTGAGGCCCCGCCGAGGTGGCCGTGGGGAAGTGCTTTTGGATGCTCGGTCGCCGGTGGTGATTCTGGCTCGCGTTCTGCAGCGCATCAAAAGTCTTTGGACAAGCTCCTCAACAACTGCCTGCTGAGCCGCACCATGCAAGAGCTGATTGGCTATTACATCACCATGGAGGAGTACTTCATGCGGGAGACTGTCAACAAGGTAGGGCCTGCGGTGGGGACCGGGCCTTGAAATCTACAGGGGATTAAGGAGCTGCTCTGTGGTCCTGCTGTGTGAATACCCGCAGGGAGTCCCCTGTCCCGTGTCATGTCTGGGGATTCCATTCGTTCCCCCGACCCCTTTCAGTGAGTGACCCCCGGGGTGGTCTTTGGGAACAATGTCACAGAATTAATTGGAAAACTCCCTTCTGAGCCTCCCAGCCCAGTGTCCCTCATACTGATATGGAGTCAGGGCTGGCAACCGGATACCCCCACGCAGATGGTCTGGGCAGACTCGGTCGGCCTCGCAGACTTGCACTTGGTCACAGAGCCAGGAAATCCCAGAGCGCTGCTGGAGGTGCCGTTGGGGGCAATAGTAGTCCAAGGGTGGCTTCCGGCTGATGGGGTGTAGAACCGTGGTCCTGCCCACCTGGGGCTGTTAACATCCCCCGGCACCTCTTGCTAGAGTAGGTGTGTTCACCTTGTCCTGGCCAAGCTCTAACGTGGGGAATGGCGCCGCTGACCCGGATTTTCCTGTACTAAACGCTGGTTGTGCGCTGTCGAACAGCAGTGGGTGTATTTCAGGAGTGGATGAAGTGACTCCTCCGTGCAGAGCTTGTGATGGGCTGGATCCTTGTGTTGAAAGCCGTGCTAGCAATGGAGGGTGCTGATCCTCAAGCTGCCTTCCCATGCGCTGCCATCGAGCGTGCCGTGCCGAACGACCCTTAGCCGGGAATGGACATTTAAGATTCTTCCTAACGTGACTTAACAATGAGTTTCACGTACCCTGAGCTCCTTTCATGCCCCGTGCAGTGCAAGAGACTCTTCCATCACATGGTGACAAGCCTGTGCTTGATATCCTGGAGGGGGATGGTGTAAGCAGGTTGGGTTTGATCCCCATGAGACAGATCGTGTGTTACTAGACAGACCCCCGGCCTAACTCTGATTTTTACCAGCAGCGTGTTGCGTTGCCGTGGGGATGATTGATGCCCAGGCCCGAGGTCCCTCGCTGGGGGCGCTGTGGGGAGGCGGTGTGTGCCGGGGGAGCGAGCACTGCAGAGGAGTAGAGCTCTCTTAGCACTTAGGGATGGGGGTGGAAGAAGGGGCGTCCGGGGGATCTTCCCCATTCCACCATTGAATATTGAGAACTAACACATGGGAGTGGACCCGCAGATGCCCAGTGCTGCGTAGGCTTGGAGAAATAACCTGCCTGGAGCAGGGCTGGGAGGGCTAGTTGCCCCAGGAAGGTGGGTGGGCCGCCTGGAGGAAGGGGAAGCTCTGCTTGGGGCTGGATGTTGCTTTGAGCCTTTCTCAGTCACTTCCGGACCTGTTCGTTCCTTACCCGTTGCCCTCACTGCCGAGTTTTCTTTCCCTTCAGGCTGTTGCTATGGACGTGTGTGAGAAGGGTCAGCTGACCTCCAGCATGGTGGATGACGTCTTCTACATAGTGAAGAAGTGCATCGGGCGCGCCCTGTCCAGCTCCAGCATCGATTGTCTCTGCGCCATGATCAATCACTCCACCGCCGAGCTGGAATCCGACTTCAGGTAAAGGGGCAGGCTGCCCGCAGCCGTCCCTAGGGCTGAGTGCTGTCTCAGAGTCCCCGCAGAAGGATGGGGGTCAGAGAAAATGTACACGATTTATCAGAAAAGGCCATAACTGATTCCCCCCATTCGGATCCGGTTTTGTGGCATACTTAACAAACACAGCGTTTGCTATAGGATGGTGTTTCCTGCATGTAGAGCCTCTGGGTTCCCGTGCTTCTAACCTCAAGCGTGTCTCTTTGGGATTATGCCATGTGAAAACAAGCCCTTGGACCTGGCCAGGGCCTGGTGGCCTTGGTGGGGCAATTGGCTGCCTGATGCTTTTGAGCAGGGGGCATGTGGGTACAGGAATCAACCTGTGTCTGTTTCGCATCCCGAGATGGCAGTAGCCTGAGCGAATACAGAAGTGACTGATCTCAGCAAGCTACTGCAACCAGCCCATTTGGGTGAGAGCTCAGGAAGGAGGTATTTTGGCAGGATCCCTACATGCTGAGCAGTGGACTTTGTGGGAAGCAGAGCGATTTGGCAGGGTTCTGTTTGCCATGCCCAGATCCCGGCTCCCAACTTGAGCACAAGGGAACTGTTGACCAATATTTGCTAGACTGATTATTCTATATCTGTGTCTGTCACTTTATTCACACCGGGAATGGTGGTAAGCTCTGAGCGCACACTATCAGTATAACGTTGTATATCTCTTTCTTGGCCTGTGTTACATGGCCTGTGTTCCATAATCCTGTTCTCTTCTGCTATGTATCCCATAATGCTTTGCAAAGCCAAAGTCAGCTTTGGCTTTAGAAAATAAGAAAGTTGTCAAAGGCAAAATACATTAACGTTCTGCCCAGTACAAACTAGGGAGGTTTCATGGACCAGTACCTGGAATGCTAGTATCCGCAACAGAGCTAGGGAAGGAACAGAACTACAAGTTAAGGAACTAGGACGAACGGGTGGGCTGGATTTTAGTGACATATAAAGAGTTTTGGAACTTGTAAAATCCTAGCTGAAGTGTGTAACTTTGGAAGCAAGCCTGCTGTGTAAGGTGAATCCAACAATGCTGCACAAGTCGGCTTCCCAGAAATTGGTAGCGGATTGAACTTTTTTCCAGTACTAAAGTATCATTGATTTTTAGCTGTTAACCTGTCCTGGTATTGCTCTGCTGAGTGCATTTTATAGTGAACCAACGCGTGGTCGAGGTGCGGACTGTACCATTTTCCAGCAGAACTGGGCCATGTTAATTTTCATATGTTCTCCCCAGGGTGAGTTGTGGCCAGAGAGCTGAGCTTGTGCAACTGGGGCTGGCCTGATGCTTCTCTGTCCGCCCGATTGGCTCCCTCCGTTCGGTACTAAGGCTCTGCTCTGTCTCTCCCCAGGGAGGTTCTGTGCACAAAGCTGAAGCTGGGCTTCCCGGCCACCACGTTCCAAGACATCCAGAGGGGCGTGACCAGCGCGGTGAACATCATGCACAGCAGCCTGCAGCAGGGCAAGTTTGACACCAAAGGCATCGAAAGTACCGATGAGGCCAAGCAGTCCTTTCTGGTGGGTTTCGTGCAGGCTGGGATGGAGGGGAGGGTGGGCGGTGAGGCCAGAGGACCTGGAGAACGTGAGGAAAGGGAGACGCTTGAATATCTAGTGTCCCAGGAACCAGAAAGTCTGTCTCCTGGGCTTGAGGGATAGGACCACGGCCTGAGAGCCAGGATGGGGGCAAGGTGACCTCTGACTCCTGGGAGAAGGTTGATGCTGCATCTCCTGTGAGTAGATCTCCCAGCGATTCCTCCCTGGATACTTAGCCAGGCAAGATCCTCCAGTCCTCCCACAAGTGGTCATGACTGTGTGTTCCCCTTGGCTGCACTGAGATTAGCATCCATGCTCTGCAGAGCGGCAATGGGGTCGGGGGGGAACTCTTGCAGAGGATGAATGAGCTGTGCTGATAGGACGAAAGGGTTTTCATCACAGGTGGCCGCCGTGCTTGGAGTGCGAGTGGCATCCCGTTGTCTTCTCTGCACCGGAGTGCTACAGCCGGCCGTGTTTCCGGGGCCGGAGCCTGGAAGTCAACTTTACAGAGCAAGAAATGAGAGCCCTCGGGAGTTTCTTCTCTGTCGCCCCCATGGCTCCCTGCTGCTTCCCTCGCTCTGGAGGAGCCCTGTATAGATCTCAGGACACCCATGCACCCACCCATTCATGCTCTATACGTGCATACGGGAGACTGCACTGTTTGCCTGGCTTCCTGATCCGGCACTGAAAGGGTTTCCCACTGACTGGATGCCCTTGATGCCAAGCAGAACTCCAGTGAAGTCCCTTGAGTGGCAGCAGTGGTAATGGCTGGCACGGACCTGTGTCCCTGTCTGCCCACGGCAGCACTGTGAACGCACAGCAATGAGGAGTCTATGCAGGTGGCTCCTTGTAGCAAATTTCATTGTGCTCGGAGGAGAGAGATCAAAGGCAGGAGTGAAGGGAGGGTACAGGGCCGATGGCATTGTTTCATTACAGTCTTGGTGACAGGGCTCTGGATTTCCTGAAGCAAAGTACTTAAAACGTCCGTGCTCCTGCCGGGGTCCCTTGTTCCCCTCTCAGCCTGGGCTCCATTTCCCGTCTCCAGGAAATCTCAGTATCGCACTGACATTTGCTTCAACGGGGGAGAGCAAAAGGTCACCACTGCTGAGACTTTAGTGAGGATTGTCACAGGGCAGGAGAATTTCTGCGCTCTCCGGCCTGCCCGTCAGTGACTTGCTTTTCACCACCGCTTTCCCGGACTTTTACTTGTCCTCTGATACGCGCTTGTGTATAAGCAGCTGGCTCTGGGCGTTCCCAACCCGGAGGGTTCTCTGTGACGCTGCTGCAAAAGCAGTGCCAAACACAAGGGAGGGACTTCCTGCAGGAGTGAGGTAAAGAGCTGTCACTCAAACACTTTTATATCTAAAACAGTAGTAGAGGGAGGGTAGATCGGACATCACTGGGAACGTATCAGGTCTTCTACATTTACCTATGTGCAGTTGACTTACGGCGCAGTTCCATTACGTTCCTTACTCTTTGCTCCAGGTGACCTTAAACAATGTGGAGGTCTGCAGCGAAAACATCATGACCCTGAAGAAGACTTTGGAGGTAATGTCTGCCATCTTTATTGGCTTCCTATCACCAGCCTTAGAATCAACTCCTGTCCAGCTGGGTACATTTTAGGGGCTTCTCTTGTAAAATGAGTGCTCCTCACCTCCTGTGGTATTGGCCTAAATTGACTTTTAGTGATCTTATTTAACCTCGAGTGACCTATCCTGCTAGCTCAAATAGATTGGCAGAAAAAATTGGGCTGGATGGGACCACTATCAGTTCCTTGAGTCTGTCCACCTACTTCCTGGTAGAATAGATGTAATTATCCCTAATGAATTTCCAAATTTTCTGTGAGGCTGAAGCCTTCCTTGTTTACAGAGACGGCGATTTGTTTTCATTTTATACCTTAAATCTTCCTGTTGTGGGACCTTTACTACATGTTCGATCTGCATCTAATGAGAATTTGTTCATTCACATACAGCTTCTATGTCTGAACCTCTTTCTTCTTGACCGACTGTTCTGGTTTTAACCTTTCTTTATCACTCTCATTTTCCAAGGCCAGCTCTACGCTACAGGCCTATATCGGTATAACGGTGTCGCTCAGGGTTGTGAAAACTCCACACTCCTGAGCGATATAATTATATCGATCTAACCTCTCGTGTAGACAGAGGGCTTCTCCTGTCGCCATAGCGACCGTCTCTCGGGGAGATGGATTAACTATACCTGAACTCTCAAACTTCTTCACACCACGACCTCCTTCTGACAACAAGAATTACGACATGACCCAAGGAGGGGAGACCGAAGCCCGAGCCTGCCCGAGCCCCACCACCCTGGGTAGGGGACCAGACCTGAGCCCCACCAACCCTGGGCGGGGAAGAGGGGGCAAAGCTGAAGCTCAAAGACTACATCCCCAGGCAGGGGGCATGTAACCTGAGTCGGCCGCCCAGGGCTTTGGGTCCATGCAATGGGCCTCAGCAAGTCTTAAGCCAGCCCTGGCAATCCCATTACAATGGGGTTGCAACCCCCAGTTTGAGAACCCCGGAACTGCACCTATGGGAGAAGCTTCCCTTGTCTCTTCCGCTGTAGCTTTGTACATGTAGACAAACCCCAAACTCCCCTACCATTTCTGCTGATCACCTTTGAACGCTGTTCAGTTTCTGTTGTGGTGACTAATGATGTATATCTCCAAACTCGTATTGTCCTGGCTACTGATATGTGGTAGCCCAGTGGACTACGCAGAAGAAAATACTGACCATACGCACAAGGACTCTTTGAAAAAGAGTCCTTGTGCGTATGGTCAGTATTAATAGCTAGTGTGAAAACAGAGTTAGTGCTGGCCAAAGCATGCAGAAGACCTGGTACATGCCTGGCTGGCAGAGCTTATAGCTAAATAAATGGGATCCAACCAGGCGATGCAAGAAAGACTGTGGGTGGAGCAGTGGGAAGGGCGACAAGTTACGAAAAATTTGTGGCTGGTTAGAGTTGAGCAGATATCGTAATGGTTCTTAAATTAGCAGGGGTTTATTTTCAGTAGGTGTTAAAACTAATCCGTATTTGTATTATTGGGGTGCGTGTGGGGTTGCAGTTTGGGAGGGAAGGAGTGGAATAGGGCAGTGACTGAGGGCGTAGAGTGGGGAAGTAGAAGCTAGGCGGCGAGGGAGAAGATGGTTTAGTTGCTGAAGAGCCAGTTGAGTAACTGGATTTGCCAGGGCCACCAAAGCACATGCAGACTTGTGCCTGCCCAAATCCAGAGGCTGGAACTGCAGATCCAGTGCTGAGACTGCCAGCTGGGAAAGACAGAAACTCAACGTTCTCCATCTGGTGCACTGTCTGGGGCAGGGACTGTCTTTGTTATGTCTGTACAGCTCCTAGCGCAGTGAGGTGTTGCTCCGTGATGGGTTCCAGGGTGCAACCGCAAAATCAATCAATATTTGTGCTCGTCCCATTTCTGGTAGTGTTGGGCTGTGGATGTTCATCCCAGTCGAAGAGACTTTCCCGCTGGGACTCGTCCTTTTCTGAAAACACGGTTCAGTGGACTGAAATCTCTCCTCTGGCCAGGCCAAGGGCTAGCTTGTCAGTGCTCGGTTAAACCTTGTGAAATTGCTAAAAGAACCCTCCACCCCCTGTTTCGTCATCACGGAGAGAATTTCCCTGCGTCTTGGATTAGCTGATCTCGCGCCTTTGTGACACGAGGCAACCAGAGGGTTCCACTTCCGTCTGTCTCGTGCCACGTTTCCTGCTCCACTGGTGTCCGTTTCCACAACAGCGACATCTTTCTCAGTGGTTTTCTTGTGACATCATTGTCCTTCTCTTCCCCATTTTCCTTCAGATCCCATCCAGGGCTTGTCTGGGAACATGGCTTCTGACATCCGTACAACACGCCCAATCCCCTTCAGCCTCTTTCCTTTGAATCACTCAGTGCCTCTCCGGCCTCTTGGCCGGTCCTTTGTAATACACCCGCGTTAGTGACGTTATCCCACCAGCGGGCACCACACTGGGAGGGCAAGGGTTGTGAGGGGGATTCATTTGTATCACCGTAGCAGGGCCCCGTTGTGCTGGGTGCCATATAACCGCAGAACAGATGCTGATCCCTGCCCCAAAGAGCTGACAATCGGCTATGCCAGCGCCGAGAGCTCCAAGCGTCCCATAACACTTACAGTCTGCGTGTGGGTGTATCCTTCCCACAGAGCGACTGTGCCAAGCTGCTTAACCAGGGCTTTGGGGGCGAACAAGCTGAAGCCAAGATCGACAGCTGCCTCGCCGACTTGGCTGCAGTGTCCAACAAGTTCAGAGATCTGCTCCAGGTGAGCCGCTCGCCGTGCGTGTGGTGCGCTCCTGGCTTTGCTGCTCGCCCGGCTCTGAGACGCACCACAAATGGGAGCTCATCAGCCCAGGGCCTGGCTCTGAGCCCCGCCCGTGTGGTGTAAGGTGGTGCAGAGCAGGGAGGGAACATTTACCGTACGCTGAGTAACGGTGATGCCTCCTGGCTCGGGAGGAATAAGCATTAAAGGCGAGCTGCAGGGCAGAAGGAATGTGATTCACCTTGCTGTTCTGTGCTGAGTAAAGATGCAGTATTTTTAAATCAGAACCACGAGTTCTCAGATTTTCCCTTCTCCCTCTTCAGGGGGAACCTTTGCAAGGCCTCCAGAGGGTCTGTCTAAGGATAGCCTCTGAGCTCCAGCCATCCCACAGATATAATCCAAGAGCCAGCATCTCTCTTCCCCTATCGAAATATCCAGCAATCCCCTTCTCTCAGTGGATAGCTGCTGCTCAGGCTACAATCTCGTGACACCCCTCATCACGTCCTCCAGCAAGCTTGCCAAAGAGAGGAGGAGGGAGGCCTAATGTTTGGTGTACGGAAGCCAAGCAGCAGAGAGCTTGGTTTGAGCAAACCCCGAGGCCATCGAGAGCAAACCCGTTTCCTCTTGCTTTGCCGTGCACCGTCCTCTGTAGGAGGGCGCCAAGGCCCATGGCTAATGCTGAAGCCACGCATAATGACTTCCCTAGGCCACTGACAGCCACAGCTCACCCGCAGCTGTGTGTGGGGAGGGACGTGTGCGACGTGGAACGGCTGCTCCCCGGGAAAGCAGAGATGTCACTACAGCTCACTCTTCTCCAAGCCTTTCCTGTTGAACAAAGCTAGGCTGGGCGGGGGCGGGGGCTTTGAAATCTGGCCATGGCGGACTCCTTGCCATATCTGGCCCTGAGCAAGCAGAAGGCCCCGTCCGTCAGTGGCTTTCCCTCTCCCACCTTGGGGCTAGAGCCTCCCCGGAGCATGGCACTTGGCATCCAGACTCCTGGGTTCCATTCCCATCTCGACTTGCCATCTGCCCCGGCGCACGTCTCTCTCCGGGCTTCGTTCCCCCCTCTGGAGGTCCCTCACAGGGCAGACTCCAGAAGAGCAGTTTCATAGCTATGGTTGAATGGTGCATGTTTGCTGGAGTCAAAGTGCACTCAGTCATTTGCCGGGTCCTCTTCCTCTCCTCCCCAGGAAGGACTCAATGAGCTGAACAACACGGCTGTCAAGCCACAGGTGAAACCCTGGATCAACCTCTTCCTTTCGGTCTCCCATAATATCGAGGAGGTAAGCCTCCCCTTCCTCTGCTCCCGAAGCGTCCAGCTCCGTAGGGCTCTGCACCTGGAATGGTGGGGAGGGGTCAGAGGGACAGGCCCAGAAATCTTCCCTGCTGTTACCTCAGCATGGCCAAGCAGTGAACTTCTTGGCTGTCCAAGGACCACCTGTGGGACTGAAACCTAGAAAATAGAACCCCAGGAAAATGGGGTGAGGGGTGCAGAATGGTGCATGGTCAGGGACCTTTCCTATCCCAGTGTCACAACTCAAGACTTCTCATGCCAGTGACACACAGTTCTGGCCAGTTTGTGTGGGACAGGGCAAGTTTTGGCATGAAGGAATAGCTGCACCCCACCTGTGGAGGGTCCTTTAGGATGCTCTTCGCTGGTGACTGAGGGGCTAACTCTATGGGTTGTTGCTTTAACCAGCCATACTGGATTAGACCATTGATCCAGATACCAGGCAAGGATGCAGGACTATCTGATACGTCAGAGCAAGGTAGAAATGCCTTGCTGGTAACACACCTGGTCACGTTGGGCATTGGAGTACATGCAGATAATGGTGCAGAGAGTACACTTATCAAGTTTGCGGACGATACCAAGCTGGAGGGGTTGCAAGTGCTTTGGAGGGTAGGATTAAAATTCAAAATGATCTGGACAAACTGGAGAAATGGTCTAAAGTAAGTAGGATGAAATTCAATAAGGACCAATGCAAAGTCCTCCACTTAGGAAGGAACAATCAGTTGCACACATACAAAATGGGAAATGACTGCCTAGGAAGGAATACTGCAGAAAGGGATCTGGGGGTCATAGTGGACCACAAGCTAAATATGAGTGAACAGTGTAACACTGCTGCAAAATAAGCGAACGTCATTCTGGGTCCTGGGATGTATTAGCAGAAGTGTTGTCAGTAAGACACAAGAAATAATTCTTCTGCTCTGCTCCACGCTGATTAGGCCTCAACTGGAGTATTGTGTCCAGTTCTAGGGTGCTACATTTCAGGAAAGATGTGAACAAATTAGAGAGAGTCCAGAGAAGAGCAACAAAACTGATTAAAGGTCTAGGAAACATGACCTATGAGGAAAGATTGAAAAATTGGGTTTGTGTAGTCTGGAGAAGAGAAGACAGAGAGGAGGGGACATAAGTTTTCAAGTACATAAAAGGTTGTTACAGGGAGGAGGAAGAAAAATTGTCCTCTTTAACCTCTGAGGATAGGACAAGAAGCAATGGGCTTAAATTGCAGCAAGGGAGGTTTAGGTTGGACATTAGGAAAAACTTCCTAGCTGTCAGGGTGGTTATGCACAGGAATAAATTGCCTAGGGAGGTTGGGGAGATTTTGAAGAGCAGGTTGGACAAACACTTGTCAGGGATGGTTTAGCTAATACTTAGTCCTGCCATGAGTGTAGGGGCTGGACTGGATGAGTCCTTGAGGTCCCTTTCAGTCCTACAATTCTGTGATTCTCTGCAGAGGGAGAGGGGAATCCATTTATCCCTTGAAGCATGGCTTTAGATCATCTTGAGCGTGCACAGCTACACGTTAGTAGGTGTGCTATCTACCTAGGTGTCTGCAACACAGATCAGGCCTGACCTTCTCCTTTCTCCGGGCCTCTCCCAAGCGGGGACACAGATGAGCAGGAAAAGACTCTTCCCGTAGTGCAAAGAACTCTTGGGCATCCTGGGATCTGCTAAATCTTTCAGGGCAGATAAAGCTAAGCAGAGAAGCTGTGGAGGACTTGATGCAGTGCAACAGGGATGTAGGACCCATCAGGGCTGCTGTAGCTCCAGCAGGTTCTCCCGGTCCTGACAGTGCAGCTCTGCACACGCCTGGGGTGTTAGGTAGAAGTACTTACCCTGCATTCTGCTCCAATGCTAGGAAGAGTTCAATGATTATGAAGCCAACGACCCCTGGGTCCAGCAGTTCATCATCAACCTGGAGCAGCAGATGGCAGAGTTCAAGGTGAGTTCTCCTGAGCACCAGTAACCGAACAGGGTTTGGGCCAGGCGTGCATGGTGGCATTGCCCTACTCAAACTCCCTGCTCTGCTGAGTGAGAGGGACAGTCCTCCCCTGATTGCTCATGCTGTTTAGAATAACCCAAAGTCACCCCCTTGGCTTGGATTCTCCAGCGCGGAGCCCTCCCAGAGCGGTCAGTGATCCTTACATCTGGGGGCGTTCCCAGGTCCCGGTGCCCCAGGCCTGACTGCTGAGCCGTAAACGTGGCTGTTCTCGCTGACTCCAGGCCTCCCGAGGCTCTTTCCCTGGTTCTGGTTTCTGTTGCCTTCTGCCCAGGGGCTGCGCTGCCAGGACAATGCCGTGGTTTTCTGTCCCCAGGCTGGGCTCTCGCCCGTGATCTACGACAGCCTCAGCAGCCTGACCACCAGCCTCATTGCCATGGAGCTGGAGAAGGTGGTTCTCAAATCTGCCTTCAGCAGGGTAAGCGAATAGCGGCGTCCTCTCTTCCTTGCACAGCCCAGAGAGTCCCGCCTTCAACCCTCTCCGACTGTACTGGGGTGGGGAGGTTGGGCTGGAACTCACCGTACAGCCGTTCCCCCGCTAGCAGTGGCACCGAGCTTCCTGCTGGGCTGGTGCGTCCAGGTTCCTGCTACCCTGCAGTTCCCACCTTTGGAGCTAAAGCTTCGGTTTTCCTCCCCACTCACTGTCCCCAGGGTTTAGCCCCCTCAGAAGAACCCCGATTTGAGCCCGCTGTCAGAGGAAGCCTTTGGCAGTGGGGCTAGGAAGACCTTGCAGCCAAAGAGGCGTTGGCCCCTCAAGTGTCCGGCTAGAAGCCACTGTGTACTTTCCAGCCCCAGAGCACCATGGGATTCCTCCTTCCCCTCACCCATCATGGCCTCTGTAAGATGCAGAGACAGGGCCGCGGAGTGTGGAAGAGTAACACGGTGTCACAGAGTCACTCGGCGATGCTCTGGAACTGCTCCAGAGGAAGCCAGTCAAGACTCTGGGGAGCCTCCTCTCTCTGAGCAGACTGTCCTTAGGGCAAGAAGCTCACATGGCGTCCACCTTCCTGGGGCTGACCTCGGAGCATTCAGCATCCTCTGCCCCTCCGTGCGCTCCCCACAGCAAGTCCGCTCGGGCGGGGCCCTGGGAAAGCCAGAGGGTCCTGCACCCCAATTCCACAGTCAGACGTGACTCTCAGCCAGCCAGGGAAACAGAAGGTTTATTAGAAATGACAGGAACATGGTTTAAAACAGAGCTTGTAGGTACAGAGAACAGGACCCGCCTCAGTCAGGTCCATCTTGGGGTGCAGAGAGGCCAGACACCAGCTCTGGCCCTCCCTCCAGTTCCCCAGCCAGCTCCAAACTGAAACTCTCCAGCCTCTCCTCAGCCTTTGTCTCTTTCCCGGGCCAGGAGGTCACCTGATCCCTTTGTTCTCCAACACCTTCAGTTGGCACCTTGCAGGGGAGGAGCCCAGGCCATCAGGAGACAGGGTGTCGGCCACTGATCCTTTGCTCTGCAATCACACCCCCTTATCCCACCACCCAGAGACTTAAGAAATGCATAGGGGAAACTGAGCCACCCCCACAGTATTCCGAGGAACCATTACAGACAATCCCACTCCGTCACACATGGTTTACTTGGTGTGCCCAGCTTGGCGGCCTGCAGTTCGATAAGGAGCTGAGGTCGCTGATCGCCTACCTCACCACCGTGACCACCTGGACCATCCGGGACAAGTTTGCTCGTCTCTCCCAGATGGCGACCATCCTCAATCTGGAAAGGGTGAGCTCTCCTCGGACTCTCAGCAGCTTCCCGAGCCAGCCTCCACAGAGGTCGGCTAGGCTCAGCCTGGTTCTGCAGCCTCCCACCCCAACCCTCCACGCTTGCTGTTCCCCCACCAGCAGCGAGTGCTGCTGGGGGGGGTGGTAGTTGCAGGAACTTGGAGTTTCTGCCCACCCCATGCTCTGGAGTGTCTCTGATCCTCGCTGGAGCTGGGGGGTGGAATGACACGTCCCCAAGTGTGGTCGTCTCCCACAGCCTGCCTTTCCCTTTCTTTCTCCAGGTGACAGAGATCCTGGATTACTGGGGCCCCAACTCGGGCCCCCTGACCTGGCGCCTCACCCCAGCAGAGGTCCGCCAGGTGCTGGCCCTCCGCATCGACTTCCGCAGCGAGGACATTAAGAGGCTACGGCTGTAGCTGGCGGGCTACGGGCAACGCCTGGCTGTCCTCGGATGCGCTGGGTAGGGCGAAGGTAGCAACCCCTGGGACCCGTCCGCGAGCTTCCAGCCCTGGCTGCAGCAGGACTGTGACGGGGCGGCCGGCTGGCTCGGTTAGCCACCCGTCCTGCCATGACTCCAGTGCTGCTCCCCAGTGACACCCCCCAGCCCCACGGCTTTCCTGGTGGGGGAGACCCGGACTGGAGAAGGCCCAGGGCGGCTCACTGCCCTTCGGGAAGCAGAGAGCAGGGGCATCCCGGCAGGGCTCCTTGCCGTGGCGCCCTCCCCCAGGACACTAACACTAAAAGATCAGGCTATTCTGCTCATGCCTCCCTCTGCTCGCCTGCCCTTCTCGTGACAGGTTAGGGGGAGTACGCAGCTGCCGCCCTCCATGGACCACTGGCTCAGAGTCCATGGTTGCCCTGGCCCCCCAGGGGGGTAATCCTGGTGTTTTTCCCCCTGCTGTGGGGACAGTTCCCAGCTCAGCTGTGGGGTTCCCTGGGCTGTCCCTGTCCTGGAGGAGGGGCTGTCTCTCCGCACTGGCTGGGCAGGTTCTTCAGGCTGGGGCATAGGTGGGGATTGTCTGAAATTCACACGGCGCTGCTGGTCACGTCCCTTCCAGCCTCAGGGCTCCAGCTTGTGTATCTGGTTCCACGCTGTGGGGCGCAGCAGGGAGTAAAGCCGGAGGAGTGGGGAGTAACGTTTCTCCGGTGACAGGTTACAGGCTGGGCGAGCGAACTCTGGAACCTGCTGTGGCTCCTTCCCTACTCCAGGCTCTTCTAAATGATGCTGAATTTGCACTGCTTCGCCGGGCACTGAGCTACCCCGTCTCTCGGCCCTCCCTGGGTGCAGCTTCGCTCTGACAAGCCCGGGGCTCTAGCTGGGTGGGCTGCGGTAGGAATGCACGGGCCGCCGGGAGGGAAGAGGGTCTGACAGCATACTGGGGGTGAGGGGGGGGTCTTTCATGTATGGGAACAGTGGACTCCCACCGAGGGGAGTCAGAAAGCAGGAGGAGCAATAACTCACCACACAACTCAAAGCTTTCTGTGGTGTTCAGGGACCTGACTGCTCCTGGAAACTGCACCCTGCTGGGGAGGGAGAGTTGCTGGGGGGTAGCAGAGGCTCCCCACACACACGGTGCTTTGGGCCGCCCCAGGGATCGTCCAGCTGGATGTGGGGAGACTGGGCTTGGCTCTGCCTCGCTCCCCCTGGCCCTTCTCCCCCCTGCTCTGCTGGGTGAGAGTTGTTGGACGGGCTTCGTCATCTCATCCAACCGGCACTAGGAAAAGCGGCCCCGCTGGCCTGTTCTCAGGAGCCGGCTCGGTACGGCAGACACCTGCCAATCAAGGGCCGTGGACTCTGCAGAAAGTCCAGCTAGAAATGCAGGTTCTGGGCCCCTGCACGGCAGGGCGTCTCCCCTGGCCAGAGGCGCGGCAGGGCGCGTGTTCTGTCAGCAAACGGGGACACCTTGATTTCACTCTATATACAACTAGTCTCAGAAACTGTTTTTCATCTGATTGACAGGTACAGCCAGGCCAGGGCTGGGCAAACTGGCCTGCGGGCCACAGCCAACCTAGTGGCCGTTTTAATCTGGCCCTTGCACTCCTGCTGGAACTTGCCCTGCTACAGGTGGGGAGCAGGGTCAGAGGCTGCTCCACTTAGCTCCCGAAGCACAGGCATGGCCCCACTCTGGCTCCTACATGTAGGGGCAGCCAGGGAGCTCTGCTCTGCATGCTGCCCTCATCCCCAGTGCCACCCCTGCTGCTCTCATTGGCCAGGAACTGCGACCAAGCGGAGCTGCAGGGCTGGTGCCTGCAGATGGGGCAGTGTGCATAGCCTGTCTGGCCTCCGCATAGGAGCCAGAGGGGGCTATGCTATTGCTTCCGGGAGCCGCTTGAGGTAAGCGTCAGCGGGAGCCTGCACCCCTGAGCCTCCCCTGCATCCCAATCTCCTTCCCTAGCCCTGATTCCCACCCAGGGCACCCTCCTGCACCCCAGACTTCCCATCCCCAGCCAGTGCCCTTACCACCCGCCAGCCCTGATCCCCCTCCTGCCCTCTGAACCCCTCGTTCCCAGCCCAGAGCACCCTCCTACACCCCAAACTCCTCATTCTCAGTCCCACCCCAGAGCCTCCCCTGCCCCAGTCAGAACCCTCAGCTCCTGCCCCTTCCTGCCCCCTGAACTCATTTCTGGCCCTACCCTGGATCCTGCACCCCAACCCCAATTTTGTGAGTATTCATGGCCCGCTGTACATTTTCTATTCCCACGTGGCCCTCAGGCCAGAAACTTTGGCCACCCCCGAGATAGGCGGAGTAAGAGGAACTGCTGCTTGAAGACTCAGCGGTGTGATGTACGGCTACTTGCAGATTTTGACAGGACGTTCACAATTTGTGTTTGGACACTTACAGCTGTAACTTGTGAACTCTCTGGGTCTTTCATTAAATAATTAGGCCTGACCCCTCTGGAATTCCCACCCCTATGAACATTTTAATTGACGGACAGAAAAAATGCTTAAAAATAAACGTCGTGCTCAGTCAACATTATAAAAAATATAAATCAAAGTCTGCCAGCCCTGTTTGTACAGCAGCCTGCAGGCGGGACCGCTCCAAGGCACGGTGACGCTGTCAAACAGCGAGAGGCCTGGCTTCACGTTGGTGAGGAACATAAGAACGGCTGTACTGGGTCAGACCAAAGATCCATCCAGCCCAGTATCCTGTCTACCGACAGTGGCCACTGCCAGGTGCCCTGGAGTGAGTGAATCTAACAGGTAATGATCAAGTGATCTCTCTCCTGCCATCCATGAGGTTGTCTGGGAACATGGCCTGGTTCTGTAGTAGGTGCTCACCCAGGCTGCTTTTGTGGCCGAGGGCTTCCCTGCTCCATCAGCCAAAGGGTAGAGGCAGGATGCTCTCCACTGATGATCATGCAAACTGTGCTGTGGAAGCCAGACTTCACTCTGAATTGAAACCAAGGCAGGACAGATTCACCTGCAGCTCCTGTGAGTGGAAAAGCCGAGGGCAGGTTTTTCACGCTGGGTGTGGGCGGGGGGGAGGTTGGCTGCTCTCCGCCAGTGGCTGAACGGTCACTGGCAGTGCACAGAGAGCGGCATCCCATTGTAGGCCTTCACGTGACCGGTTGGGCCCTCTCGCTCCCTGTGTCGCCTCTTGCTTTGGGGTCGCTCCCCACAAGCTGCAGAGAGAAGCCAGCTGTGTCCACTTCAACAGTGTGGATGCTGAAATTCCCCAGGCCCTACAATAGAAGGTGAGGGGTTAATGCAGCATCAGCAGGGGCCTTGCTCTTACATGGCAACAGCTGTGGGTGTAACACTGCGCGGCCAGGAATCTCCCGCCCTTGACCCTGACGGGCAAGTTCCCAGCTGCTGGGTTATTTGCGTAGTTCTCCTCCTTCCCCACGGCCTGGCCTCCATGCCAGGTGGCACAGGCAGCTGTAGTCTGTACCCCCCCCCTCGCAGCACCTGGGACCCCGTCAGCATGCAAGGCCCCGGGGAGCCATTCGCTGCTCCACTCGCGCCCGCGATGGATGGCCGCGAAGGTGCCAGGCTCACCTCTGTGTGTGCTAGAATTTGCTGTATCCTGGCTTTCTGGCTCGGCTCTTTGGTTAAGACATAGAGGAACCCGCCGCCTCCAGCGCCCGCCAAGCTCTGCCCATAGACATACGGCTGCAGTGCCTCCATCATGCGCCTGACAGCCAGAGGCTCACAGCCCGGGGCCATGCACTTCTTCTGCTGCCAGTAGCGGGTCAGGCACTCCCCAAGGAGCGGCAGGTTACCTAGAGCAGAGAATGCCAAGACTTGGTCTAGACCCAGGAGAGCTACAGCTGTACCCCCCACCCCTGATCTCGCAGGGGACGTGGGCGGGGGCTGCCCTGCCAGTGCTATCCGAACTAAATGATACGCTTGGCCAGCCTGATTCCCCCAGCATTCCACCCTGAACAGCTGGCTGTGCCGCACCGCCGGGGCCTCCCTCGCTAGCCATGGCTGCGTCTCTGTAATGCTCCGCTGGGGAACAGGGGGTGGAGTCTGGCTCATTCAGTGACAGCTAGTCAGAAAAGGGACGCTGCAAATATAGTGCCGCTCCCGCTTCCTCCTGCAGTGATGCCGGTGGGATGAGGCAGCTTCTGAGCTGTAGAATTTCCATTGACTTGGACCCGCTGCTGAGTTCTGCCTCTTCCGTCAGCGCCAGCTCGGCTGGAGATCCTGCACCGCCGGGGGACCGGCGCTTGGTGGATTAAGGGCAGAAGGGGCCTCTCTGATGAGACCAGAAGCTCATCAAGGAACTGCTGCCTCAAGCCTAGATCTGGAGCTTGGTTTCTAGCAAGGCCTCCAGCCTTGATTGAAAGAGCCAGGTGGTTCGGTCACTTGCCCACAGTCCCACTGGGGCCTACGAGCCAGGCGCTGCTCCAGAGATTTTGGGGGGCGGGGGTTTCACAAGCTCCTGCCTCGGATCCCCCAGGACCAACCCGCCAGCTCGACTGCTATTTTCCCAAATGTGTCAACCCAGCTGCAGCTGCACCCCAGCAAGATCAGGGCTCGTGGGCTTGCACAATCTACTCCAGGGTGGGGGGAATAGATCGGGGAAGCAATTTGCTCAGCTGATGAGGTGTTAGGGGGTTGCCTAGACAGACAACGACTGACCAAAACAGTAGTTTAACCAGGTTGTAGGCATAATGCCCCACAGGAGCAGCCTGGAGCCAGCTCCTGGGTGCACCTGTCGGGGTCAGGGGCTCCTAGGAGGGCACGGCCATGTGGCACCCTGATCACCTCCTAGCCACACTGCGGCTCCCATCCCACCTTGAGGGAGCTGCTGTTCGGTTTCCTAAGCACCAATGGGAATGGCGCTAAAGGCATCCAAGCAGGGCTGCCTTGGCAAGAGGCTTCCATGGAATCGGCATGAAATGGAGCAGCCGGCAGCGGCCGGTGTGTCCCTGCAGGCCACAAGTCCCAGCAGGCAATGCAGGTGAGCCACTGGGCTTCCGCTGGAGCTGCTCCCAGGGACCTGCTCCTCGCTCTGTCAGGTGCTGGAACAAGTGCCCTGGCAGCTAGGCCTGGGCCAGCGAAGGGATCTATATGCCCAGGAGCTGGTGCCTTTCCTGGCTGCTAGCTCCACTGCTGGGCTGGCCTAGCAGGTAAGCCCTTGCCCCCAAGAGCAGTGCCCCCCCCCCCAAGGCGGTGGGGCCACGTCCTCGGGTCGGACTCAGGAAAGGTGAAGAGGAGGGTGCCACGGCTTTACCTTGCTGAAGGGCCCGGGCGCACTGCTCCGCGTTGCTCACCAGGGCGTCGGCGTTCTGCACGATCGCTGGCAGCCTGGCGTACCAGTTCCTGACGACGTCCTGCAAGGGGAGGCTGGCCATGAACTGCATCCCCTTCGCCAGCGCGTCCCAGCCCGAGGGGCCCTGCCCTGCTTCTGAGGCACCCCCACTCCCCCCTGGCACTTGGGGGGCACAAGGAAACCAGGAGCTGGCCTACAGCTGCTGTTTCACCTCTGTTCAGCTTGGCTGGTCTAGGGAGTCTAAGGGGACAGGGGGGCTCGTGATGGCCAGAGGACGGCTCTTCCGAGCTGGGAGGCAGAAACTTAACCCCCAAGGCTGGGCTATTGGCCCTGGATCCAGCTGTGACCCGGCACCAGCTCAGGACTGAGCAGGGGCAGCAGCAGGTGTCCCTGAAGGGAAATGGGAGGAGGCACCAGCGTCGGCTCTGCAGGGCCCCCAGCTCAGCCGTTCTCTGGGGACGCAGATTCCTTTGGCCTAGAGCACGCAACCAGGGCCCAGATGGCAGCTAGCCTCACCCCCTACGGCCGGGGACCCTGGGCCAGCCCCATCCTCAGAGAGTTTTAATCCCCCTCAGCGCAAACAGGAGCTCAGGTGAAGGGCCCTCTCCACTACGTTCCCTCTGCCTAGAGCCCTCTGAGCTCTCACTGTGTCCCAAGCGCTGTAACCAATTGTCGGGCAGGGCTCTGCCTGCCAGAGCGGAGAGCTGCTGTCTGACCGCCCTGGGCTCTGCCGGCTGCTCTGCACCCGGCTGTCCTGTGGCCATGGGGTGTCCCGGCCGGGCAGAGAGTCCTGCAGGCTGGCCCATGGGCTCAGCACTGGGCCCTGATTGTGCTGATTCCCCACCCATGACTCCTCTGCTGCTGGAGCTGCACCCCACTAGCAGAGTGTGGGGCAGGGGGCTCCGTGCCCAGGGGATCCTGAGGTCTTGGGTGAGAATGAGTTGCAGCCTGGCCTCTCTGCGGTGCAGTTTGGGGAACCCCCCTCGCGCGGGCACTGGTCTCCAGAGCACGGGAATGCGGCACCCAGGTTATTTCTAGGAGTTACAGATAAACTCCCGGTTTGACAAAGTATCCCCCCGGCCCAGCCCTTGGTACTGTCCCTTGTACTGGGCATATCCGACCAGCCACCTTCCCCTATGAGCTGCGGACTGAGGAGGAGCCGGCGTTCGCTTTCACTGCAGCGGGGACAGAGCCAAGGGACGGACGCGGCCAATCCCCTGCTATGAGCCACAGCAACCGAGCGGCATAGGGCCGTCTGGCTGTCCTGTGTCCGTACAGCGCCTAGCGCAGCAGGGAATAGGTGCCCATGGCTGGGCATCTAGATCCTAGAGTAACGTCCCTAACAAAGCTGGGGCCAAGGAAGTCAGCAGGGGGCTGGGAGCTTGTCCTAGGCTCAGCTCAGCCACATGACACAGGAGCAGGTTGTTTCCAGATCTAGCCCGCAGCTGGGGAAGAAGGAGGGGAGGGACCCTGTTTTGTAGAGCACAGCGGGAGCTAGAGCGAGGGATGGCGGAACTGGTGCTGCAGGGCACTGCTCTATCTGCCCACGCCTGCAGTGGCCCGGCTGGGTGGGGAGCGCCCCCTGAGGCATGGAGGGGCACGTGCTTTACCTGGAGCAGGTTGCGGGCCAGCCGAGTCTTCCCTGTGTAAATCAGAAGCAGGTGCTGGTTCAGGGTCTGGGGAAAGCCCTCCGGCACGGAGATCTGCTCCACCTCCACCTTCAGGGGCAGCTGGGCCTTTGACCGCCCGATCTTGATGCCTGGCACAAGCCCACCAACCTGGTCCTGCCATCCCCCTCCTGCCAGCAACAGAGCCCGTTACACAGCAGCAGGCTGCGAGGACGCTAACGGTTTCAGTCCCAGCCCTGCAGCCAAGGGGAATTTTGCACCATTGTGCAAGCGCAGAATTAATGCCTCCCACGGATTTTTTCCCCGCCGCAGAATAATTGATTCTGACGGAGGTGAAGGGAAGCTGCAGTTACACCTTTTGCCCACCAGGGGCTGGTGTGGTGCCAGAAGAGAGGGCAGCAGGCTCATAGGTTGGAGCAGCCAGCCGTAGTGGGGGAGGGGGCAGAGGCTGCCTTCTTCATAGAGCCCTGTCCACGGACCAGGTGAGGAGATGTGGGATATGGGGGACTGGACAGAGTGGGGCACATGAGGCTGCTGGGGGCGTGGGTCACACGAGTTCAGAAGGGCTAGTGAGGGAGACAGACTGAGGCGGCGGCACAGGAGCTAGTGAGGTGGTAGCATTGAGCCAGGGGCTGAACGGGAGTGAGGATGGGGACGGGGCAGCTATGCCTGGCTGAGTGAGGGTGCAGGGCCACATGGGAACGGGGAGGAGTGTGGGATGCAGGGCCACATGGGGACGGGGCAGCTATGCCTGGCTGAGTGGGGGTGCAGGGCCACATGGGGACAGGGAGGAGTGTGGGATGCAGGGCCACATGGGGACGGGGCAGCTATGCCTGGCTGAGTGGGGGTGCAGGGCCACATGGGGACATGGGGGCATGGGGAGTGCAGGGCCACATCTATATTGTGTTATTTTGACAAATACCATTTTCAGAATTTTAAAATAGTGGGTGCAGAATTTTGAATGTGCTGGTGCAGAAGTCCCCCAGGCACAGGCAGGATTCTGGGAAAGACTCTGGCAGTGGTGCTGAGGGGCCTGCTGGCTGGGAGAGAGGCGGGCTGCTTGGTTGGAGTCAAGGAACTGATCAAACAGCCCCACGGGGCAGGCAGTGTACACCACAAGGGTTAACCCTTCCTATTGCAGAGAAAGCCTGAACCAGTAGGGCAGAATAATGGGCCGGAGCAGCCGGGACCATGGGGCAGTTCAAACCTCCAGCTGCGTGGTGAGGCCAGGCCCCCGGCAGGGCAGCGGGAACGGCACAGAGGCCGTGTGTCTGACAGGGCAGGGGTGTGCAGCGCAGAGCCAGCCTGGCATGGCGTAACCAACTGCCACAGGCTCATGCCGCCCTTGCCCCACACACAACCAGGTCAGGGGATCCATTCAGGCAGCCGGGCCAGGCCCCCCACCCCTCCCGGACTCTGCGCCATTACCTGTGGTGAGCACCTGCTCCAGGTGCAGCACGGCGTGGATGAGGGACTCTGCGCTGGCGGATTTCCCAGCCGCCCGGTACAGCGCTGCCATCACCGCCCCGGCCAGGATGCTGCTGGTGCCTGGGGAGCCAAAGATGGGGCAGGGAGGGCACAATGGGGACAACTTCTCAGCCATGGCCCGTGACACGACCCGTCGCCTCCCAGAGCAGCAGCAGAGAAGGACGTAAGCCACTCTCTGGGCTGGGTGGCCTCTGCAGGCCCCTCGCTCTGCATTGCCCGGCCAGTGATGGCTGGACGGGACTGGCCGGCAGAGCCTAGCAACGAAGCCAGGGAAAGAGGTGTGGATCCCTCCCCAGCTGGCGAGCCCATGGCCTCTCCTGTACCCCTGCCCCCTCTCCCCCCAGACTGTCCTGTGCCCAAGCAGGAGCCCCGGAGCCAGCCTGTTCTCGGAGCTGTGGGACAGCGAGTTTCTCCTGGGTGCATCCCAGCAGGCCCATCCCAGCTGCTGTTCAATGCTCCTCGCTCTGGCAGGAGGCACCAGCCAGGCCTGAGAACGTGACCAGCGTGGGCCTGGCTGCTTATGGCTGAGAATGTCTTTCCTGGAGCCAAGCCCCAGAGCTCTCCCGGGCTCTACGGCTGCTGCCCACGCTGTGCCCTGTGTGCTAACGGGGGGCCCGCGAACGTACCCAGGCCGGATCCGTGGGGCAGACTGGACCAGCTGTGCACTTCGAACCCTCCGCCAGAGCCCTCCAGCAGCTGGGCCTGCAAGGGCTTCTGGGAAGCGAGGGAGACAATCTGGGTGCAGATGAAAGCCGCTTTCAGCAAGGCCCCTGGGAAGGAGAGGGAAACCCCCGAAAGGCTAGTCAGCGCAGCCATGCCCTGGCCACCAAGCCCTTGCTGGTTTAGCCCCTTCATTGCTAGCAGACTAATACGGTGCCCCAGCCGGGTCATGGCTGTTGGGTCAGCCATTAGCACAAGCTTCTGACAGGCAGGTGCTCACAGTGACCCCCACCCAGGTCAGCAGACTCGGGACCTGCTCTCCCCATGGCAGGCCTCTCTTATCACCTCTCCACTCCTGGGACGCAGGGCAGGGCTGCCATCCCATTGCACAGAGCGGAAGTCAAGGCCCAGACAGGCTAGGGGACTTGCCCCTGGTCCCACAGGAAGTCTGTAGCAGAGGGAGACTAAGCCCAGTCCCCGACCAGCACCAAACTCACTGGGCCATGGTGATGAGGTTTGTGCTGCAGACTGCTGTCCGCTAGGAATGAGCCCCCCACTCCTCTGCTGGCCGCAGTACGGCCATCCGCTGGGGAGTGGTCCCCCAGGCAGCTCTCTGGCTCATTACTGACCCCCCTGGACACCCCACCTCCTGCTTTTAACCCTGCATGGATTCACCCCCCGTCCAGCCCCCAGAACCCCACTGGCACCCAACTGGGAACGGACACCGCTTTGGAGACCTCCAGTGGATGCAGGCCGGTGAGCCAGCTGGGGGATGGCCCGTCCCAGAGTTGGGAGGGGGCAGTGACAGGTCTCTACTCGGCGCCCCCGAGGGGCCAATCTGAGAACAACAAGCACCACCTATGGGGCACTGCAAGTGACCCGCAGCCCCTCTCTGCTGGTCCAGGAGCTCCCGGGCCGGATCCTGAACAGCGGGCTGGTCCTTACCTGGCGCGTGAGGCTGGCAGTAATCTTGCAGGTCCTCCAGGTCGTGGCACACCAGCTCCAGCACCACCTCCCCCTCCAGCGCGCCGCTAGCACTGACCAGCCGGAGCTCTGGCTCCACAATGCGCCGGGCCCGGGCCCCGATGGGCCTGCACCCATCCACCAGGACGGCAACGTCCACCACGGCTCCCCCGTGCTCATATGTGATTGGAGGAGTGTCACTCCAGCCTCCTGCAAGGCACAGAGGGGTGTGTACGTGGACGGCCACCCACAGACCAGCCCTCATCTCCTGTCCTCGGCAGGCTGCTGGACTAAGGCAGGGCAGTGCCCGGGCCTGCGTCCAGTGTGAGGTGGCATGAGATGATCACAAAGCTCCTTTGGAAATAACCCCTCCCTTCTCCCTACCCGCCTTCCCCATGCTGCCCGCCATGCAGGGCATGACCTCCAGAGCCCAATGAGCCAGGCCACACCTCCCGTGAGATGCCTCAAACTGCTGCCCACGGACCCAGGAAACCTACCGCCCCCAGTCCTCTCCCGATGGGCCGGGATGGTCTGCGTGTGGCTGGGAAGCGCTGGAGCTGGGCGGCAGGGGAATGGTGGTCAGAGCGGCATGTGCCTCTTTACAACCAGGGCTGTGCCCCTCCTGGGCACTGCTCCCTTCGCACCAGGGCTCCCCGCGGCCCTGGCCCTGCACTGCCTCGTTCACCCCAGCACTGGGGCGGAATCTAGGGCCAGCCCCAGTGATGCCCAGCAGAGAAGCTCTTTGAATGGGGCCTGGCGAAGCTGGTCCCGCTCAGAGGTGCTCACCAGAGACGTCTATCCGGGCAGGGCACTCCACCCGCACCCACTGACCGATGGGAGGGGGCTCCTCCCGCCCGACGCTGACGAACCGGCACGCCGACATCACAGCCTGGCGGATCAGGATCTGCTCGGCCCCCTCGTAGTGCCGGGCGGCCCTCACCAGCAGCGCCGGCCTGGAATGGCAGGGGAGATGGGATCCGCTCAGCAGCGGGCAGAGGGCACCGTCGGAGCGGCCTTTCTCCTGGGATGCCAGCGGCACGGCCCCAGTTACTGGCTCTGGCCACGCTGAGCAGAAACACGCTCGACTGGCCACACGAAGGCAGCGGTGCCCGTGTCGGCCTTTGGCACGGGTTGTCATGGTTACTGGCCACCTGGTGTGTGGCCGGGCCCTTAGCCAATCTCCCAGCCACAGTCCAGGGCTGTGGGGATGGAGATGCCTGGAACATCAGCCAGCCTGGCACAAAGCCCCCTGCAGACACAGGGCCCAAGCAGGTGGTGGGAACGGGCGATCAGTCCCCTGCCTAGAGTGGGGAATCAGACCAGCCTGTCACCAGACGGCTGACTGTCCAGGGACCTCACAGCAAACCTCGCTGCTCGCTGCAGAAAGGCCACGAGCCAGGGCTGGAAATGCAGCAAAATGGCGGTGCCGAACCCTGCCCAGCGCCACGGCCCCCAGCACAACATCTCTGCCCACCCCCCCCGCTGGCTCCCGGGCACCAAGGTCCCAGCAGCCCAGTCCGTGTGACCGTACCTGCCCAGCCATTTCCTCCTCTCTTTGGCAAGCTCCTTCACGCCCTCAGCGATGTCGCCTCTCTCCAGGTGCCGGAAGGCCGGGGCCCACTCCCGGTTGGCGGCCGGCCCGCTCCGTAAGCCCCCGTCCCCTTTGGCCATACAGCCCAGCACGTCGGCAATGCAGGCGAGAGCCCGGGCCGCCACTCCAGGGTCAGCGGCAACAGACGCCACTGGGAAGCCAAGGGAAGGCATCAGAGCGGCAGCCAGACATGGCCTAGCAGGCCGGAGCCTGAGAGAGCCACTGTCCATGGCAGAATTTCATCCCTCCTCCTCTAGCAGGAAGGTTACCTTCTTCTTCTGTCCCCTAACCCCTCCAGCCACTTATCAACAGTCATCCTGAACCAGAGCATGCCCCCGGGTCCTTGAGTGGAACGAGTTTGCTGGGTCTCAGCCCAGCGCCCACATCCCATGACTCATCATCAGTGTCGGGTGGAGCTATGCAGCATATCTAGAATGTGTTGTGGCCTACGAGGCTCTGGTAGCCCACCTAGCCCGGGAAAGCCCCGTTCCACTTTCCAAGCCCACAGGAGCAGAAGAGAGCTGCTTGGCACTACTTATTTGCATATCATTACCCAGCATGCTCCACCCACTCATGGCCACAGGGCAGGGTGGCTGGAAACCCACCGTCTTGCCACAACTGAAAGCGCACTCAGGCTATGGCTTCCCCACGGCTTCGCTGGCGAGAATGGGAGGAAACTCTGCCCTCCGGCGGCCTTCGCAAGCCACAGGCCTGCGGGACGTTCAAAGCGGCCGCGTTCCTCCCCAGAGACGAACGCATGGCGGCGCAGGGGGAAGGGACTGTGGTGCAGAGTGATCTGCAAGGGTGGAAATGGCCGAATCTCAGTGAACAGTCCCCTGGTGGCTGTAAGGACTGCCCAGTCTGCTTAGCAACGGAGAGCAGCCGGCCGCGTTCAACGGTCCCCATCTGTGCCCAAATCCACCACGGCCCGTGGGCCTGCATGTACAGGTGACACGCAGGTCACAGGCCGCCATCCCGCCCGGCTCTCACCCTGGTCCAGTGTGCTCAGCACGGCCTCCTGGTAGCCCTCGTTGACAGCAGTGCGGATCAGGGGCAGGAGGCTGCAGTCCCTGTGCTCCATCAGCCCCCCGCGGAGCTTGGCTTGGGCCTGGCGGAAGAAGAGCGCCCGGCGAGTCGCCAGCTCTGCCTCCTGGTCCAGGCACGTCAACAACTGCTCCCAGGACATGCGCCACGTGGCTCGCCACCGCCCCAGCCCCTCGTCCTCCTGCGGGCCCAGGAACCACAGCACATCCCGGACCCCCAGGGGCTCGGCGGCGTGCAGGACAGGGAAGAGGCGGGCGTTGAGCAGGCAGCGGCTCCTCTGGGGGACCTCGGAGCCCCAGAGATCCCCCTCCCTGCCGGGGTGAGAAGCAGCCTCAGAGAGTGGGCACCATGCGGCCCTGTGTGCAAGGGGGGCAGGAGGCCTGGGCAGTGGGCACCTGCCCCTCTGGCCTCCCCAACTACAAAGAGAGCTTCACTTCTGCTCCAGAGAAAGCGGAGCCTGAGAGAGCCTTCACCTCCCTAAGGCGTGGGGAGCGGGGAGTATGGGGTTCCTGCCAGCTCTCAGCTGGACAGCCCCATGCCCACCAGGACTGGCAGCAAGCTTCGGAGGCTAGCCACTGCCCCGCCCTCTCCCCCTTCTGCACAGCTGGCGGGAAACGCTGTAAGGAGACCAGCTGTGAGGGGTTCACGGCTCCTGCCCTGCCAGCCTCTCCCAGCAGGAGGCGCTGTAGATACACATGGGGGTTATGCGGGGAGGCTCCCAGCGATCTAGTCCCAGCCCCTTGCAGGACGGGTGGCTTTAGGTTGCTGGCTTCATGTAGGCCTCATTCTACCCCACGGGGCCCCCCAGGAGTTGGCATAGAGCTCTGGAGGCCCATACGTCAGGCAGCTCCGCTCATTTCCGGAGCAAGGTTCCCAGATCTCAGCTGAGCAGAGGCCTGGGCGCAGTGCAGGGGAGGAAAGCAGTTGCTCGCGGCTCACTCCATTCTCTGCCCAGCCTGTTTGGCACGTACCGTATCCCCGTCCGGCGGAAGAACTCTGCCCAGGGCACGTTCAGGTAGGTGCCGGCCTCCCCGGCAGGGCTCTGTGAGTGGGGAGAGAGGAATCAGTGAGAACTGGGGCTAGGAGGGGACGGGACTCGCACCACTGCTGGGGGTTGCTCTCTGCCCTCTGTTAATCCCACACTGGCTCTCAGGGAGGCAGGGCAGTGTCCGGGAGGAACCCGGCTTCCGTTCCTCCCCCAGAGCACTCGGTCCCCAGGGGTGGCCCCCTGTGCCCCGTTTCCTCGCCTTTGCACCCCCACAGGGGAACCTTCCTCCTCCCAGGCACCCGCATCAGGGCCCCAGTCCAGTGGGTAGCTGGGGCCCCACTCTGGGGGAAACACACCTGGCGGGCACCCGTAGGTGTGTGACTGTTCACTGAGGTCACATGACCCTCTGAGCTCTATCCCCAGTTCCAGCCCCTCCCCCTCCCCCCGGTCTCAGCCGTCACCTGCCAGTCGTCGTGGCGCCCGGTCAGGGTGAACACCTGGCGCAGGACATCCTGCAGCCGGACCGCGTGCCCCTGCAGCACCACGTCACACAGCTGCCAGCGCCGCAGGGCGGGCGAGGAGGAGGCATCCAGCCCCGTGAGGAGGCAGCCGGAGCCTATCTGCAAGGGTCCCTGGGAGGGCGACAAAACGGGCCGCTCCAGAAACGAGGGGCAGTGCCGGAGATCCCCACCCCTCTTGGAGCTCTGGGAAGCCCCTCCCTCTAATCTAGTCACAACCAGCCCATCCTGGTGGTCTCTGGGCGCCCGCCTGCACCTGGGACCCCCAGAGGGAGCTGAAGACTCAGAACGACTTTAAATGCCACGGACCGTACAGCTGTGCTTTGAATAGTAGCAAGGCCCTGCGGGGATGGGGGGGTCCATCCTGCCAGTCCGCAAGGAGAGTGAACACCAGGCAGGGTTGTCCTGAGGGGCAGCAGGGGTAGAAATGAAAATTGGGAGAAGGCCTGGCACAGAGCTGGCTGGGTGTGTCCAAGGGGGGCGGTATTCACACGAGGCTGGGGAGGAGCTGAAGGCCCCAAATGGAGTAAAATAAAACTGGAGTGCCAGGGGAAGGAGGAGGACACACTCCTGCCCAGGTCCCCGGGGAGGAGACACACACACACACACACACACTCTCTCTCTCTCCCCCACTCTCTCTCCAGAGAGCGAAGGCCCCAGCAGCCAGGCCCCAGGCTGGGTGGGTTAGAGTGAGAGCCCAAAGCCGTTGGGTGATCCCGCCCTGTGCCCGGGAAGCGCATGGCCCCCAGGGAGCCCGCCGGGCAGGGGAGGGAGCTGTACCTGCAGGTGGCAGTGCTGGAGAACGCTTCCGGGCTCCACCCGCACGGCTCCTTCCAGCAGGCAGTTGGTGACGGAGCAGCCGTCCTCCAGGAGCCCGGGCTGCTGCGAGAGTGGGAGGAAGCAGCGCTCAGGCGGGGCGGAAAGCGGGCCGGGGAGGAGAACTGAGCTCTCGGAAGGCCCCGCACGGAAGTGGCACTGATGGAGGGTTAGGGAGCACCAGAGACCCCATTGTCCTAGGCTCCCAGCAGATACAGCCCTGCGCCAAACAGCTGACACAAGGGTGGGGAGGGAGGGGATGGAGGCTCAGCAAAGGGCGATGACTTGCCCAAGGTTATCCAGCAAGTCCAAGACCAGGCTGGGAACACAGCCCAGGTCTCCCGACCCACAGGCGAGCGTCCTACCCAGTAGGCAACACTGCCTCTCCCACAGGGATGGGGTAGTAGTGTATGATGCTGGTGTCTTTCCCAGGGCAGGGCCAGGTGACGTGGCCCAGACGCCACTGGTGCCCAGGGCAGCAGGGGCAGGAAAGGAGATGCCCGGGGGAGGGGCGAGTGGGGGGCTGGGAAGAGAGGTACCTACAGCGACGTGGGAATGCGCCACTTTGCGGAAGGGGAGAGCGTTGGCGGAGCTGGGGCGAAACGTCAGGTTGTGGATGTGGTTGCTAGCGGCCATTGTCATGTAGTCATAGCAACCGTTGGGTATACATGCTGCCGGGAAACGGGAGAGAGGCAACACCGTTAATGCACTGCCAGCAGATCTTGGGAGGGCCGGCAGGTGCCAGAGGTCCGTTGGAGTCGGGAGGGGAGAGGAGGGGCGGTGTAGGAGCACTCTGTCTCTGCCCCACGCCTCTGGGTGTCATGATCACCCCAGCACGAGACCTGCCCTGGCACCTGGCTGGCGGCTGATGCCCACCACCGAGATCCCGAGGAGCAAACCCGGTGCCACACGCGGGAGTGGAAGGAGGGGGACGGGGCGGGGAGACGCTGAGCACAGAGCGTAAATGCCTCCGCGTGGCGGCCAACCGGGGTCCCGACAGGAACATGCCCCGCCCCTCGCGCCCCCAGCTCCGTGGGTTAGAGGATGAGGCTCGGAAGTTACACGAGCCAGCAGCCAGTCCTTAATTACCCTGCTGGGGCTCCTTTAACGACCCCTGGCAGGCCAGGGCCCGGCTTTTCGATACAGAGAAGTGGCTGGTGACCGCAGCGACACCCTCAGGGCACAGCACCCCCCCCACTGCCCTGTGGCCCTGCCCCCCCAGCACCAGGGTGGGGCATTAACTCCGTGCCAACAATCCTCAACGCACTAACAAAGTTCCCCTGGACGGTCTGCAGCTCCCCAGCAACCGCTGAATCTTTTCTAATGCGCACCATTGCCAGCTCCAGTGCGGTGGCTCCTTTGAGGCCTGCCCTCCACACACCAACCAGGACTAAGCCTGCGTGGCTTGTACCAGTCCTCAGAGGGACAGCTGGGGCAGGAACAGGCCGCCGGTGTCTTTAGAGACCCTCCCCAATTCCTGGGCAAGACACCAGCCAAGGAACATCTGCTGGGACACTGGGTGGCCAAGGCCCCAGAGAGCTCCAGCCAGAGCAGGCGGGCGTGAGGGGCTGGGACTGCGCTCGGGGGCGGTCGCACTCACCCATGCTGAGGGGGATGGCATGAAGGGCCTTCCATAGCACGGAGCGGGCGCTCCTCAGGGCCGCTGCTCCCTTGCCCGGGCCGCTGCCCACTTCCTGGGTCCTGCCGGCCACAAAGTCCTCCTCGGTCACCCCATCGGCCATGCAGAGCACGATGTCGAAGAACAGGGACAGCTGTGGGGGAGGCAGAGAATGGGAAACGCTCAATCCGTGCAACCCGCCCCAGCCCTAGCCCCGCCAGGCTGGGCCCTTCAGCCCTGACCCACAGGTGGCTGGAGACTGACTGCAGTGCGTCTACACTGGGTGGGCTTCACACTGGATACAGCTGGCCTTTGGCATGGCAACAGATGCTGGCATCAGCTGGCTCGGGAGTTGTGCGACTGGAGCAAGATGGCCGCCACTGCCAGCGGGCGTCTCTCTGCCCTGCCCCTCCCTGGGCAAAGGGGGCTGCAGGGAACATGGGATGACTTCCGTCCTCAGCCGCAAGCATGGAGGGCAGGGGTAGGGGCCCCTGGGGCAGCCCTGTGGGGAGGAGGTGACAGGGGGGCTCGCACTGCTGCATGGGGTCTGGAGCACAGGACGGCGGGGTTCATGGAGCGCTGGGGTGCAGTGATAAAAGGGACCCCAGAGCTGGGTGTCACCCCCACTGCACTTCCGGAGCCCTGGCACCCTGCACGGCAGACTGTCCGGGGGACCCCCTGCAGCTCGGCTGGGGCGGGGGGGGAGGGGAGAGAAGTCTGCACCACGGGGAGTTGGGAGAGGTACGGTCGGCCATGATCCCACACATGCACAGAGTGCCCCCTGCTGGTCACCTGACGCCAGCGTGGGCTGATTTAACCCTTGGTGGTGGTGATGCCAGGGCCTCCCCCTGCCCCTGTGCCAGCAGCCCCGTCTGCTGGGGGTGGAGGGAGAAAGGGCTGCTTGCCGGGCACTGCTTTCGACCGATATGGAGAGATGACGGTGGCCCTCCAGGTGGCTGGCACCAGAGGGCACAATGAGGGTGCCCCTGTAGGAGACGAACGGCTGAGAGCATCACCTGGATGGGCTGGGCCCCCGAATCCAGGCCCAGGTAGGTGCAGGCGTCCAGAGGAGGGATGACGTGAGTGGCCAGGAGCTGCTCGGCGGTCTCCGAGGAGAAGAAGACGACCCCGCACACCTGAAATCACAGAGCCGGCTGGTGGGGTGTCGCTGCGATTCACGCCTGGGGGCCGTATAGAGCATCCCGGCTGCTCACCGCTGCCTCTAGTGGGCAGGCTCAGGCCTGCACACTGGTGTGTGAGAATGTCACCCCCTAGAGTTACCGATGCTAAACCCTTCTGCCGCCGGCGGCTGGTGGCCACGGCCGGATTAACCCTCCTGTGGGCCCGGGGCTATTAGATTTTGTGGGGCCCCTGTAGATAAGTCTTTTTCCTGGGAGGGAGTTTGGTGCAGGAGAGGGTTGGGGAAGGGAACTGGGGTGCAGGAAGGGGTGTGGGGTCTGGGAGGGAGTTTGGGTGCTGAAGGGGGTTCTGCCCTGGGGCAGGGGGGTGGGGGGTGGGAGAGAGTGTGGGGTGCAAGAAGGGGTGCGGAGGACAATGGTATGGCCCTGCGCTGTGAAGGCTACTGGTGAAAGGAGCTGGATGCTGTTCTCCCTCCTCCTCACTCGCCATTGTCTGCGGGGCCGGCAGTGGAACAAAGTGAATCCAGCCCTGCTCTGGGTTCTAGCCCTGGCTCTGCCGCTGACCTCCTGGGCAAGTCCCCGCCCCTCTCTGGGCCTGTTCGCCCCACGTCCACCTTGTCTAGTTAGGGGGGAAGGGCTTCGGGGCAGGGACTGTCTCTTGCTGTCAGCCTGCCGCCCCGGCGCGAGTTCCTCATTAACCAAGGAAGGGATGTACCAGCGGCACCTTCCCGTCCGGCCCAGCGCACTCCCGGATCCGGGCCTCCGGGCCTTGGTAGATGATGTCACGCACAGACCCCTGCCAGAGGAAAGGCACCCGTTAACACCGGGCATCGAGTGCCTTGTGCAAAGCAGCCAGGGAATGGTCCGGCTGGCTAATGGATCCTGCCCCCTTGGAGGCCACCAGTCTAGAGGCTTGGCCATCTGCTCAAAACTTCTCCCGATCCTGGGAGCAGCCCGAGTTCCGGGGCAGGGGACCATGGGTCAGAGATGGGCCCCACACACAGCAGCTTGGGGATGGGGGTGCCAGCCCGGATGTGGCGCTGAGGCATCAAAGTGGCGATCCGGCTGGCCCTGCCACTTCCCCGCAGCACCCAGGTGCCCGGGAATGCCCGGCAGCCCATGAGTGCTGCCCCTCAGCACCTATCCCAGAGCTCCAGGGCTCCTGCTCGAACCCCTTGGCAGATCCTGTATGCCATGGGCGGGCGCCGGCTGGCCTGGGGAATCGGCAATGGAGATGGGAGCCTTCCCCCGCTGGCTCGGTGTCACACCCTCTCCGGCAAGGCCCTCCCAGGCTCCGAGCCACGGCCTGGACTCACTGCTGAGGCCAATCCAGTCCAGGGGCCTGCGCCCGACTGCGACCCTGGGCCGGGGGCCCTTGGGGAGCCGCGGAGAAGCAGGCTCGGGAGGCTGTTCCCCAAGGGCTGCGTGGGAGGCCACGGTGGAGTTGGCAGAGCTGGAGGGGGCCAGGCGGTGGCTGGCTCAGCTCCCGGGCTGCTAAGCGAGCGGCAGAGGGAGCGATCTGTGCCTGGCTGAAGGGCAGAACCAGGGACTAAGCCATGGGCCTGCTCCTCCCCTGGCTGCTTTAGAGTCCCATTCGGAAAGGCTCAGAGTCGGGGCGGGAGCACCCACGTTAGCTGATAACCCCAGGCGCGGGCCAGTCTTCCTCCTGCCTCAGACCCTGAGTGGGGACCCCATGGCCCAGAGGGGAGATGCTGGAGGACAGCCCCCAGGGGAAAGGCATTAGACCCAGGGCCCTGACACCACTGGCCCTTTAAGAGAGGGGCCAGCGCTGCCCCGGTCTCAGCGCCCCTTTAAGAGAGGGGCCAGCGGTGCCCCAGGCTCGGTGCCCCTTTATGAGGGGGTCCACGCTGCCCCGGGCTTGGTGCCCCGTCGAGGTCTGGGCTCAGCGCCCCTTTAGGAGAGGGGAGGGGGCGCACTGCCTGGGGCCCGGCGCCCCTTGAGTGCTGGGCTCGGCACCCCTTTAAGAGGGGTAAGGGGGCACACTGCCTTGCACTGCCTGGGTCCCGGCGCCCCTCGAGCGCTGGGCTCGGCGTACCTGCGGGTCAGCGAGGTAGACGCCGTGGTTTCTGGCGTACGAGACGCTCCCCGGCACGGAGATCACCTTGGCCCCTTGGAACCCTTCCCAGTCGATCTCTGAGAGAGAGGAGAAGACTCCAATGCCCACCGTGCCCGGACACCTCGTCCCCGACGCGGGGCGGGCAGGGCGGGCATGGCTGGGCTGGGACGCGTCGCCAACGGAGCGGCACGGACGCCAGGCTCCCATGTTAGCTGGAGGGGTCAAGCGGCCTGTGTTTAGCTGTGGGCACCATGGATACCCCACCACGCATATGCCTCCGACTGCACCCTGGGCCTGTGCAGCTGGGCCGCCGGGCACCCAGCTCCCAGCTCTACGCTCAGCCACGCCCACCCCTCTCCAGGGCTTCCTGGCCAAATCTGGAGGCCCTGAGCATTGCTAGCTCCCCCTGGCTTGCCTGGGCGTCTGGGCATCCAGCAGGGGCAGGCCTGAGCTTGCGGGATGAGAGGTGGATGCAGGACAAGCCCAGCCGGGGGGTGCACTGGGGATGCAGACCGCCCTGAGCTGAGCCCACCAGCCTGGATGCAGGGGAGCTGCCACCTTGCCGCCCCGCCTTGGCTCTGACTCTCCCAGGGAGCAGAGTCACTTGTCCTTCCCCGTATGGGGGCTCCCCTTTGTTAACACCAGCCCAGACCCCGCTGAAGGGGCTGAACATGGGCTGAAGGGGCACTCCCAGCCTCCAGCGCCAGCTGCCCACCATCAGCCCCTGCCGTGGGTCAGTGGGTGGGAAGCCCCAGGGCTCAGGCCCACCAGGAGAGAGGCAGGGGGAGGACTGGAGCAGTGGGCCCCAGTGGGAGCAGGCTCCCCGGCAGGGAGAAGTGAAGGACCCACGGCTCACTGAATTCTCTGACGCCCAAAGCCTCCCCGGGCTCAGGAGAACAACACTGGTTCCACCGCCAGGGTCCCTGAGGGGTGCCAGAGGCAGGGTTACCCCACCTTGGGACCCCATGGAGCACTCGCCTGCCCCCTGCCCAGGCCGGGTTTGGCTCCTGGACTGATTTCCCCAGCTGCGCACGTACCTGCTGCTAAGGGAACGGTGAGGAGCATGTCCGTGCTACAGACCCACACTCCCGGCGGGGAGCCCCTGCACAGCTAGAGGGACACACAAGAGGAGGTGAGGACGGCCCATGGGACCCGAGCGCCAGGAGATCAGCACGGGGCCCGGAAGACAGGCCCTCCCCGCCCCACAACGCCGCCGGGCCGGCAGCCATTTACTGCCTGGCCTTCCTAACCTCAACAGCAGGGAGTGCCCACATGTTACCCAGCCGGATGGCATCATTGCTCTGAGGCTTGTGTGCATACATTGGAGCCAATGGTGGTTGCCCCCTCTGCAATAGAGATGGGGAGACCCCACGCCCCCATGTGCTACGTGACCTGGCCATGGGGATGGAGAAGGAGCAGTGAATGCTGGGACCAAGATGAGATGGTTGTGGGCTGAACGGGACCCTGTCTTGCCCTCCGAAAGGAGCCCAGCCTCCCGCCTGGCACTGACCTGCTGCGTCATGGTCCCCAGCAGGCTGTCCAGGTTGCAGGTCAGCGCTTCGGCCGGGGTGTTGGGGTCCTCCACAGGGAGGCAGGTGAAGGCCCGGCCGCAGTCATCGAAGGGGAAGTCGCGGCCCTGACGGGAGAAAGAGCCGGAGCACTGGTCGGCGGGGGACAGGGCAGAGGGGTGACAGGCTCCGTCCCGAGAGAGCCCTTGTGGAGAAAGGTCTTGGCCCCGAGTCCCCCTCCAACCCAGGAGCCGTGGCCTCTAGGCCTTTTGGCTCTCACTCGCAGCAATGTCACCCCCCATCAGATGCCGCTGACCTGGGCTGAGTGCAGGGGCTGGTCAGACAGGCTGTGGAGAGGACAGTCCAGGGGCTGGGCATCGGGGGCAGCCCTGAAAACCTTGATGGCTCTGAGAGGTGCCATGTAAAGGACGGCGGACGCCAGCCCTAGGAGGAGATTATTGCAGGGCAGGGGAGACCCATGGTGGGGCCCTGGAAGAAAGCTGGGATCCTTGCCACTTAGTGGGGTGTCATCCAGCCGCATGGATTGTGTGACCCGTCCGCCCAGCCGCCCCATGGCTCCACCCACATCCCGGGGGCACTGGGACCTCCCTCAGCAGCTGCCAAAGGAAAGTGGAGCCGTGGCCCTCTCAGTGCCAGGGGGGCTGATGGTGGGAGGTAACACGACATGGCCCCTGAAGGTGGGAGCTTTGGATGAGGGAGGTGGCAGCTGGATGGGACAGCCCAACATCCCACCCACCGCCGGTGGGGACTAGCCACTAGCAGCCAGGCCTAGGCCTCATGAGATCCCCTGGCTGGCAGCTCCGGGAAGAGGGGCAGGGTGAACGCTGCCCCAGGCCTGTGCCCTGCCCTGCTGAGCTCTCACCATGTGCAGGATGAGGATCCGGGCCTCGCGCAGGACATCGGCGGTGACCACCTGGAGGAGCGCAGAGGGAGCCCGTTAGACGAGCTGAGGAACCGGCCGCCAAGCTGGTCGAGTTCTGACTAGTGTCCCCTTCTCCAGCAAATGCTATAACCCAGAACAGCCTGTGCCAGCTTTATGGGGCCCCAGAGCTGAGGGCACCCTACCAGAGAGCTCCTGCCACTGCCATCTGGGCACAGGGCTGCAGGCCCTTCCCTGCTGCAAGGCTAACCTGGGCTCTCATCTGGAGCAAGGCCCCTCCGGATCTTGGTCCAGAGCCGCCCCTGCTCCCCAGATATGGCCCCCCAGAGTGGGCGGGCGAGGGGCTGGGGTCTTTGTAGCCCACCTGGGGAGCTCTACTGTGTTAGCAGAGGGTATTATCTCTCTGCTCTGCTACAGCCCCCTGCAGCTGGGGGTCCCCACGGGCGCTGGACGGTGCTGAGGTACCAAGCCCATGGGGCGGGCGGCCTGTGCTGGTCCCGCGGGCAGGCTGGCTGAATCAGGCATGTGGAGAGGGGATGACTTGGGGCCCCCAGCTCAATGGGCTTGGGGAAGGGATGCCCTTGGCCTGGGGGCGGAGGCACCCGCAGGGCGGGCAATGCCAGCCCCGCCTTGGACAGGGAGACGGGGGACGGGAGCTGCCCAGCCAGCAGCGATACAGTCCAGGCGCCAGGCGGACGCGGCCCGGAGCCCGTGGTGCCAGGCCACTCACCGTGCAGCCTGCCCGGGCGCTCAGGTGCTCGGCTGCCACCAGCAGGGCGTTGAGGGTGGCGCCACCACTGCCCACACACACTGTGGGATCCTCGACGGTCAGCAGGAGGGGCTGTGGGCCCAGCGCGCCCCGCCGCCACCGGATCTCCAGCTCTGGCAAACGAGAGCAGGGGCTGAGTGACCAGGATGGGGGGGCAGGAGGATGCTGAGTGACCAGGCTGTTGAGGGGGGCGCGTGCTGAGTGACTGGGCCGGGGGGGACAGACAGGGGCACGCTGAGTGACTACGCTGGGGGGAGGCGTGCTGAGTGACCGCATTGGCAGGGGAGGGGGCTGAGTGACCAGGATGGGGGGGCAGGGGTGTGCTGAGTGACTGGGCTGGGGGGGGTGGGGAAGAGGGGCGCGCTGAGTGACCAGGCTGAGGCGGGAGGGGCAGCAGCACTCTGAGTGACCAGGATTGGGGGCGGGGGGGACAGGGGATGCGGAGTGACCAGGATGGGGGGGCAGGGGTGTGCTGAGTGACCGGGCTGGGTGGGGGTGGGGAAGAGGGGTGCGCTGAGTGACCAGGCCTGGGCGGGGGAGGGGCAGGGTGACCAGGTGCGCTGAGTGACCAGGTTGAGGGGAGCAGCGGGGCGTGCTGCAGGACCATGGCTCCCTTTCTATGGGTCAGACTGTGGCTGATCCCTGGTGGTGGGGGATCTCCAGCTGCAGAGGCTCACCCTTGCCCCCTACAGCCCTAGGCCCGGTGTATGGAGGGCGAAGCAGGAACAGCCCCTCTCTGGGTGGGGGGTCGCTCCCCATGCTACAGGACTACAGGGCACCGAGGGACCGTTTCTCCCTTCGCCTGACACCCAGCCCCAGTGGGGCCTGGATTCCTCCAGGGCCTGGCTAGCCGGGGATCCAAACCCCCTGAAGGCAGCCTGGGACCAGCCCCCCAGCCCAGGCCAGCTTTGGACATGGGTCCCTGCCTGGCAATAGCCACAAGGCTACTCAGTCCAACCTAGGTCCCACCCATTGCAGCTGGATCTCCCACGCAGGGCCAGGCAAACCCACGGGCCCCCCCAAAGGCTGAGCCACCGGGCGCAGAGAACGTGAGTCTGAGCAATGCATGGGTCCACTGCCCCGCGGCCTTCTCCTGTGCTGATAGCCAGAGTCCCGGTCCCATACCTCACCCGCGTGGCCACCCCTAGCCTGTGGCCACAGCACACGCTGCCACCTCCGTAAGCCAGCAACTAGCCCACGCTCCTTGGTATGGCTCTGCCACCCCGTGCCCTGTCCCAATGCCATGGGAATGAGGGTTAAAGCAGCGGTGCCCATGACACTCCACCTCGGCGCGGGTAGAGCCACTGAGAGCACTCTGGGCGCTGGCACAGTGCAGGGGCCGGGAAAGGGGTTGGAACAGCAGGGGGGGGGGTTCCCCTGGCAGAGCATGGGGAGCAGGGCTGCAGGTCAGGAATTCAGCGCATCAGGGCTTGGGGGGAGTCCCTAGGGGGCCGCAGGTCGGATGGAGGGACACTAGCACAGCCAGGGCGGGCGGGAGCCCAGGGCTGGGATACAAGTAGCTGCAGGTGGGGATTGAGGGGCACCAGCAGAGCTGTGTGCGGGATCAGTGGCAGGAGGCTGCAGATCGGGATCAATGAACTGCGGCGGGAGGGGGGGAAGCTTGCAGAGAATCGGGTCAGCTACACGTGGCGTTGGCTAGCGCTACTTGTCTCGCACAAAGCCCAAGTCCATCCCCAGATTTGCAAACAGCTCTGAGGCCTGGGAACCACCCCCAGCCGGGCTGCATCCATGTGAGCACCGGGCCCCTAGGACACGAGCTGCCCCACTCGCCTTTCTGGAAGGCGCACACGCTGTCCTTGTACTGGCAGGTCAGGACGACGACGGTCCACTCCACCCCTCGCGGTGCCATCCAGGTGCACTGGACCTCTCTGCCCGGCGCCCGCCGCTGGCTCTGTGCAAGGGAAACAAAGGCCGCAGTACTTCCCCGTCACTGACCCATGCCTCGCGAGGCACCGGCACCCCCAGGATGGAGTCCCTGTGTAACAGGCCCTGGCTGTGATCGTGGACCCCTCTGTCTGGGCAGCTGGAGAGGGAGGGTTGTGTGAGGCTGGAGGGTGGCAGCCAGACAGAGCTACGTTGCTTCCTCACCCCAGATAAGGTGATCAACTGGAGCTTGAGTATGGGGGCAAGACTCTCCAGCCAGACACCTGGGAAAGAATTCTCTGTAGTAATTCAGAGCCCTCCCCATCTAGAGCCCTATCTCCAGCCATTGGAGATATCTGTTACTAGCCATCACATAAGGTCCACATACCATTGAAAGCAACCTCATCCTACCAGATAAACAACCTTATCGACAGAAGACGATAGACACCTTAAATATATCCTGTCCTAAGAAACCACCAGGCTTTATTGTTTCTCCACTTTCTAGCCACAGAAACACTCAAAGCTCCTGTGAAAAGTTCTGGGTCATATAGTCCAACGGGAAATTTCTCATACTAAGAAGTATTATAATCAGAAATACCACCAGAGGCCTCAAAACACTATGAGCACTCTTCAGTACATTGCAATAGCCACTGCCAAGATTCCCTGAATCGAAGCAAAGAAATCTGGGACTAAAAGAGGGAAGTAAGCCATTGAATTACAAGGAGACAAAGTCCAGAATATTTCACCTGCCCAACAAAGTAATCCAAGAAAATCCAGACCCAACCGGTGCTATATAAATAAGATATAAGTCGTTAGCACCTCAGATGCTGGCCCAGTGCTCAAAAGTACTGGATCTCACAAAGAGATGCAGAAAATGCATACAAGAGCACCACCAGCCAAGCGTAAGTGTCTCCCCTTCCTCCAGTGCACCTCGAGATGGTTCGGGCAAGCACGTAGCGTTGCAATACCTCGCTAATCAACGACCTGTGAATAAACGTGCCGGGTCGAAATCCAACGCGTTGGCTGGTAGATCAACGGCGAAAGCAGCACATTGCAGCCCGCCTGAGAAGCTCAGCACAGCTGCTGCAATCGGCTCAGCAACTCATGCTCAGGTCTCCAGGCACCCTTCTCTGTTCCTTATTCGCTCTCCAGGAGGGACAGCTTCCTCCCACTCGCGGGCCCACCAGAGCACTGATGGAGGCACCATTCAATGAGCAAGACACAAGGCAGCAAGAAGACTCATTCTGCAGCCACCTCCTCAGCCAGACACGGTGGCAGCAGCTTCCTCTAGAGCAGAGGCCTCCAAGCTGTGGGGTGCATCCCCTATAGGGGTTCGGAGGAATGGCACAGCGGGGGCACAGTGGGCCCGGGCCAGCTCCTATAGGGGGCAAAGAGGGAGCGCCACCCAGCCGTGCCCCCGCTACGCTCCAGCCCCAGCTGCTGGCCCCATGCGTGGCCTTGGCCTGGCTCTGGCCCTGCTCCCAGCCCCAGGGCCAACCCCAGCTGCAGCCCAGGTCTTGGCCTCCATGTCCCTGCCCATGCCCCCGCTCTCCGGAGCCGCGTCCTGCTCCTGGCCCTGGATCCGGGAGAGGGAGGAAACACGGCCAAGGGGGAAGGGGGGCGCAACCCTTGAAAGTTTGGGGACCACTGCAAACTCCATCGCCTCTGATCTCGGGCCGCCCCTGCCGCCAGAAGTTGCTTTTTCACAGCCACACCCCCCGGTAAACGGTGACCTCCTGCGTTTCCATAGCACCTTCCACCGGGTCTCAGCAGCCTTAGCCCCAGAACACCCCAGCTTTACAGACCGGGAAATGGAGCGAGGTGGCGTGAGCAACCCCAGGACACGCAGAGAGGGAGCAGCAGACTCCCAAATGCCACTCTCCGCCCACTGGACCCTGCTCCCACCCAGCTACAGTTTGCCTCCCCAACGCTCTACAAGAGCCTGCTTCAAATCCTGCCTCTCTCCTGCAGGCACTTACTATTATTTCATGCCTCCACCTCCTCTCATGTCCCCTGGCTGAATACTGACCTGTCCTGTGAGGCGCTGGCATGAAGGAGAGATCCCCAAATTGTAACAAAATGGAGAAGTCCCTCCACGTCAGGCAGTCGCCCTCCCCCATAAACACAGAGAGTGAACTCATGGGCCCTCGAAATCAATGGAAAAGTTCTCCTTGACTAGATGTACAGAGGGGTATAAACAACATCCAGCCCCGAACAGCTGGGGAAGAGGAGGGGTCAGCTTATGAGTCCATATGTGGTTTTCTCCAGCCATTCCATTAGGAACCAGAGGGAATTACCCCCCAAAATTCCTCCCCTGCCCAGACGCTGGCGAGAGAGCAAAGGCCAAGTTCACAATCCCACCAGTGAGTCTGTCCTCGGAGCTACCAGGACGCCAGCACATCAGCAAACCCGGGGATAAAGCAGAACCATTTGATTTCATTTCTGGGGACTTTCCAACAGCCTTCAACGGTGCCCCGGGAGCAGGGCTTCCGCTTCCAGGGTAAAAACCTTGCGCTGCAGATCAGAATGGATTTGAACAAGAACAGCCACAGAATGATTGTGTTGAAAATAGCTGGCAGAGGAGAGCAGGACTGGTAGACCCTAGAGACCCGCCCATCACTGCTGCGGGTTCATCTGCAGGGAACGGGCCTTTGGGGGAGGCTTGGTTTTGCTGTAAGTTAAGGGAAAGTGCTTGGAACTGCTTCTCAAACAGGGTTTTCGTTCCTGATAAATGGGATTTCATGTCTCGCCAAATAAACCCCGAGCATCAGAGGGAAAACCCAGTGAAGATGAGAAACTGCTGCTGCAAAGGGCGTCCAGGACATGACGAATGTGGACAGGTTACTGCTCCCAAGAGAGGGACGGGAGGGCATGTTTGTGCATCTCCCAGTTACCTGCCCCGCGATGTAAGGGGTGCGGAGAATGTGGCCTGCGTGTTCCTATGCAGATGTGACAGGAATATCAGTCACGTGTCCGCATTTATGTGCAGAGGAGCGGCCCCCACGGGCTGCATGTGTGCAGGGAGCAACACACACACACACGGGGGCTGCATGTGTGCAGGGAGCAACACACACACACACACACGGGGGCTGCATGTGTGCAGGGAGCAACACACACACACACACACGGGCTGCATGTGTGCAGGGAGCAACACACACACACACACACACACGCACCCCCCTGCCAGCTGCCTGTCGGATCGAGGGACCCACCTCACCAGGCCCCTCGGGCTCCGTGCCGCGCCCGCAGCTCCCTGAGGAGACCCCCGGGGGGCAGCCGAGCCGGTCCCGCCCGCCCCAGCTGTGCAAAGGCCCCGATCCCGGGGGCGGGCGGGGCCGGAGCAGGAAGCCCCCCCCCCCGCACCTTCTTCAGAGCCACCAGCCCCGGCGGCTCCGCCCCGCGGGGGAGGGGGAGGGGGAGGGGTCGCACCAGCGCGCCCTGGGTGCAGGGGAACCCCCCCCCCCCCCCCCCGGGCCCGCTTACCTGCCGCCTTCCGGGGCTACCCCTTTAACTCGGCCCCGCCCCCGCGCTGCATGCCGGGAGTTGTAGTTCGTTATCCTGGCCGGGCACGTGGCAGCCGCGGGCTGAGAGTTGCTGAACTCCACTTCCCAGGGTGCCTTGCGCCCTCAGACCTCCGGGCACGTTTCCCGTCCGCGCGGGGCAGAGACTCCTGCTCCCTAGGGCTCCGGCTCCATCTCCCGTGTGCGGGGCCAGTGGGACCCAGTACACCCAGTGCAGTGGGAGGACTGGTCACTTAAAGGGGGAGGAGCCATCAGAGCCATGGGTCTGGCTGCAGCCGGCTTTGCAGGGCCAAGAGGCTGCAGCTGGGGAACATCCATAATCCAATTCCTAGGCCTGTTTTCAGATCCCAGAGCGGGGGAGAGAAGCCTTGGTGCAGAGATGAGACTCGCCTGCCTCTTTATCATAGAAGATCAGGGTTGGAAGGGACCTCAGGAGTCCCTAGTCCAACCCCCTGCTCAAAACAGGACCAATCCCAACTAAATCATCCCAGTCAGGGCTTTGTCAAGCCTGACCTTAAAAACCTCTAAGGAAGGAGATTCCACCACCTCCCCAGGTAACCCATTCCAGTGCTTCACCACCCTCCTAGTAAAAAAGTTTTTCCTAATATCCAACCTAAACCTCGCCCTCCGCAACTTGAGACCATGACTCCTTGTTCTGTCATCTGCCACCACTGAGAACAGTCTAGAGCAGGGGTGGAAAAACTTTTTGGCCCGGGGGCCACATCGCATTTGTGAAATTATATCGAGGGCCGGATAGGCAAGGCCACGCCCCCAATCCAGCCCCCTCCCACTTCCCGCCCCCTCCCACTTCCTGCCCCCTGAGAATTCCTGACCCATCCAACCCCTCCACACACCTTGTCCCCTGACTGCTCCTTCCACAGACCCCTAACCACCCCTAGGACCACCCCCAATTCCCCTGCTCCCTGTCCCCTGACCCCACCAACCCCTATCCACTTTCCCACCCCCAAACCATCACCCCAGAACCACACCCCCATCCAATCCACCCTGCTGCCTGACTGCCTCCTCCAAAGCCCCCCCCACCCCACCCAGGAACCCCACCCATTCCCTCTCTTACCATATCTGCGCAGGGAGTGGGAGGGGGCTCTCAGCGGTGCCCGTGTTACATGGCTCCGGGGGAGGGGGCCAGGGGCAGCCTCCACGGCCGCAGGCCAGATGGAAGGGCCTCACGGGCCAGGTGTGGCCTGTGGGCCGTAGTTTACCCACCCCTGGTCTAGAGCCATCCTCTTTGGAGCCCCCTTTCAGGTAGCTGAAAGCGGCTATCAAATCCCCCCTCAGTCTTCTCTTCTGTAGACTAAAGAATCCCTGTTCTCTCAGCCTCTCCTCGTAACTCATGTGCTCCGGGCCCCTAATCATTTTTGTTGCCCTCCTCTGGCCTCTTTCCAATTTATCCACATCCTTCTTGTAGTGTGGGGCCCAAAACTGGACACAGTACTCCAGATGAGGCCTCACTAATGTCAAATAGAGGGGAACGATCATGTTCTTCCATCTGTTGGCAATGACCCTACTTATACAGCCCAAAATGCCATTAGCCTTCTTGGCAACAAGGGCACGCTGTTGACTCATGTCCAGCTTCTTATCCACTGTAACCCCTAGGTCCTTTTCTGCAGAACTGCTGCCTAGCCATTCAGTCCCTAGTCTGTAGCAGTGCATGGGATTCTTACGTCCTAAGTGCAGGACTTTGCACTTGTCCTTGTTGAACCTCATCAGATTTCTTTTGCCCCAATCCTCTAATTTGTCTAGGTCTCTCTGGATCCTGTCCCTACCCTCCAGCATATCTGCCACTCCTCCCTCAATGTTTTATTGTCCTGATTAAGAACATTCATCCCTGGTTATTAGTTGGGCCCCATGGAGTGAGGTGCAGTACATGGGCATCGTCAAAGAGGGTCTCTGCCTCAAAGATACGAATTCTATTTAGAGCAAGGGTGGCGGGGAAATGACTTCTCTAAGGTCACATAGCAGGGAACAGAACCCAAGTGTCCCGATTCCTTGCTGCTAGACCGTACTGCCTCTCAACTCCAATTACAGTGCAATTAAAATGCCATGTCCCCTTCAAAGTAATTGGTAGAGTTAAGCAATTAAACTGGTCCCCCAGGCTCACAGATAACAGGGTTGTACGATGTGATCAAATAAGCAAGGGATTCCTAAACCCCAGTTTCCAGTGAAGCACTTCCAAGGATTCACTGGATGACTTTGGGGATGTCCTCTAGCCTCTTTGGTTCCCGTCTAAAAGGAAGAGGCTAATACCTACCTCATGGGGTGCTGGGGAGACTTGATGTTTGCAAGATAGATTTGAGACCCTTAGCTAAAGATGCTATGGAATATCTGCAATTGTTTTTAATGTGGAAACAAATCAGAATACACAGAAGTGGGTTTCTTGTACGATATTTTGAATTCCAAGAAGTTAAGCAAGTTCAGAGAAGTGGGATGATGGGTTTATTCGCTGAAAACTCCCCAAGGGCATGGCTATCCTTGTGAGTTAGAACACATTAAAGCAGCGCCAGGTGCCCTAACACATGCCGTGTCCACACTGGCAAGGCACGTAGAGCTCTCGGACTCTGGAGCAGTCCTTGTAATCCACCTCCACGAAAAGCACGATCCCAACAGTCGACTTTCTCACTCCAAACTGGTTAGCAACTGATCAGTAGCCGCCTGGAGTTGCCAGCTTCCAGACTGCAATAGCCACCCGCTTCTCCACCATCAAGGCAGCTCTCAATCTCGTGTCCTTGCGCCGCAGGTCGGGGGTGAGCTCCTCACACAGTCCCATGAAAGTGGTTTCTCTCATCCACAAGTTCTGCAGCCACTGCTCGTCATCCCAGACTTGCAGGACGATGTGATCCCACCACTCAGTGCTTGTTTCCTGAGCCCCAAAGCGGCGTTCCATGTTCGTGGATGCCACAAGCAATCTTGTGTCATACAAATTATGCGAGTCAACATTGTCGGACTCCTCCCTGTCAGTTTAAGGAGTAGCTCGACTGCCAAACATGACGTGCTGGTGAGACCCATCAACATGTTCCTCAGCACTTCGGGATCCATTCCCACAGACCGAAAGGGAAGACAGAGTGCGCTACACAGAAACCGTTGAAAGATTATGCTAAATGTGGACGGAAGCCCAGGGATTGCTGGGATGCAAAGTGATGCATCATGGGATGTTGGGACAGGATCCACAATGCCCTGCATCCCCCACCCCTTCCCACAAGCCACAGGGCCAGAAGGGGAAGAGGTGCTCTGTGGGATAGCTGCCCAGAATGCACTGCTCCCAATGCCACTGCAAGTGCTGCAAATGTGGCCACACCAGTGCACTTGCAGCTGTCAGTGTGGACAGACTGCAGCGCTTTCCCTGCTGTGCTCTGTGTGGGCTGGTTTAACTCCCACCGCTGTACATCTGCAAGTGTAGCCAAGCTCTTAGGCTCAAAGCAGTTTAACTTTCAAATGAGCAGTTAGAGTACAGCAGGACAAATAAACACATGGCCTGGGATCTGCAAAGGGACTTAGTGTTCCCATGATCATCATCCTAGTGCCTAATGAATCACAGGAACAACACTGTGATGCACAAAGCCTGTCTAAGCAGAATCAGGATGAACTCCACCCTGACATCTGGTGGTGAGTTGTGGAAAAGGACTTCAGAGGCTGATCATATTTGCATGGGCTCACCCACCCCGCCTGGCATGATAGGACTGCTTGCCCAAATGTCATTTTGGCTGCTGGGAGAACCTCAGTCTCTTTGTTATTGGGACAGGAAGAATAAAGTGTAGTTATCCTGGCTATGTGAATCAAGGACAGTGGAACTGTACTTGGTCTTTTATGATACAGGGACTCGCCCTCAGCTAAGTAGCACTCGCTAGGCAAGGGGCCTAGGTTCTGAAAGCTAAGGGGGTAAAAGAGGTGGTTATACATTATAATTTTTCTGTGATGTAATAGAGCTATTTTTAATTTAAAAAGAGGATGGTTATAGAATATGGACCTGAAATAATTAATATTTTGGACAAAGTGTTAGATCCTGTAGTAAGCTAGTGGTGCATCAGCACTGGGGTTTCCCTACTACTAGCTGGCTTTACCAAAGAGATAAAGTTATGATGCTCTGTGCTACTACTGCTTTTTCTTAGGCTGTGGGGTAGACTCTGCAGATGAACTTTTGAACTCTGCAGGAGGGAGTGTACTGACCAAGGACAGAAATTGTGAGAGGAGTAGGGAAAGGACACAGCCTAGTCTGCTTGGAGGGTGGGGGGTGGGGGTTTATCTTCTGGTTCATGGCTTACGTTATGAACCCTGTTTGTGGTGTTTTCCCAACATATTGCTGCATGTTATTAAAAGGTTTTTGCTACACTCAGACTCCGTGCTTGCGAGGGGGGAAGTATTGCCTCTAAGAGGTGCCCAGGGGGGTGGTATGTATTTGTCCCAGGTCACTGGGTGGGGACTTGAGCTGGTTTTGCATTGCATCATTGCAGTGTTCAGCACGTGGGACCGCAGGGTGAGTACCCTTAGCTGGCCCCGCTGCTTTATTTACCTGCCAGCTCACCGCACGCTGCTTCCCGCGGCTCCCACTGGCCGTGGTTCACCATCCCGGTCCAATGGGGGCCATGGGAAGCGGGTCCCGCGAGCCGGCAGGTAAATAAAGCAGCAGGGCCCGCTGAGGGTACTCACCCTGTGGTCCCATGTGCCAACGTTGCTGACCGCTGTGTTATTGGAAGGGAACCCCTAGATACTGAACCCGGCCCTTGTCGCGAAGGGTTACATGTGAGTTAGGTTCCCAAGCTCCCTACACAATGAATGGGGAGAGACGGGTGCCTTACAATGGAATCAAACAAGCTAGCACCCTCGGCCTCAGCTAGCGATGGGAAGAGTCAAGAAAGATGGGGACAGGGGTCTCATATCGCTCAGCTCTGGATAGTCTGATAGGAGGGTTCCTCTGTCTCCCCTGTTGACACCATCCCTGTCATCCTGGCTAATGACCATTGATGGGCCCATCTTGCTTGGCCCTCACAACCCCCCTGATTTCCCCCTTCCCCGGAGAACCCTGCAGCGGCTCTATCCCATCGCTGATCCCAGCCCGCAGCAGCTGTAGCTTTTCGTCTAGGCGGGCGCGCTGCATGCTGGGAGCGGTAGTTTCCCCTGGCCCGGCCCTTCCCCGCGAAGAACGCCCCAGGAGAGCCAGGGGACTACAAGTCCCACCAGCGCCCGCGGGCAGGAGCCGCGGCTCCGCGCGCAGCGCATCACGGGAGCTGTAGTTTCCTCGCTCTTAAAGCGCTGCGGTCCGCTGGGGGCCGCTGGCCGCGCGCGGACTACAACTCCCGGCGGCGCGTGGGACCGCCCCCTCCCCAAATCTCTGCCTGCGGCGGGCGGGGTGTCCCCGTGAATTGAAGCGGGGCTGCCGCGGGTGGGCGGATCGAAGGGCCGCCGCCGCCGGCCGGGAGCGGCCCCCGCAGCAGCGCCCGGAGCGGAGCCAGGTGCGGGGCTGGGGGTCGGCACAGGGGCTCGAGGGGGGGCTGGTCCCGGTACCCTGCAGCGGACCGGCGGGGGTGTGGGGGGGGCTGTCTGCCGAGCCCGCGCCAGCAGGAACAGCAGCCCCCCCCCCCCGGGTTTTCCCGTTTGGACGGGGGCTGGGCGGGGGCCGGGGTCTCGGGGCGCGCGGTGACAGCAGATCCGGGGGGGGTGTTTTGTCTGAGTGGGTCCCCCCTCGCCTTGTGGGTCCCCCCCCCCGCCCTGTGGGTCCCCCCCCCCCTCGCACTGCCGGGCGGCGTTTGCAAACACGCCCGCGGGCCGGTCACACCGGCCCGCTAGCCGCGGGATCGCCTCCTACCCTGCGGCGTCGGGTTTAACCCCGGGCCCGCCCTGCGCGGTCTGGACGGGAGCGTCTCTAACCCCGGTGTCTCCCCCCCGCCGCGATCGGTGTCTCCGGCTTTGGGGTCGCGTGGCGGGCCGGGGCCGGCAAAGCGGCGGGGTGTCCAGACCGCCCTGGGGGCTGTCGGGCTCTGAGCGGCCCGAGGGGAGAAGTAAATGCACGTTGCAAAGGGCTGTTGCCTCGGTTTACGTCGGTACTGGGGCACTGGAGTGCGGGCTGCGGGAGAGGGAGCCCTAGACTGGCACTTCGGAATTGCATTGGGGCTTTTTTGTACCGTCCAGGTCCACCTGGGATCCGCTGACGGGGGGTGGGGTCAGCCCGGGTACCCCGAAACCAGTTGGGGTCAATCTGCAGCGACTCTCTGCTACCCCTTTAAAGTAGGGAGGTAAGGGGCAGCTGCTGCTTGGTGAGAATTGCTCCTGCCCCAGCCTGGGGGAGGAACCGAAGGGGAGCCCTGCTGTGGAGTGGGGAAGGTCTTGCATACCAGTGTGGCTTTACCGGGGCACCCAGTGTGGTTGGCGAGTGTCTCTAGCCCGTTGCTAGGCATCGCGGAGGTGTGCTAGGGATGGGTCGGTTTGGTCTGGAATTATTTGCCAAGCCATTCGGCAAACCTAGCGTTTTCTCTCCTTTTGCCCTCCCGGTGCCATGGGGCTTCCTGGCCTTTGTGCGTTGTGGCATGACCACTGGATGTCTAGTGGAGGGTCTGTCGGCCAAATTAGAATACCTTCCGCCATGAAGTGTCTCCAAGTGCGTCGTGAATTGACTGGTCGTATGTGCCCTGGCTGTTCTTGGATGGTGGATGGCATGCACTAGAAGTAGGAAGAAAGGAAATCTTGAGCAGTGATTTAGGGACAAACCCCTTCTTTTCCTAGCACTTCCATGGGATACTTGCGGTGAGTTTCTCCAGAATCTAACTGCTCTAAAAACCCACCAACAGGCTCCTGTGTCATGAGATCCCCAGTCTCGTGCCTCTCCGTGACGTCGGTATCCTGTCTGCTCTGGTCTCGAGTGAAAATCAATGGTGGCTTCTTCCCAGCTCTTTGCTAGCTCAAGTCTGGGATCTCAAAGTCAAGCTGGGTTTTTCCTGGCATGTGCCTAGCCCGGCAGAGATTCTGTGATGAATGTTCTCTTGCTGCACGGTGCAGAATGGAAACGAGCTCTCAGTGTGGTTGGCTCTCCTGTAGTGGGGTGACCAACCTTCAAAAAAAAAAAGGGGGGGGGGGAACCTAGCAAGCGTTACCCCTTCTTCACAGGGTCTCCTGATTGTAACTGGTCTCTGAATGTCCATACGCAGGAGACAGGACTTCTACCAGGCAGGTTCCAAACAAGTCTCCATGCTGTAAAGCCAATAGGGGTCGGTTGCTTTCTCGGAAAGGTGAATGGCTGAATTGGCCGTGTCGGCATGTGAACCTGTGGGGGTTGGGTTCTCTAGGCATGTCCAACTTGAGACTCCGAACAAGCCTTCCCCTCTGAGAGTGCTTCATGGCCCCTATGATGTCAACTCTTCCTCCCTCCTGCTAGGGCAGAGGGGGGCAGACTATGGCCCGCATCCGGCCCACGGGACTGTCCTGCCCACTCCTGTGCTAGAGCCCAAGTGAGCATCCCATAGGCCAGTGAGTGGCCTGCTTCTTCCTGACCTCTTGCTCCACTGTTGCGTTTTCCTTACGCTCCATATGGTCTGGGGGGGGGCTCCTGCCTGTCCTTAAACCAAACCACTCTCACAGGTTTGCTGAACCAGGGGATTCCTCTCTGCCCGCTGGTGATGGGATGAGTCTGTTCCCAGGTAACCGGCTTTCATCAGCAATGTCCCTGCCTCCAACGCCTATGTGTGCTCCACGGGACTGTGCCGTCTTCTGCATCGGAGCCAAGCTGGTAGGGCGAGAGCGGTAGGTACTTCTGCAAATTGGGCCCTTCTTACCCATCTCCTGGGCTGGTCTGAGCCTCTCGCTCTCCTCTGCTCTAGAAAACGTATGCGTATGCCGGGGAGAGTGCGCCGCTGCAGTGTGCAAGTTTTGACTCCCCGTTTGGACGGCAGCCATCCGCCAGGCTGAGGCATGGAGGGGAAGCCCAGCTTGGAAGTTACGCAGCGTGCAGGAGGGAGCAGATTTGATCAGAGCCAGATGTTCGGTCTGCAGCAGACGCTGGGGTTGTGGGGGGCGGGAAGGAGGGAGAAAGGAAACTGGTAACCTTGTAATCTGAGACAGGGTTTCTCTGCCGCTCCTTGGGTTCGCTGCCATTTTTTTGGGGCGGGGTCTCTTGGGGCAGCCTCTGAGATTCCTGTTGATTTGCAGATGCCTGTCCAAAGGGCTTTCCTCCTGATCCCATTTCCTTGGTGCTGATGGTTCAAAAAATACCTTGAGGTACCCAAAGACCAAAGGGAAGAGACTTAACAATGGGGTGGGGTTCCTGGAGTCCTGGATAACAGGCTGGGGGTTCTGTCCGCAGCCAGAACCTGTAGCTCGACACTCAACTGCCGTCAGTTTCATAGGCCTGAACTTGGCAGCTTCCCAGGTTTGCGAAAGGTGCGTGCCGGGCGAAGGTGATGGGGTCGGTTGGACTTCGTCAGCGATTGTTCATTAGAATGGGAACCCGAAGGGGAGCCTGCGTGGGGTGTTCCTGGTGTGCTGTCCGCTGCTTTCTGCCAGTTCCTGTCCCGAGGAGCAGGGATGGGGGTTGCTGCTTTGCATTGACCTCGGGGCCCCGTCCTCCAGGGTCTCTGTACGTGCTGACCTCCCTTTTGGGCCTACGGGAGTCGCATGCAGGGAAGAAACCTGCACTGGGAAAGCAGATGGGGCTTATCCGTAGCCTTCCAGGGTACCTGCTCCTCCGTTTGTGAGAGCTAAGAGGGGACCAGCCGTGTTCCACCGCAGGGGGAACTCAGGCACCCGGGAGATCCCACAGCCCGTCAGCTGCAATTGGGACTAGCCGAGAGCCCAGGGGGTAGTTGAGCAGGGCCGGGTTGCTTGTGCCTCGGATGCTCTGAGCTTCCAGTGCCGGCGGTTGGGGAAAAGCCCCTTTCCTCGTGAGCTCGGCACGTCTGCCGTCGAATGCGTCAAAATCTGGCCTTGATGTGTTTGAAATGAGATCTGAGGCCAGCGGTCAGGCCCCCTCCCCGCCGGCGAGCCTGGAGGTGGGGGACGGGAGGGGTTGCACCCTGCACGCTACTGTCCTATGGAATGTCCCATTTTGCAGCAATGACACCAAATGCTGCAGTGTTGCTAGCTAAGCTGTGGTGTATCCGGGGGCATTATTGGAGAATAATGTGAGGTGCATTTTTTTTTTAAATAGTCCAGTGCGCCAGCGAAGTGGCTTTTAAAAAGATTCGATGCCGGGGGTTCTTTCCGAAAAGAAACGCAAGCGCTCCAGCCGCTCTTCGCTACTTATCGGCTTGTGCCATACTGAGCGCACGCGGGTTGGTCGTCTTCGGGGGCTGCTCTAAGTCCGATCATTAAAGAAATGCAAAGAACTCTTCCTTCCCTGCACTGCTGTTCACAGCAGAGGCATACACTGTGCAGGTAAATCACCACCTGACACCTAAAACCACTGCAAAACGGGCTTCCCAGAGAGGCGTCTAAACATCCGCCTCCAGAGGGAACGCGCAGTGGTGAAGAAGGTGGGGAGTAGTCTCATGCGTCCCCTGGCTTGCTCCCTGCCTTAGGAGAAGGTCCCTATAAGACCTGTTTGTGCGTGCTTTGACCGGTCACCCGGGGAAGGAGGAGTGTTTTCTGCCAGTGTTAAAAAGGCAGTTCCTAGCAACGGGCAGCAAAGCCAGTAGGAGCGTCCCTTTCTGTGTGTGCTTCCGAGACAGCCCAGCCCAAACCAGTGAGGAAATGTAGCTAAAAATTGATCCTGTTCAGCTCAACAAGTGGCTACGCTTTGCCCCAGCCCTGGTTCCTTGGGTCAGGGTTCAGCCGCTCCCACCCTCCCTTCAGAGTCACTCCCACGGCTCCCAAATAACGTTGTCAATGAAAGACTTGGGATAGCTGGTCCTTTCCCACTGCTTCTGGGTGGAACCAGAGCTTCCAGCACCAGCCCTGGCAGACCCCAGGGAGATCGCTATCTAGGGCATGTTCCTGATGAGTTCATGCCACCCTGGAACTCCCAATCTGCCTGACAGCCACGCTCCAGGCTGGAGGAGTCCCCTGCGTGGAGCTTTGATTTGCTTTCGCCTTCAGCCTGACCTCCCTGTAGCTGGCTGGTTAAGAGCTGCTGGGAGCCTGGGTGCAGATGATGGGGAAATCCTAGCGCTTGTGGCGTGGCTGGGAAGTGAGGGCAGGACAGAGCCGGGGGAGCCCCCGGCAGACTGCGGGTCAGTCACTGATCCCGGCTCCGCGTCCCTGCCTTGTGCTGATTCCCTTCCCCGCTGGCGCAGATGGCGAACCTGGCTGATTCAGCCCATCTGCGGGAGACGCGGGCTGAAGGAAGCAGGCAGGCGGAAGAGGATTGTGACGGGGGAAGCTATTCGCAGACCTCTCTAATCGGGCCCTGTGCAGGGCGAGGGGAGAGAGCGGGTGTGAAGTAGAGCTGTGAAGCTTGCATGCATTTAGTCTATGGTGCATGTGGCAGGGAGGCAGGGGCCCTTTCCTGGGTTTGCTGAGCATCCTCCCGTCCCGTTTGCTGCAGGGGGAGGTATTCAGGATTGGCGCCCTGCCAAAGGCCATGAGTGCTAGCTGAAGAACTCCCCAATACCTCTTTGTGACCCCCTCATGCTCCATCTCACTTGGTAGGTGCCCTGGCCCCGGAGCTCTCTAGGGTATTTCTCTCGCCCCCGTCGCCTCTGCGATGCCTGTGTGGGGTTTCTGTTTCTGTGGATGTTGGGGGCATTTGAATCCTGTTTCCCGATCCCTTCCCAGGCTGGAGCTGTCCAGACCTCGGGAAGCTGGAGATCCAGTGTGGCACTGTGGTGGGAGTGGCAGGTTGGACTTTGACACTTCTGGCAGAGTTACAAAACAGCCCTGCTATTTTGAGGGCGGCCCTGTGTGAAGTTTGGGATCGTGGCTTAATTTTTACCCTAGATCCTAGGCCTTTGGTGTCCAGCTCCGGGAGGAAGATCTTTATTTCTCCCCTTGCTTTAACAGCTCTTCTGAAATGCTTGCTCACCGGCGGCCTGTATAAAATGCTGCAGGTGTCGCATTCTTTCCAGGCCCCCATGTCCCCCACACCAGAGTTTCTCAGCCACTATGGAGTGCTCCGCTTTGTACCCCTTCCTCAGCGTCCTGGGTGCTGCTACCTCGAGGGTCTGTCTTCAAACCTGCCCATCCTCCAGCCTCCCTCTTGGGTCCAATGTCGCCACGAATAGCCAGCCTGCCAGCAGCGTGGAGAAAACGGGCCTGATGCTCGTCAGTGTCGCTACCACCTGCAGGTTCCGAATCAGAGACGGAGATGGATGGGGCATGGCTAGAAGAAGGCCTCATCTCTCTGTGGCTAGCTCAGGGGCCGGCAAACTACAGATCCAGCCCGCCAGCCCTTTTAAGCTGGCCCCAGAGCTCTCCCTGGGAAGCAGGGTCGAGGGCTGCTCCACGTGGCTCCCAGAAGCAGCGGCGTGGCTCTGTTCTGGCTCCTAGGCATAGGGGCAGCCAAGGGGTTCCGCACGCTGCCTCCACCCCAAGCGCTGCCCCCGCAGCTCCCATTGGCCAGGAACTGCAGGCAATGGGAACTGCAGAGGGTGGCGCCTGCAGATGGGGCAGTGTGCAGAGCTGCCTGGCCGTGCTTCCGTGTAGGAGCTGGACAGGGACATGCTGCTGCTTCCGGGAGTCGCTTGAAGTAAGCGCTGCCTGGAGCCTGCACCCCGAGCCCTGCCCCAGCGCCGATCCCCTTGCTGCCCTCCAAACTCCTTGATCCCAGCTGGGGCACCCTCCTACGCTCCAAACCCCTCGTTCCCAGACCCACCCCGGAACCTGCACCCCTTCCCACACCCCATCCCCGTGTCCCAGCCCTGATCCCTCTCCCAACCTCTAAACCCCTCGATCTCAGCTGGAGCACCGTCCTGCACCCCAGACTTGTCATCCTTAGTCCTACGCCAGAGCCCACACCCCCAGCCAGAGCCCTTCCCCTCGCTGCACCCCACTCTACTCCCCCACCCCAGCCCACAGTCCCCTCCCACGCCCTGACTTCTCATTTCTGGCCCCATCCTGGAGCCCACACCTCAACCAGAGCCCTCCTCTCCCCTCCCCTCCCTTGCCCCCAACCCCAGTTTTGTGAGCATTCGTGGCCTGCTATACAATTTCTATTCTCAGATGTGGCCCTCGGGCCAAAACGTTTGCCCACCCCTGGGGTCGCTCCTAGAGGGAAGGCTCCAAGCAGGAGCTGTCTGCAGACCCTGCTGTCTCTGCTCCGGTTCCTGGGCTCTGAGGATGGCAGACGTTCTCATCAGACAGTCTCACTAGGGCTAAGTGGATGGCACTTGCTCAGAGGAGAGGGTGGATTTCTCCAGCCATCCTCCTTAGGGGAGGAAGAAGGATCGGGGAGCTGCCTGCCACAGCAGGGTGAGACTTATTCATATTGATTTGTATGGTGGTAGCACTTGGGGACCCCAGCCACTGCGCTAGGCGCTGTACAAATCCGGAACAAAGAGATGGTCGTTCTCCAAGAGCTTCCCGTGGAAGTTGGAGCACGACACACCGGCTCCACGGCAGCCTGCCACTTTCTGAAGGGCATCAGCGGGTTCATTTCACTGTGCTGCCGCTCTCGTTTTCTCTAGCAATAGGCCACGTGCCGGACCTTCAGCTTAGCGGCCGCCTGACAGCGGCACAACTTGCAAGGGCTGCAGGGGACAGCCTGCGATGTTCCATCTCGATTGCCGTAGCTGGGCTGCCTGGGTGTGCTGGGGCCTGTTGCTGACATTGGTTGCCCCTCCTGAGCTGGAAATGGCCCTCGGGCCACCCCTGAAATGCCCCCTGTTGCGCTAGGAAACACGGGTATTGGAGCACTTTTTGTAGCGGGGGTGCTGAGAGCCACTGAGCCGAACTGTATGTAATGGAAACCACGTCAAGCCAGGGGGTGTGGCAGCGCCCCTGGTTCCAGCACGTCCGCTAGGAAAGCAAAACCAGTGTCAGTGCAGGAAGGGTACGGAATGAGGCCCGTGGAGTGGGTAGAGCCATGGGAGCAGCCGCTGTGGTGAGTGGCCAACTGGATTTCTGTAGGTCCTCTTCAGACGCAGCTCGGGGCCTGCTGCCGAGCCCGGCGGAGCCTCTCCGGCCTGCCAGGCCTCCGAGGGCTTCTGGTGTCTGAGGCGTTTCCAACCTCCGCTGCACCCTCGGTGGAGAGGAAGAGGCGGGAACGGTCGTTACCTCATTTCCCTGCATTCCCATGGAGACGCGCGTCTGTAATTTCAGCCCCCCTGGCCCCCGCTAAGCCGCCGCCGGCGTGGCGTCACGGCTGTGTTTTCTCAGCTGGCGCTAAGGAGCCCTCCGCCCTTTCCGTGGCACGTGAGAACGTGGGTTAGCGCCCTTCGTAGTAGCCTGAGGGGAGGAGGAGGAGGAGCTGCGAAGCGGCTGCCATGCCCAGACCCCCATGTTCAATTCCCCCCTCCAGGAGGTCCAAGTCACTGGGCCCTTCCATAGAGAGATCTCTGTCCACGAGGCTACACGCCGGAGCTAGGGGCAGCATTATGGGGCCGGGGGGAAGTCTGGGGCTCTCTTCCATTTCCTTCCCCTCCTCACGCAACAGAACGCCCTGGACTGAATTGAAATGCTCTTGGTTCTGGCAGCCTCCTTGGGGAAGGATCGGCATTTCAGCTGCTCCAGGAAGCTTGCCAGACACCGAGGCCTGTTTCCCCCTGATCTCGTGAAGGCAGGGATTGTATTACTCACGTGCCTGCAGACTGCGGCTCCTTCCCAGCTCGCTCCTCGCTCGAGTGCTGAGCCGCCCTGCTCCGCGGCCGGGCGACGTGACCGTGACACGGTGCCCCAGACAGAGCTCATCGAAGCAAACGGGTCTAGGCCTGGGGCAGCGGCCTGCGGAGCTCTCCGGAGATGCACGGCTTGGTCACCCTGGCTTGCTCCTTCCAGAGCGCCCGTAATGCCTCCTCTTGCCACATTAAGGGCCAGATCCTATTTGCCCCTCATCCCTGAGAGGCGCTGTGGTTGGGTGGATAATGGCATGGGACTGGGAGCCAGGAGATCTGGCTTCTGTTCCCGGCTTGGCCAGTGATCTGTCTCCCTGTGCCTCAAGTTCCTGTCTTTGACTTGCCTAGTTAGGCCATAGGTTCCCCGGGCTGTCCCTGTGCAGTGCTCAGTGCCCCGGGGGTCACTAGTTCACTGGAGTGCAGTGCTCAGGTGAACAGGGTTTGGCCCATATTGCTGTTAGCTGTCATCCAGCCCAGGCTATTCTGTTGGGCTCTGGGAAGCTTCAGCAACTGAGCCCTAAACCTCCCCTAAACAGGAGTAGCTAGGCTAGCTGGTGGCAGTAGTAGGCTGCTGACCTTTAGTGAATCAGCCAATAGAGGCCTCTGGAGTGCCCTGTGCAGTCCTTGCTTTGCCAGTCTGCTACATTACCGCTGTAGTTGTGTGACTAGGGTCAGCCGTTTGGGGTGGGGTTGGAAGGTAGAGGATATAGAAGCACATAAGAATGGCTCCACTTGGTCAGACCAATGGTCCATCTAGCCCAGTGTCCTGTCTGCTGACAATGGCCAGTGCCAAGTGCTTCAAAGGGAATTAACAGAAGAGGGCAATTTCGAGTGATGTAGCATTGCAGCCTGAACATCTGAGAACCCCTGTAATAGAGGTTTTAAAAACTTAAGTTCAGTATTTAAAATCAAATCTCACTAGTTAAACGCATAAGTCCCTCTTAACTCAGCCTTGATGGAACATTTTGTTCCATCTTCACTATGAATCCTTGTGGATAACAACACAGCCTGCAGTTATATGAACACCCTCTACTTCTCAAATACCCTGTCCCCTGTTTAGTAGCTTAGCATGAGACAGCGCTATATCTTTAAGAGAAGGAAGTCTGATCACAAGGAAGTGCGTGTGAAGACTTATTGAATCCACGTGCTATAGTTGAACACATTCTAGTGAGAACAATAGCAAAGCAAATTATAGTCTGGCAAGCATAAGGGTTCATGTCATTACTGAACAGTGAGCTGTTGTGCAAACCGGAGCACAATCTGTTGGTTCATTAACTCTTCCTCCTCCAGATGATGGAACTAGATACCCGGTGCTTGGAAACAACAGTGTGGGAGGAGTCTGTTATAGATGTGATGTTGGGGAAGGGGATTGCTTGGCTGAATTGCCACACACAGTAACTCAACACTGTGATTTTTTTCCTTTTTTTGTGCCGTAGTCTATCCCCCTATTCAAAGGGATGACTTCCAATACTCATGTGAAGGTGCCGTATTTAAGTCTTATGAAGACGCATTGGGAACTGAAATTAGCATGCTACTAGCCTTTACCGTGAGATTCCTTCACGTGATCTGCTCCAAGTCTTATCAGTACTGTTTTAGAGCATGGTTGTAAAAGGAGCCGTTTAACTCAAGGCTGCATCTGTCTTGGGTTCTCATGATTGCCATGATGATGGTGGTACCTGAGTGCCTCTCAGTGGTTAATGGCTTTAGCCTCCCAGATGCCCCCGTGCGGGAGGGATGTGCTGTTGGCTCCTTTGTACCTCAGTTCCTCATCTCTAGGCTGGGGATCTGAGGCATAGAGAAACTAAGACTTGCCCAAGGTCCCACAAGAAATGTGTGGCTGTAACTTGGGGGAGTGTGCTGTAACCCCCCATATTCCTCATGTTCATAGAACCGTGGTCTTATATATAAAGCATGCCTTGTAAGGGATCAGGGGAAAGGTTATGATCTGCTGAAAGTCATTTCTCTAGCCATATATGTACATCATTAATACATATGAAGTTCTGAGAATTGTGTAGTGTGGATGTCACTAAAACATGCTATAAACTGGGGAATCAGCCAGATATAAGCCTCCCAGAGGCCACAGCAAGGAAAGTAACCAATGGCCGGGCAGGGTGTCAAACAACCATTGACAGCCATTGTCCAGCAAGGGAGCTGCAATGCAATGACTCACCTGCATGAGGCCACACCAGTGGAATTCCTGGATCTCGCTTGGAGAGACTCAGCATTTCCGCCCAGAGATGCCTGGACTTGTGCTGTCCAAGCACATGGACTGACAGTATAAAACAGACAGAGTGGACACATACTGGGCCCTTCTCCTGCCCCCACCTATGCTGCAAGCAACCAAGACCCTGAGAAGAAGACAAGACTCCATCAGAGGAGATTGGCCCAGTGTTAAGGAACAAGCCTGTATATTAAGGACTGCAATATCCTTCATCTAGTTGCTGCCCAGTTCAATAGGGTTGAGAGTTTAGACTGTGTGCTTCTATTTTATTTTATTTTGGTAACCACACTGACTTGTTGTGCTTTGACTTGTAATCCCTTAAAATCTATCTTTATAGTTCAATATAATTGTTTGTTTATTCTACTTCAAGCAGTGCATTTGGTTTGCAGCATGTCAGTCTCCCTTGGAATAACAAGCCTGGTACATATCAATTTCTTTGTTAAATTGACAAACTCATCTAAGCTTGCAGCGTCCAGCAGGCATAACTGGACGCTTCAAGACGGCGGTTCCCAGGGTTGTGTCTGGGACCGGAGATATTGGCTAGTGTTGTTCGGTTGCAAGTAGCTGGAAGCAGTTCACATGCCAGAGGCTGTGTGTGAATAGCCCAGGAGAGGGAGTTACCCTGCTCTGCTGTGAGAAGGTTGGCTTCCAGAGTCGAGCAGTGGAGTGATTTAGCAGATCACGGGTCCAGATAACACCAGAGGGGAAAGTCATAATGGCAGAGCAAGGAGTTGGGAGCCATAGCCCCCCAGGTCCCAAGCTAGCTCCCTAACATCTGGATCATGCCCCTCTTGAGGTCTGATCCCCAGCTGGTCCAAATAATACTACATCTGGCCGTCTCAGGAGTGTGCATCTGGGGGGCATGTGGCATCCTGGCGTGGGGTGCAGGATGGCCTGGGGGTTGGGAGCCAGAGTTTTACTCCCTGCTGTGCTGCTAACCCTGGTAAGTCGTTTCATCTTCATGTGCCTCCATTTCCTCTTCTGCCAAACAGGGGAAGCCCTGGAGGGCTTCTTGGACATGGAGATCCAGTGTCTGCAAAGTGCTTCAAGCAGGAGAGAACCCAGTGTATCCCTGAGCTCTCCTGTTGCTCCCTCGCGCCCACCCCTCCGCTGGTCCCTATTAACGACGCGCAGGCAGTATCTGCTTTGCCCCCCGAGCAATCCCTGGGGTTGATCCTGCCTTCTTGAAACTTAGGGGAGCTTGACTACTGACCCCAGCTAGGACAGATGTTGGTCCTTCAGTGGCTAAGGATCTGTCCTTGGCCCCCGCGATCCACAGGGCAGTGTGTCTGGAGGGAGGACACTGCACTGTCACGGGGCGGGCACTCCAAGGACCCAGGATCTCCGACTCCTGGGATCAAGTCTAGCTGGCAGGGTATCGGCCCCCGTGGTCCTTGGAGTGGCTGCTCAGCTCCCTTCCTAACTCATCCGGCACCAGCGCTCCAGAGTGCAGCCGGTCCCAGTGTTGCCAACTCGCACGATTGATCACGAGTCTCAGGGTGATGATTGTTTTTTGTAAAGCCCCAGCTCCTGGAGTCAAGGTGGGGATGTGATGAGTTCAGCCGTCCTTCTGAAAGAAAAAGGAAGTTTGTCGCCATTGTGGCAGTGGAGAAAGGGGGTCACATTTTGCAGCTGATGGCTCAAAAGATAAATAAAAAGAACCCCAAATCTCTTAGTTGTACATAAGCTCTGGATTTTTAAAGCCACTCTCGTGATTCTTGAACATTTCAGGTTAGCAACGCTGCCGTTGCTCTGCAGCAGCTCTCCTTCCCAGCATGCACTGCAAGTTGTGTGATGTTTGGCTCTCCTGAAGCAGCCCCTGGTTCAAGGGGGCATTTGTTTTCTTTTCAGACCTTCTCCTTGGCAGCCAGACACCCACGCAAGCCACCGGTCCCTCCCTTTTATGACCTCTCTGGTCCTGGGCCTGCTCTCTGGGCTCACTTCTATTAATGGAGATGGAATAAAGGGCCCAAAGAGGCAAGTGCCCAATGTCAAATGGCTTTAAACAGCGTTTGGGGTTTGGTATCCCGAGACGTCTGCCCGCTTAGGAAGGCGAACGCACCATTAAACATCCATTGAACCTGGCCCTGGCCACTGACTGACAGGACGCAGGGCTAGAGGGACCCACTGGGGCTGTTCTTAGACGCTGAGAAAGGAAGAACAATTAGTGTTTGCAAGGGAGGGTATTCAGTTGGGCTTCCGTTTACCCTCCCCTGGTTTCTTTTACCTGGAGAGTGTTTTTAGAAGGAAAAAAAACCCCATTTGACCGTCTTAGGTTATTTCAAAGATGGTAAGAACTGTCTTTTGGGGGAAAGAGAAAAAGTTGAATTGAGATGGGCTGGATAAAGTCCCCTCCCAGTTCTCCATCACTAGGGACATGGAGGGAGCTATTTTAGTCAAGCCGTGCCCTCCGAAAACGACTAAGTAAAGCTAGCACAGCGTCATCCTCTCCTCTGTCTGTCTGTCTGTCCCAGTTCTCGTGACCGAGTTCCTTATGACTCGCTGATGACAAACACCTTCCTTCTCCCATTTGTACGGATGCCCCTTTAGATCCAGGTCACTGCAGAGCTGAATCCCAGTGGCTGTAGGTATTTGCCATGGGAGGTGGAGTCTGCTCCGGTGTGACCTAGATCTATTTTTTCCTAGCCTGGGAGCCGTTTGAGCCATAGCTGATTTGTCACATGATGGGATTTTACCATAACACACACACACACTCTCTTCCCCACCCTCTTTGCACGTTGCTGTGTTCAAAGCTGCCCGCCCCCAGCCTGGCTCCGTAGCTGCCCGCACAGATCATGCAGGGTCTCATGATGAAGAATGACTGGGGAGCTTAGCAGGCCCTAATTAGGTAGCCCCCAGTCCTGCCAAGCACAGCCGGCACCCAGGAGAAAAGGGAATTGATCGTCATGGGGAGAATGAAGTTTGACGCAGTATCTGCTTCCTGTCTCACCGCAGAGTTATAACCTGCATCCTGTCCCCACACACAGCCTCTGTCTGAGTGCAGTGGCTGCCTCGGCAGGGGTATTAGGCTAAGTGAGCACAACTCGTCAGCTGCCAACGTGACCCCTCAGCGGTGTGGATGCCGGTGAGTGCCCTTGTCTTTCAGTGCCTTCCCAGAATTCCCCCTCTCCCTATGCCCAGAAGGGACAGACAAATTGTCCCACAATGCACTGGGGAAAATCAGAGCCGTTCCGCCTGCTGCAAAGAATCAGGGGCTAGGCTCCTAAAAGGCCTAGCTCCACTCTCAAGTGAAGTCAGACCTCCAGAACGCTGCTGTGGGATCTGGGACTGCTCATTCCTACCTCTACCGGCTCTGGGGAGAAATCGAGGCAGGGAATAGGCTCTAGGGGGGAATGCCTCTGCCTCTGTCTGCAGATACCAGGGGCTCCCCCATGGCCTTGGCTTGTGGTCTCCAACACATCCTCTTGCTACGTGTGTGTATAATGAATGAGACAGCTGCCTATGTAGTTTCTGCTGTCACAATAGTTGACATGTTACCTGCTATAACCCTGGGTTATTTGCTATATAATTTACCTGCCATATAAAACCTAATCTTATAGTAGCAAATTGTGGTCTTACATGAAGAGGGAGGGATAACGGAGTGCCCAATCTGGATTGGGATTGGAGTCCATGGTGGGCAGGTTTGCCAACTGGAGAGTTAAAATAAAACGCCAATTCTAGGCCAGGCCAGTTTCTTCCAAGCTGGCTTTATTCAGTCAAGGAGACGTTGAAACAATCTCAAAGTAACGGAAAATGGAGCCGTTCCCCTTGGCTGGCTGGGACTGGAATACTCTGGATCAGTGTATATAGGTACATAGCTGATAGGCAGTTGATGCAAAGTGCAGTGAAGTTCCTCTGTTTTGTAAGAGCAATGAAACTTAGTCTCACACGGTTTGAAGGGACCACAAGGGTCATCTAGTCTAAACTCCTGGCAAGATGCAGGATTTGTTGGGTTTTAAACCATCCAAGACAGATGGCTCCAGCCTTCTTTGAAAACCTCCACTGTAGGAGTCTCTACAACTTACCTAGGCCTCTGTTCCATTGTCCTACTGCTCTTCCAGTGAGGAAGTTATTCTGAACATTTAATCTAAATCTGTTGTGCTGTAGTTTGAACCCATCACCTCTTGTCCTGCCCTTTGTGGCAAAAGAACCAGTTTTCTCCATCTTTTTTTATGGAAGCCTTTCAAGTATTTGAAGACCGCGATCACGTCCACCCTCAATCTCCCCTTTTCCAAACTAAACATGCCCTGTTCCTTCAGCCTTTGCTCATAGGACTTGAATTCCATCCCTTTGAGCATCTTTGTTGTTCACCTTTGGATCCTTTCCAGTTTCTCCACATCCTTTCTACACATTGGTGATCAAAACTGGACACAATACTCCAGCTAAGGCCTAACCAGCACCAAGTAGAGCAGTACTATCGCTTCCCATGCTATGTCTCTGTTAATGCAACCAAAATTGTATTTGTATTTTTTTTTTTTTTGCAGCAACTCATGTTGCGATTGTGATCCATCACAACTCCCAGATCCTTTGAAGCAATTTTGCTGCCAAGCCAGTTTTTCCCAGTTGTGTATTTGTGCATTTGGTTTTTCTTCCCTAAGTGTAGCACCGTACAGCACTGAATTTCAGCTGCTGAATTTTTAATTTTGTTGTCTATAGCCCCGTTCTCCAGTTTATCAAGATCTCTCTGAATTTTAGCTCTATCTTCCAAAGTGTTGGCCACCTCTCCCCTCCCCCCTACAGCTTTGTGTGATCTGCATGTTTCATCAGCATGCTCTCTGTTCTGGCATCCAGGTCATTAATACAGATGTTAAACAACACCCAGAGGTGAAAGGAAGGCGGTACGGGCCGGTACGCTGCACCGGTAAAAAGTCTGTCGGCCTCTGCCGCCTTACTTTAAAGCGCTGCCCCTTCTGCGCCCCCCTCTCCGCCAGGGCTGGGTAGCTGCTCCTTTTGCCCCCGCCATCGGTGGTGGCGGGCGGGGGTGGATGCAGAAAGGGCATGGAAGTTAAAGCGCTGCCGTGGCAGCACTTCAAGCAGGGTCCTTTTGCCGCTTTAAAAGACCCGGCTTAAAGCTCGGCGGAAGCAGCGCTTTAAGGTCCCTGTCTCTTTTACCCCTCCCCTCCGCGCAGCTGCTGACGGGCGAGAGGGGCAAAAGGAACAGCTACCTAGCCCCAGGCAGCAGGGGGGGACTGCAAATTCCCTAGCCCCGCCCCTTCCGTTCGAGGCTCCGCCCCTTCTGGGGAAGCTGCGTCGTCCCCGTTTCCCCCCCCCCCCCAATCCCGTTCCAGTAAGTCAAAAATGTTACTTTCACCCCTGACAACACCAGACCCAGAACAGATTCCTGAGGCCTCCCCCCAATCGGACATCATTCCATTAATCATTACGTAATGTGAGTTCTGCTGAGCCCACGTTTCTCCAGCTAACTGATGAGAATGTCATGTGGGGCTGTGTCAAAAGCCTTGATAAAGTCCAGGTATATTATGTCTGCCGCGTTCCTCCTGTCCACCAAACTAGTCACCCTGTTCAAGAAGGAAATCCAGCTGGTTTGGAATGATTTGTTCTTAGTAATTCCATGCTTGCTGCTAGTGATTACCCCCTTCATCCTCCAGGTATTTGCAAACTGAATGCTTTATACATTGCTCTAGTACAGGGGCGGGCAAACTACAGCCTGGTGGGGGCCACGTCCAGCCCTTCAGATGTTTTAATCCGGCCTTTGAGCTCCCACCAGAGAGTGAGGTCCAGGGCTCTGCGTGGCTCCCAGAAGCAGCGGCGTGTCCCTCCTCCGGCTCCTACTTGTAGGGGCAGCCAAGGGGCTCCATATGCTACCCCCACCCCAAGTGCCTCCCCCGCAGCTCCCATTGGCCTGTGGCCAGGGCAACGCACAGAGTTGCCTGGCCTCACCTTTGCATAGGAGCCGGAGGGAGGACATGCCAGTGTTTCCAGTAGCTGCTTGAAGTAAGTGCTACTGAAGACTGCACCCCTGACCTCCTCCTGCACCCCAACCCCTTGCCCTACCCCTGATCCCCTCCTTCCCCGCTCTGAGACCCTTGGTCCTAGCCTAGAGCACCCTTCTGTACCCCCACCCCAGAGCCTATACCCCCAGCTGGAGTCCTCACCCCCTCCTGCACCCCATCCCCTAATCCGCCATACAATTTCCATACCCAAATGTGGCCCTCAAGCAAAAACGTTTGCCCATCGCTGCTCTAGTAGCTTCCCAGGAACCAAAGTCAGGCTGACTGGTCAGCTTTTTAAAGATGATGAGCAAATTAGCCCTTCTCTAGTCTTCTGGCACCTTTCCTGTCATCCAAGAGTTTGTAAATATTATTGGCAGTGGCTCCAAGATTCCTTCAGCGCCCTGGGGAGAATAGCATCTGCCCACTCTGATTTGAATTCATTCAGATTGGTCTGACGATCTCTGACGTGTTCTTTACTTGTCCCGATCTGCATCCCCATTTTGTTGTCTGTGGTAACTTTGCTAGTCGTCTGGTCAGGTGGTGTTTTTCGTGTTTTTCTGGCTGTGCACCGCCAACAGCTTCTGTTGTAAAAAGCCGCATCCTGCTAGGCCCCCGTGGAGGGACTTCCCCCGTCCTACCTCAAGAGTCATCGGCCCAAGAGCAAGTCAGAAGCGTTCCTCCAGTCACGTGCTGCTTAGCCAGCTGTCCCCTCTCCACGGGCCCTGTCTGGAGACAGCCCAGGCAACCCCTCGCCTTAAAGGGGCTGTCTTGCCATAACAGATGTCCTGGCCATGCCTGACTTACTGGCTAGTGCTCTCTTGAGCAGTGGTTGTAAAATTAGGGTCCACAGCCCCTTAGTAGTCGCTGGAATGTCAACTTCTGTCCTGCTCTCCAGTGTGGTCTGCAGAACAAGAAAGGGACGAGCAAAGTGCTAGCCTATCAACCACCCGGTGGTACCCGCTCACCACCTTGTCCATCCCAGGAATCTGTTTTCTAGCCCCCAGTTGGCTGCTCAGTGTGAGAGTGAGAGAATCTCACTGCACAGGACTCATTCTTCCAACAAATTGATTCCCATAAAAAAATCTAGTTAGTTGAGGTTGGTCCTGCTTTGAGCAGGGGGTTGGACTAGATACCTACTGAGGTCCCTTCCGACCCTGATATTCTATGAGAAGGCCACAGTGACTTAGAACCATCCCCTGGCAGTCGGCATTGTCCTTTCTTGCACAGAATGCTCTTGCGTCCTGAAAGATCGATTCCTAGGTCAGTGTGTTCAGCCTAACACCGGCCGTATCAAAGCTGTTGTAAAGCGAAGGCAGCTGTTTAGCAAGGGCCACCTGTGTCTCACCACAAAGATCTTCTCAGCTCAGTATTCCAGGAAAAACAGGAGGCCTGGTTCTGTTATGACTAGAACGGCTCTACCCTTTGATCCAAACCTCCCACCCTTTTCTACCCCACCGGAAAATGTGGCTTTGTCAAAACTGACGTTTTCCGCCTAGGGGGAGGAAAATGTTTTGACTAAATTGTTTTTCAGGCAAGAACACTTTTGCTTTGGATACAGAAGGTCATTTCGTTCTGGGAATCTGGACACTGAAAATGTGGGTCTTTCTGGGGTCTTTGCACTGGGGAAGGGCATTTTCCCCCCATAGATTCCCAGACCAGAAGGGTCTATTGTGATCATCTGGTCTGACCTCCTGTATAATAGAGGTCCAGTGATCTTCCCCAAAATAATTCCTGCAGCCAATCGTTTAGAAAAATCCACTCTTGATTTTAACAGTTGTCAGTGATAGAGAATCCACCGCAACCCTTGATAAATCGTTCCGATGATTCATAAATTACACACACTGTTAAAAATGTACACTGTATGTCCAGTACGAATTTGTCTAGAGTCAAATTCCAGTCATTGGCTTGTGAGAGACCTTTCTCTACTAGATCGAAGGGCCCATTATTAAATCGTTGTTCCCCATGTAGCTACTTATAAATTATAATCAAATCATCCCCTTGACTATCTCTTTAAGCTAAATAGACCAGCCTCCTTGAGTTGACCACCATAAGGTCATGTTTTCTAATCCTTAAACATTCTCGTGTTCTTCTCTGAATCCTCTCCAATTTATCAACACCCTTCCTGAACTGTGAGCACAAGGACCTGGACGCAGGATTCTACCAGCTGTCACATGTGAGCCAAATACAGAGATGAAATAACGTCTCTGTTCCAACGTGAGATTCCCCGGTTTATGCATCCCAGGATCGCATTAGCTCTTTTGATCCCAGTGTCATATTTAGTTAATTATCCATCACTATCGCCAAATCTTTTTTCAGAATTACTGTTTCTCAGGACAGAGTTCCCCATCCTGTAAGTAGGGTCTGCACTCTTTGTTCCTAGTGTATGAGTTTATAGTTAGTTATATTAAAATGCGTATTGGTTGCTTGCGCCCACTTTACCTAGTGATCTGTTGTCTTCGTTATTTTCTTCCCTCAATTTTTGTCATCTGTGGACTTTATCAGCGATTTTGTTTTCTTCCAGATTGTTGTTAAAAACATTAAATAGCATAGGGCCCAGAACCGATCCTCCCAGCGCCCCTCTGCAAACACACCTGGTTGATGATGATTTCCCATTTACAGTTGCATTCTGTGATCTATCAGCTAGCCAGTTTTTCATCTATGTAATGTGGGCCCTGTTAACTTTAAAAAACTAAAATGATATAATTAAAATGTCATGCAGTACCATGACAAACACCTTACAGAAGTCTAAGTATATTACATCACTGCTATTACCTATATCAACCGAATTTTTAATCTCATTAAAAAATGTCAAATTGTCCATCAACCCATGTGATTGGCATTGATTACAGCATCTTCCTTAATTCTTTATTAATAGAGTCCCGTATCAGCTATTCCATTATCTTTCCCGGAGTCCGCATCAGACTGACAAGTCTATAATTACCCAGCTCATCCCGTTTATTTTTTTGGAAGAAATTTACTGTTCTGGAAGTATTTCAGTCTACCTCAGTATTCCAAGACTTATTGAAAATCAGCATTAATGGTCCACTGGGCTCCTTAGCCAGCTCTTTTAAAACTCTTGGGTGCAAGTGATTTGTACCTACCGAATCAAAAATGTCTAACTTTAGCAGCTTCTGTTTAACATCCTCCAGATATTCCATGGTGGGTGGAAAGAGTGTTAGCACCATATGTTTTTCCTGAAATACAAAACAGAAATATTTATTGAATGCTTCTCTTTTCTGTATTATTACTGATAATTGTACCACTTCTAGCTAATAATAATAGTCCAATACTGTATTCAGTATTTTTTTGGTTCTTAATATATTTTAGAAACTCCTTATTGTCCTTAACTCTGTTGGACATAGATTTCTCCTTTGTTCCTTTGCTTTCCTTATCAATTTTCTACAATTCCTGATTTATATTAATTATCACCTTCCCCTTTCTTCCAGTTGTTTATCTCTTTTTATAGATGCCTTCCCTTCCCCTCTAAACCAGATTGGTATGGACATCTTCCTCAATTGTGGCTTTTAGGGCATTTACTTTTTGGTCTGACTGGAACAAATGTGCTAGAAGTGGTGGCTTTGGGGCAAAACGTTTTCTTTGAGGAGGGGCTGGGGCAGCAGGAACCGCTGTGGGGGGCTCAGCGTGGAGAAGAGGGGTGGTGTGACGCGGTGAGCTCCGACTCGGGTGGGGAGGAAGGTGCTTATGGCATTGCTACCCCTCTAGAGCCAAGCGGTCTCATGACAGGGAGACAGGACGGCTAGTGAGACTTCCAGCACGGGAGGGGCACTTGTGTGTCCTCAGCTCAGGCCGATGGGGCACCAGGCCATGGAGGGTCCGTGTCACAATCAGTAGAAGCTGGCACTTGCGCTCATGCCTTGGGTTAGTCCAGAGAGCGATGGAGAATCCTTGCTCCATCATGGCGTGATGCCCTGGCATTCTTCTGGCCTTTCGTTCTGTCACTCCCACCCTTTCCTTTCCCGTTTGCTTCCAACAGCAACGCTGCCAATCCCACAAGCTTCAAATGGGGCCTGCCTTATCACGGTCTCCATTGCCTGGAACTGTGGAGACCTCTGTAAATACTTGGTGAAAAGAAACAGGTGTGGATTAGAACACTAGTTGCAACAATGCCACTCACTGCCCCCGCTTGGCAGAACTCCCTGGTGCACAATGCCTCTCGCAAAGTCCAGTGTGAATGGGGTGCGTGCCATTCACCAGGTAACTAGCCTGCTGGCTAGCAGGACAAAACGTCGTCCTGCAGAGAACACGGCGAACAGGCTTTAGGTCTTTCCTGTCGAGGTGGAGTGTTGCAGGACTGAAGATCTGTAGTCTCTGTGGGCTGCAGCGTCCTATCAGGAGCAGCTACAGTTTGCTCTAGTCTGATCCATGCAGATTAGAGGCAGCCTCCAAGTTCCCGGCAATCTGTCAACGCAGTTCTGGGTTGGGCAAGAGTCTCCCACTGGCCATGACTTCAGTCCCCAGCTCTCAGGGCTGGTTCCAAGTTAGGCGATGGAGAGCATGAGACAAGTGCAGGCCTGCTCCAAACCACTCCGTTCTGCAAGTGGGGCCAAGAAACAATCTTTTGCATCTAGGGTGACCACACAGCTAGTGTGAAAAATTGGGACAGGAGTCGGGGGTAATAGGAGCCTATATAAGAAAAAGACCCAAAAGTCAGGACTGTCCCTATAAAATCAGGACATCTGGTCACCCTATTTGCCTCCGAAACAGCTTGTCCTACTTAGTCCTCTTTCCGCTCCGCTCAGCGTCTCTCCCCCGGTCCCTACCCTGCAATACTGACTCTGGACTATCAACCCACATTCCCATTTCCTGTGAAAAGTTCCTCTGCTATAGCTTGGTGGCTCTCTGATGCTCTTATGCTATGAAGACAGAGATGTGCCTCTGTATAGAAACCAACAACACTGTGAGATTTCGAGAGAGGTTTTTTCCCCCTTTCAAAGTGGCCTAGTGATTGTCGTCCCCCCCCCCCCCCGACTTTTATTTGGAGGCCTGATTTTATTTTTAAAGGGGTGCATGCACAGCACTTACTAAAAAGTGAGGTTCCTTTTAGGGTGCCCTGAAAAATCTCGGCCCGTATTTCTCGTCCTTGATCTCGTGCGTTTTGTAACTGTGAGCGCTGCAAACTCAGCCTCGGAGTTGTCATGCTGGGGGGTGGGGTGGAGGGGATGCTCCGTCCAGCTTGTTCTTAATAGCCAGTGTAAATTCTGCTGTTGGCCTGTCAGAAATCTTACTGGTAGGGGATCTGGGTGGAGGGAAATCTCCTCCTTTTCCCCCCACACCTCAAGGCTCTTGGCCTAGCTTATTTGGGGTGAATTGTGTTTTGATATTCAGGTAATCCATTAATCTTAATAATTCATTGCTGGTAACTTAATAACAGTCTTTATTAGATATATAGTTAATATATAGACAGAGTATTTGAACTCCGATCAATGTCAGTGTAACCTAAAACAAACAGCCTCCTCCAGCTGCCACTTCTGACCCCAGAGACTGTTCATTCTCTTAAAGCCCTAATAACACCACACGTCCCTTCTGTTTCTTTTATTACGCAGTGTGTGTATAATCAGAATGATTTTACCAACTTTTTATAAGTTGTTTAACAAGCCTTTGATACACGGGCCATCTAACTTCTGTATTTGCCGCATTACTGAAGTCGTTCTTACTCCTTAGAGGAATGGTGTCATTTTTGTTTTCTTGGTTCACTCGGTGTTATGCTGTATCATTTCTTGAGTCTAGTCTTGCAAATATCTGATATTTCCTCTCTACACCATTAGTCATGACATCAGAAGATTGAGGTGTTACCTCTCTTTTGTTTTGTCTCTTTCTGAACCGGCTTTCTTCCATTATAACTATGTATTTTATCATTCAGGTTCAAATAAGGTACTTTACATGGTCCTCTATGATAATTCGTCTGATGCAAACCTTGACTGATATTTATACTTATTCCTTTCCTTTCTTTCTCCTTGAAAGAACATAAGTAATTTGTTTCTAAGCTTTCTGTTAAATTACAGCTGTGCAGGTGATAAACCTTGTCATGGCGATGGTCTATAATTTAGTAATGCTATTTTATAAAAAGTTTTTTTTCAGCTTTGCTTAATAACCTTCTTACTATTTGAACACCATTGTCAAGTAGTAGTCCATTAGATTGTGGGTAATCTGGACTTTGTGTAATGTGTTTGATATCATGTGCTACGATCAAACTTTTAAACTCTGGAGTGTGAAATTGAGATCCATTGTCTGTCATTATTGTATTGGGAACGCCATGCCTGGCAAAAAATTGACTGCATTTTATTAATGACTTCTTTGGCACATTTTGTGTGTTAGTGCAGATTATTTCAGGAAAATATGAAACATAATCAAGAGCTGTAACACATGCATGCCCTTTACATTCAAATAGCTCTAAACCAAGGTCTTAAGTTTTCATGGATAAATGTCATTGATTGTTTAGACTGAGCATTTCTATGGTTTTGACATATGTCACATTCTTTTATATAATCCTCTCTGTTTTGCTTCATTTGTGACCAATATAGAACCTCTCCTGCTCTACACTTACATTTTTCTGTGCCCATATTTCCCACGTGTATGCATTTCAACATCTCTCCTGTTAACCCTAAAGGAATTACTACTCATTTTTTAAATAGAATTCCTTCAATTACTGATAAGTCCTTGAATAAATTGATTGTAGGGCTTCGATAACGTTTTTTATTATATCCTTTTTCAATAGCTGTAATACTGCTTTGTAAATTCTCATCCTGTCTAATTGCTTGTACAGTCTCTTCCCATACTCCTTCTGATGTAAGAAACAATTGACAAATATGTACATACGCCACAGTGTTTTCTTAAATTACACTGATTACATCATAAGCTTTAAAAAGAGAATCGGCAACAGTGAATGATTTGCCTGGCTGATATTCTAATTTTAAATCCTGTAAATACTGTACAATTGTAAAAAGGCAATCTTTGTAACGGGCAGCGTGTGTGTCGTGTTCCCTTTTGAAATGTTAACCAATAGTTCATGTTTGGTTTCTGCCAGTACAAATCTACCACCATGTATAACTGTGATTCTTTTTTTTTTTTTTTTCCATGCAAAAACCAATGCTAAAGCGTCTCTAGATGAGCATATGGACTTTCCATGTTGGACACAGTTCTAGATGCAGAAACAACTGGCTTCTGTACATCACCACAGTTTTGTAACAGAACTGTGCCTAATTTTGTTCATCGGTTACTATCAAATAGTTTTAACACTGAAACTGTTTTTGTTGGTTGCTTAAGCTGCTTAAATTCCCAATGTTGACAGTCCTGTCTCCACTGATTATTTTTACAAAGTAAGGTGCTCAAAATGGGGTGGTGGTGTGTTTTTGGCTAGGTTCTGTATAATTTTGTGGGAAAATACAAACACAGCCAAAAATTTCTGTAATGGTTCCTTATCTTTTGGATAAGTAGTCTTATCAACGGCTTGTATCCATTGTGGATCAACCTATAATCCCTGACTGGTCAGCTTTTCCCCTGGAAATTTTAATTCTTGCACTCTAAATTTACATTTATTTTTGTTAAGTTTCAGTCCTACTTCTTTTGCTCTAGATAATGCTTTAGTTAACCTGATATCATGTGTACATAGCAATTGACTTTCTTGCTCCATTGGTATTTGCCAAAATCCAATCAAAACATGTAAAGAAGAAAAGTATCTTGCTCCTGACATTTGTCTAAATATTTCATCCCTGGTAGCTATTTTAATATGTTCCCTCTTAACATTCTTATTTAAGTCTTTTGGAGCTCAACATAAGGATGAATCTTTCTTTTCGACTATTACCAATGAATTCGCCCACGCAGTCAGCTCTTCCACTCTTTTTTAATTGTATCTAAATTAACTAGCTAACCTTTCAAATTCCTTTTGCACCCAGTTTCTTAAAGTTAAGGGAATTTTTCTAGTTGTACGTATAACTGGTTTATTTTGTTTTGTTTAACTCAGTTTTACACATTGAATCCCGTGCACCACCTATGAATAACACTGTAAATTGATGTTCTATTTCTAATGTTTCTGAAGCCTGAAGAATCTGAATTCAAACAATTAGACTGAGTCCTAAACATGTTTCTAAACCTACAATAGAAATACCTTGTCCCTTTTAGACAAGATAAGATTTGTAGTAGCAGAGGAGCTGGAATTAGGGGCACTGGGGGTGTAGCAACAGCCCCTGGCTTGAAGTGGTTTCCATCCTACACAGGGTTTACAGTTTTTTTGTTCAATGGTTCTCAGCACCACCACTACACAAATTGTCCCAGCCCCCCTGTGTAGTAGTCGTCCTTAGCTATGACCTGTAATTTACAGATACCCAAACAGTAATATTTTCACCACTATAAGATTGTAAATGAATATATATTTATTCTCTTACTACACGTTTTACCTTTAGCCGTACAGTGTCTTTTGAAATTGCATTAATGTGTGTGTGCACCTGTATCTATTGCATATGACATAAATGTTCCATTAGTAGATAGTGTAATTATCCAATACTCCTTGTGGGTCGCAGAGTGACTCTTGTTTCTGGGAATTTTGAAACCATTTTCTTCATCTGTAGTGGCAACTCTGTATTCCTTCTTAGGTATCTCCTCTGAGACTTTTGAATTTTGAACTAAAAGTCTGACAGACTTGAGCTAAATGATCGTTTCTTTTAGATACGACGGGCTTGACCGTTTGCTGGAGATTGCCTAGGTTGGTTCCTCCTTCCACACCTAGAACACTCTTTCAGTGCCGCCGGCAGAAAATCCGGGCCCCAGGTCCAGGGCAGTCCCTGCGGGGGCAGGGCCCGAGGTGGAAGTGATGAATTCGTCAGTTCTGGGGTCACACATGCTAGCCAGTTGGAGCCCTGCGACCCGCTCAACCAATATAAAAGGGCCCAGGGTTCCCAGCTGCTGCTATTGGAGGACCTGCATTCTTTCATATGTTGTAGCTTTGATATTTTCACTCTGTTTTGCTTGGACTTGTTCTTTACTCTTCCCTATTAAGTGTACGTTCACAGCCGTTCGTTTTCTTTCTAAAATGTGCAATGGTTGTTGATTAAATTCAGCAGTTTGGCAAATTCTCACTGCTTTTTTTAAAGATGTAGATCTGGCTCTTCTAATAGCCTTTTTCTTGCCTTGCTATCTTTTTATCTCCCTCACAATTTGATCTCTTGCCATTGGCTCAGAATGTGGAAATTGCACGTCCAACTTATCTTTAGATCTATGAAAAATGATTCAAAAGTCTGTTCGATTTCCTGAGTGACACTGAAGAAAAGTTTCGTTTTCTTTTTGGTAAGTGGTACTCTTTGAATCTTTTTAAGACAAACTCCTAGTCAGCTTATTCTCTAGCATTAAGATGAGATGAATTATATAATGAAATTGCTTCAGTATGTGCACGGCCATCTTTTGTTTCAGTTCCTTACGAGTGCATCGCAGTGCCCTAAAAAATGTATCAAATTCTGTTTAAACCTTTTTTCAGATTTCTGCAGCATTTCTTGACGTGTTTTATAAATGAGTGAACTCTTAATGGATTGATCTTATTTCATGCAAACTTGGTTTTCATTTCTGAGTAACTTTTACTTGAGTGACAGGTTTCAGAGGGGGTAGCCGTGTTGATCTGTATCAGCAAAAACAGCAAGGAGTCCTTGTGGTGCCTTATAAATGTGTTAGTCTCTTTGGGGATAAGTTTTTGTGGGCTACAGCCCACTTCATCAGATGCAGGGAATGAAAAATACAGTAAGCCGGGGGTGGCCAACCTGAGCCTGAGAAGGAGCTAGAATTTACCAATGTACATTGCCAAAGAGCCACGTAATACGTCAGCAGTTCCCTATTAGTTCCTCCTGCCCAGCTCCCAGTGCCTCACACCCTCCAGCAGCCCTCTCCACACCTCCCAGTCAGCTGTTTTGTGGTGTGCAGGAGGCTCTGGAGAGAAGGGGGAGGAGCAAGGACATGGCAGGCTCAGGGGAGGGGGTGGGAAAGGATGGAGTGGGGGCAGGGCCTGTGACAGAGCCAGGGGTTGAGCAGTGAGCACCCCCTGGCACTTTGGAAAGTTGGCGCCTGTAGCTCCAGCCCCGGAGTCGGCGCCTGTACAAGGAGCCGCATATTAACTTCTGTGGAGCTGCGTCCCAGGTTGGCCACCCCTGTAGTAAGCAGTATAAATATTACAGCACGTGAAAAGATAGGAGTTGCCTTCCCAAGGGCGGGGGAAGGAGGGGTCAGTGCTAATGAGGCCAATTCAATTAAGGTGGAAGTGGCCTATTCTCAACTGTTGACGAGAGAGGTGAAAATCAAGAGAGGGAAAATGACTTGTGTAGTAACCCAGCCATTCCAGTGTGTGTTTAACTTCTTCCAGTTCTTTGTGTCACGTCCTTCCATACCGTGTATTGTTACATTCAAGTAATCCCCTAATCTTACTAATAATTAATTGCCAGTAATTGAACAGTCTATTAGATGCATAGTTAACGTCTAAGACAAGCTTCTTAACCCTGGTCAGTCTAACCTAAAACCAGCCATCAGCTCCCACACCCCGGACACTATTCTAAGGTATTAATTTATTTTCCTGTGACTTGGTACATGCTTCTCCCATGCGATGGGCACTGTGTGGCTAACATCTCTCTGGCTGCACTACTGCCATCCTTGCCCCCCCCACCCCCCTTGCTGGTGACGGGGGGGCAATGGTAGCTTGGCATCTGTGGGACGCTCAGTCTCGCATCCAGGTTCGAGATGTTGCATGCTGGTATTGCAGGGACACGGGCTGGCACAAAGTGGGCAGTGATGGGTCACTTTAGCACCTCTCCCTCTGTGCCTGTGGGCCTTGGCTTGCTGGGTGGCATGCCACTGGGTCGTGCCCTGCAGGGCCTGTGCCATGCTGGGAGTCCCATTTCATGGGCTGTTGCTGGCTTTCCACACTGATGGTGCGCCGTGCCCTGAATCTCTAAGTTGCCCCTTCAGACTGCGATGCCCACAGGCCCAGCAGGTAGTGCCAGCCTCGAGGGGTGCCCGTGGCGTGGAAGGAGTGAGTCTCCAAGACGGTTGGCACATGTGGGCGGGGTGTCTCGGGGAGGTGTGGGGAAGTGACTCTAGATAGTTCTTCCCATCTTTGTGTGAAAGGTCCTTTCAAACGGGGACTGACGTCCACCTCTCTCTGGGGTGGCGCTGGAGGGACCTCAGGGAATCTCTTGGCAAGGCATCCAGTGCAAGCCTTAGTGGGACTCACACTTGTAGCGAGAAATGCAGCATCGGGGCGGGGAGACGGACTCCTCCCTGAAGGCCGGGCTGGTGGTGTCTCCTGCACAAAGAGCTTGGGGTGAAGACAGGAAGAGCACGAGAGTTTGATGCAGCCATGAGGGACGGTAAACGGCCGGTGACGGGTGTGCGGACGCAGAGCCCAGCTTTACGCGGGGCAGTGGACTAGGCCAGGGCCTGTAAGGAGAAGGCAGCGGGAGGCTCACGTAGCTCTTTGAGGCCATCCTTTGGAGGGGTCCGTATGGGTGCGGCAGGATTGTCCTGCTCTGAGGAGAGACCTTCAGGGTGAACCTAGGGGCAGGTGAGGTCGGATTTCAGCGGGAGCGAAGCCAGGCTGACGCTGAGCATTTCCAAGACTGTCAGGGCCAGTCTCGCCGGCAAGTGTTAGAACAGCTGGGACCAGTTTGTCTCATCATCGTGTGGTGGGAATAGACTACAGATCTCCGCTGTAACGGGCTCCTCCAACATGCTTATTACATACAAGATCAGCCTGTTCATGTATTCCCCTCCCCCTCTGACCAGGTGCTGAGCTCAAGCCTATGGTCTCTTGCAGAGCCATACAAGGGAGGACAGGGCCCTGAGGTGGCTCTGTGCTGCTCAGGTTGCATATTGTGCTTGCTCTCTACTGGAGCGCCCGGCGCTCGGCCCACGGTCGCCCTCCGGCTCTCGCGATGCAAAGAACGGATAGATGATAAATCTCAGAGTTAGAGGGGGGAGAGGCCCTGTTGAATTGGAGCCTGTTCCCGCTGCATGGGCAGAAACCCCCTGGTAAGGGATGGGTCACCTACTGAATTGCTGCAGCCTGGCCTTCTGGCCAAGGTCTTTGTGACCCTGGTAGCCTAGCGCTTGCCAAGGCTGTTGGCATCCGCTGAGCACTGACAAATCCGTGGCTGGAAACCGGAGCAGCTCACCTGTATGTTACTGTTGTTCCCGGTAGGCCGTAGACTTGTAAGAATGGGGTTAGACTCTAGAAAAAGCTTGTAAATTGCTGTCTGCATTAACGTTCCTTGTAAGCCCCAAGAGACAGTTGGTGCGGACTGACCATAACAACTCTGTCACCTTTTTGGAACCATGGACTGTACCTCGTTTGTGTGGCTACGTTGCCTGCTTTAATCTGTAAATAACTCTCGTGTCTTTTTTCCGAGTTAATCAATTCTTAGTTGACGGTAGGATTGGCTGCAAGCCTTGTCTTTGATGTCAAATCTGAAGTACAAATTGACCTGGGACAAGCGACTGGTCTCTGGGGACTGGAAGCAACCTGAATCTTTTGTGATCTTTGGTGTGTGGCAACCAACTTTCACAGAGTCCAACTTGCCTGGGTGACAAGACAGCCTGGAATGCCCCAGGGGGCTGTCTGGGACAGCGTGGTAAGACGATTGTACTGACCCAGGCGATCACATTTGTTACTGGCCTGGTGAAATCTACAATCAGTTTGGGGCACCTGTCCTGCTCTTTGACAGCCTACCCTGAGGCTGGTGCTCATGGTCATGAACCAGTCTAGACAGCGTGACCGTCTTGGTCTTCTGTGGGTCGGTACCAGCCCTTGCACTGACTCCTTGTGTTTCATGGAGAGGTAGCAGCTACATGGCTGGCACCTGGCCGGAACACGATGCCCCAGAGATCTGCCAGTGTCTAGCGTGACCCCACCGATGAGGGTTAGGGTGTGAGTGTCCTGCCCCGTGACAGGGTGGGAAGTTGTGTTGGGGTGTGTACGGAGGCGGGGCGGGACCTGCTTCCTCCAACCAGGGGCCAGCGGATGAGTCACTGTGGAGATTGAGGAGAAAGCGTGTCTGTTTGCAGGAGAGTTTGTGCCACCACAACCCCGGCTCTGGGCACATGCCTGGCACCCCACGAGAGGGATGCAGTGTGTAGCCACGGGCCCCCAGCTACGCCCGGCATGGCACAGTGTTAACTGGGGTAGGGGACACTTTGTGGACCTCCCTCTGGAAGGATCCTCCTGGAGTTTGAGCTTCCCAGAAGCACTGGTCTGTGCCTCGCGTGGGGGGGCGTGGGGTGTGTGTGTGTGTGTGTGTGTGTGTGTGTGTGTGTGTGTGTATCCCAGATTGTGTGGGGGACGGGGAGAGAGGCTTAGCTGCCTGGCATAATGATCTCATCTCATCGTCGGCCTGGGGCGGGAGAGGAGGAAATGACCCCCTGCCCCGACTGAGCTGCCTGCCTCAGGGAGGAACCTCTCTGGGCCTCCTCTCCCAGCCCCGTCTGGGTTGGATTTATGCCTTTCCCTTGGCCGCCAGCCAGCCGTGCACAGGGAGGGACTCTCTTCCCTCTTTTCTTCTCTGCTTCCAGCCTGCGGCGCAGGGATGGGGGCCCGGTGTGTGCCCGGACGGCGTGTGCCCCGAGCGCCCCCGCCTCATCCCTCAGGGCCCTGACCACAAATGCATTCTGCACGGCGCTGGGGCCCGGTGCGGTGATCCCCCGGCCGGCTGTCGCTAGCCGGCTGGCTCAGCCAGGGGTGTCCTGCTCTCCCCAGCGGGGCTGTGGGCGGGGGCCGTTCTGTGGCTGCATGTTGCTGATAGCGGGAGGGGCGCAGCCAGCCGCGAGTGTGGCGAGGCCGCGCCCCACCCCAGAAGGGTGTTGTCTCTCTCTGCAGAAAACCAGCAGCAGCCGGGGGAGAGCGCTCGGCAGGGCAAGAACAGCCCTAAAGTGGCCCTACCCAAGGCATTGTGTGGAGGGGCGGGCAGGACGGCAATTTGACCTGTGTGGCTGTCCCTGAACGCGCTTGTCCGGTCGGCGTGGCAGGATTTAAGGGTGCCCCCCACCCCCAGCTGCGCCCAGGTCCCGGCCAGCATGTGGGAGGTGTCAAAGGACCGTCAGGGCCCATCTCAGCATCAGATCTGCGCTGGGTTCCTTTGGGGCATGTGGAGGGCGAATGGAGTCGCTGGCTCCCCTGTCAGCGCGGTGATCCGTGCAGTGCAGGCTAGCGCCAGGCTCCCCACGCATGCATGGCCGAGTGAAGCATGGACCGGCCGACCCATGCACGGGCACCACTTCTCTGCCCGCCGCAGCTGGTGCGGCTTGGGGCATCCGGAGCAGCTGTTCCCCCAGCCCAACCAGGTGTCCTCCATATCCCTGCGTAGCCCGGGAGATGGACATTACAAGAGAGATGAACGCCGGAAGCAACTAACAAGCCTTTGATAGAATCTAAACTCATTCTTCCAAGTCTACGGCCTACCAGGAACAATACTGTCTCTTGGCAAATGCCAAGGCGAGGGAGGGAGGGAGGCGCTCGGCTTCCCCGTGGCTTTGCCCGCGCCGCCGTGAGCAGCGACCTTTCGCTGGCTAATTCAAGCACCGGGAAGGGGTTATTGAAATGGAGGCGTCCTGGCTGTTCAAGCAAGCTGGTTAAATGGCTCTCTCATCTCCTGCCTATATTTTAAACACGTGTACCTTTTCAGGCTCCAAGGGAAAGCGTGTTCCTAGGCGTAGAGTCTTGGACAGCGTCAGCGTCTTGTCCGGTCGGTGTGGCAGGATCCGCTTTCTAAGCCTTACTGTGCACAGGTTGGGCACAGAGCCAGCAGTGTGCTGTGGGCAGCAGAGTGCGGGGAGGCCCTTTGATGGGCTGAGATTGTTTGGGGCATGGTAGGGGGAAGGGTTACTTCTGGCTCCCAAACTCTTTCCCCTTTAGGAAGTTGGTTTGCTGGTAGAACTCCCTTCTAGCCGCCTACTCCCTAAACCAGGTTTAGGGCCTAGTTCTTTCTCCTCCACTCCTTATGCAGGGCCTATCACTGTGGCGTCTAAGCATCCGGCATCTATGGCCTCTAGAGCAAGTGGGAGCTGGTTGAAATGGGGGACTGGAGAGATGGATCTATTTGCAGCTCTTCTAAGGCAAGTCACCTCCCCTCTCGTTCCATTTCAACGGTTAGTTCTTCGGGGCAGGGACGTTCTCTTCCTAGTGCAGCTTGTCTAACAGGGCTCTGATCTCGGCTACACCTTTGGGGCGTCGGTTTTAATGCTGATATTAAAGCCAGCATGGGCAGCAACGTTCAGCCCGCCCCATTGGAGATCACTGAGAGCAGCCGCCCCTGTGAAAGGCCACTGCAGAAGGGGCTGAAGATGGTCGCCCCTAGGAAGTACCTCTGCCCCGAATGGCCAGGCTGGACAGGCAGATAATCGCTTCCCTGCTCGAGATGTAGAAGCTTCAAGGCACTAGCGACTCTGCTTCCCATAGGGACTGACAGATCCGGCCTCTGTTTTTAGTTCAGTCTTTGCTCTTGAGCACTGTCTGACCTCTGTCTCCATGAGTTCCTCACCAGCTTCCAATCTGGCAAGGAGCTCTTCTTCACCCCCACTTCTCCCTAAGAAGCCGGTCAGATTTTCCATTGTGCCTGCCACCAAACCATCCCCTCCTGGCCAGCATCGGGCACTTGGTCCTACACAACAGGAATGTCTAGTTTGATGGTATCTGTGTGAATAGCACCGAAGTAACTCTTTCAAAATGGAACCCTGACACGCTCCTCTGTGTTGTAATATTACAGCCCCCTGTGGTAGCTCCCCGAGGGAGTGTTACCGCAGCAAGTTGGGCTGGGTTGAATCTGTCTTCTCTGGCATTTGAAATATTGTCACGTTCTCTCCCTAAGCTGTACTGAGATCCTTGCGCTGCTTTTACACGTCTTGTAGAGTGCTCTGGATCATCTGCAACCTGTCAGTAATAAATAGCCATGTAGATGGACTGTGAAAATGAGAGTGGCAAAGCCTTTTGACGCTACTGATGTGCACTCTGGATGCAGTGAGCATGCAGCAATATGTACTACTCTAGTATTAAACTTGATTAGCACAGCAGTCTCATTTGAAGAGTGAGTGTGTGTGTGTGATCTTCCTACAGCAACACACACACACGATCTCCTTATTCTGGCTGGACTTTGCTTAAGAGTGGAGTCTGCTGGGTTTTTCCAACGAAGATGTTACACAGCAAGACCATGTGTGGGTTGATTTCCTCCTCAGAGGTGCCCCGGGGGTGGTGAATGGAGTGATGAGGATGGGCACTCAGGGAAAGATGGAGCTAGAGATCTGTAGGCCTATCGCTATTGCCAGCGCTGCAGGTTTTCAGGCCCCTGGGGAGAGGGCTGTGGAAGGAGGGTTCTGCTCTTGCAGACCTGACCTATCCCTTGATCTAAATGGGCAGGGTTGAAATCGGAGTCTCCTACTTTCAGGCTGGCTTGATGAGCCCCTTAGAGAGGCTCTGCCTGTGAACTTTGGGGCGCCTGTTAGGAAAAGTTGTCGGAACCTTCCTCTTGATCGTGGTTTTCCACCACAATCAGTAGCAGTATTCCACAGCATCCACCGCCCCCTGCATCTGTTCTCCCTTCAGACTCCTCAAAAAGGACCCTAAGCCAAGCAGAGCTCCTGTAACCTGAAACAGGGCGTCTGGCTCTTCCCCCACGTCCGCCAGTGTTGGCTATTACTGATGGGCCTCTATGGGGAAGGGGCTCAAACTCGGCAGTGATGGGAAGTAGGATGAGGCCCTACGCTAGGCCCTCCAATCTCCAGCGCTGTCGGTCTGGCACCTTTTTGCCAACATCAAACATTCCCACTCAAATGTGAATCTCAAATATTGTCCTACACTTCTGGGCAGAGCGCACGCTGCTCAACAGCTTCCCCTCCCCACCTCCCACGGGCATCTGTTTGCAGCCTGTTCAGGCGTGAGACTTCCAAAGAGAAACTGCTTGCTTCCTCTTTGGGGGTTTCTGCTGCTTTTTTGGAGAGCCGAGAGCCCAAGGCTGCTTGCTGTGGAGCTCTGAGGGCAGCTTCCCTAGCTGGGATAACTCTCTCTCAGCCACCTTCGTGTCTCGTGCCTCACTTCAGGCTTTGATTCCTGCTTCTCTTGTGAAAACTCATGTCAAACTCTTGCCCCCAGGGGGGTTGTCTTTGGAGATTGAACCTGCGACCCTCCCAGATCAGAAAGCAGGAGTCTCGTCCGCCTGAGTTGAAGGACCAGGTCTGTTGGCCAAGACCAGTGGTTCTCAGTCCCTTTGGTGATCTATTGTCTGTATATGCAGGTGAATTCTGTTTAGTCTGTTTTCAGTCTAGTCTTTTGCGGCTCCCTTGGGCATAGTTCATGGATCCCACCGCTGGTTGAGAACCACTGAGCTAAGAAGCAGTAGCAGACTCCTCAACCTCTTTCCGTGGATTGCCACTAGAGGGAGACAGCAAGCCACATGGCTAAGCTGGGTCATGTGACTTAAATACGAAATACCTTTCCGTTTTACCATTTGTTTTTAAAAAGGCACTGTCACAGGGTCTCTGCAGGGCCCTCCTGGCTCCTGCCCCCACTGGGCTGAGAACATCACACAGAGACCTTGGTGCAGAGCTCACCTAGTGCTTTTATTTACAGGTTGTGTTCCCACCACCTTTCCACTGTACACATAGTCCCCTTCTTATAGTCCGCCAGCAAGAGAGAGGGGGCAAGCTATTTATCTCTGCTTCCCCTCACTGCCTTTCCTCCAGTGCAGCTTCCCTCTTTCCAGCTCTTCCTTCTGGCTTCCCTCCCCTGGGCTTTTATCTAGCCCCAGCCTGGAGAGGTAGCAGATGTTCCAACTTCCCCGGTCAGGGCCAGGTGATTGACCCAGCTCCAATTCATCTCCCTGAATTGGAGCTGGAGTGACAGAGGATTGGCTAAGCAGTGTTCTGCTTTGCACCCTGTTACAGGCACCTACTTCTGACCAACGGCCTGGCTGTAGTTTGCACAGATTGGAGTCCTCTGCATTTCAGATGTTCAGCCCCTGTGAATTGGCACAAGGCTATTTTTAAGTCAAGAGCATCTGTCCCTCTGACTCCTTTTTCCTTCTCAGAACACCCTGCTCCACAGCTATTCAACAGCTTGAATAAAAAATTCAGATAGAAGAGAAGCTAAGAAATAGTAAACTAACCAAGTCCCGTGCCACATTGCAACCTCCAGTATTGGTAGTCACACTGGGAAACACACAGGCAGAATTCCCCATTGTGTTTCACTTGCAAACTCTCCAGAATAGAAGTTCAAACCATAGAACTGAAATGAAATCCAATCTCCGTTTAAATGGAGTCCCGCGATCTAGTAGAAGAATGTTCTGCTGTGTAACTTAAAGGATGCCACAGGGCTTTGAAGTTGTGTGGTTTTTTGTTTTTTTAAGACAGTGGTTTTCCTAACATGTCTCTTCTGCCACATGCCCTACATGGCATATCCAGGCATTATGGCCCTGATCCAACAGAGCACTTAGCAGATGTGTAACTTTACATTAATAGCCTTATTGACATTCTCATGCTTAAAGTGGATGCTCATGTTTCAGTGCTTCTCTCTACTGGGGCCGGGGGTCGGTCAGCCTGTCACGTCCTTGGTATCGTACATTTACTTGCTAGAAACAGTGAGTTCCACATTGTGTTACCGCTTCATCGTTTTGCCGTTAAGTCCTCTGCACAGGAAGGAGTCTTGCTATTTCGTCTTCCCGTGATGCTTCTGGCAATGCTTACAGCTTTTTGTAAGCGGTTTTCCCTCGCTAGGCAATATCAAGTTTATATCTCTGTTTACTTCCCGGCTGCACTGCTCACGTGGCTGTAATTTCATGAACCACAGCCTGTGGGGTTAGAATAAAATCAATAGAATCACTCTCTTTTTTAATACATCTGCAGTGTTGTTGTAGATGTGTTTGCTCCTAAGGTATGAGAGAGACAAGGTAATATCTTTCATTGAACCAACTTCTGTGTAGTTGGAAAGCTTGTCTCTTTCACCAACAGAAGATAGTCCAATAAAAGAGATTACCACCACCATCTTGTCTGTCCTTTTCTTTTATGGGACAATCCCATCAAGTTAAAGGCAGCTACAATCTCATTTTGCCCTATCTCTTCCACTGGGAAGTCAGTCTTCCGCCACTTCTTTGTAGTTTATTTTAACTTTAGTCAAATTGCTTATCTAGTCTCCCTTGAACCTCTTTCCATGAGAGTCCAGGAGTGAAACGGTCAGTTACTCCACAACTTCCTTGTCTTGCATTTCTAGTGATGCTGTTTCTTTCTGCTGCATAAGAGAAGCAGAAAGAAACAGAGAAGGCTCCATCCTGTGATTGATTTAATTCTCCAGCCTTGAAGAGGTTGCTGTAATATTTGCTGCTTTCTGCAAGACTGTCCCAATCAGTTAAACCCGGGGAAGCAAGGTTCCTCCCCGTAGGGTAACTCTGGTTACCTTGATAATGAACTCGCTCTGTCCTAGATCCTCAGCTGATATGTATTGGCTAACACAATTGAAGCTAGTGGAGTTGTGCCCGTTTACACCAGCCCAGGATTTAGCCCAATGGCACTAAATCAAGAGTCTTGTTTAAGTAGATGTTCCTTCTGCAGCGCCCATGGAAGAAGACAAGAAGGTCTTAAATTGGCCAAGCTTTCCTTCTGAATCCTGCTTTGCATTAGTCCAAGCTACAGTCCTTGGTAACTCAGCTCCCCAATCATCCTACATAAAGTCTGGGGTCCTGATGAGGCCTGGCCCTGAGGATAGCAGTGCAGTCTCTTCTGAACAGGGGCCCAAGAATCTCAGGGCAGTCTACAGCATTTCCGACCATCCCCTGGGATGTCGATCATCTCTCCAGTTTCCCTATCAGACCAGGTATAACTGGTGTTCATTGCTTTTTTTGTGAGCCTATTATAACCTAAGACCTGATCACAGCTGGCTCCTGGAGACCAGCAGGTATGGGAGACCCTTACCTGTTGGGAGTTGCGTTTTTCTCCTTCCTGCTTTCTCACCCTCTGCTCTTCCATTGAGCAACACTTTGCTAGAGGGGAGGACTTGCCTCTCAGTTACACTTGTACTGCAACGCAGCATGGGCAAGTCTACGCTGCTGGAAGAACATGGACTCTCTAGCACCTTTTGACCTGTTGCCCAGATCACCTTGGTCCCCAATGACCACACTGGGAATTTTGGGTGTGGATTGATGGGCAGAAGTTGATAATTTATTTGCATTGCAGTAGCCCCATTGTTCTAGGTGTTTGCCTCAAAGAGCTTATCATTGAATATCAGGGTTGGAAGGGACCTCAGGAGGTGTCTAGTCCAACCCTCTGCTCAAAGCAGAGCCAATCCCCAACTAAATCATCCAACAGATTTTTGCCCTATATCCCTACATGACCCCCTCAAGGATTGAACTCACAACGCTGGGTTTAGCAGGCCGATGCTCAAACTGCTGAGCTATCCCTCCCCTCTACTTATGATAGCAGTAGAAGGAGCCAATGGCAGATGGGGAACACAAGGTGCTGGTGGGATGGCTGTGATGTGTAATGAGCCATGATCTCATTGCACGCTGTAGCCACGTGGTTTGCCAGCCTGGTGGTGGAGGTGAGTTTGAAGGAGAGATGTGTGTGGCTTCCTGGCCGACTCTGGCAGACTCCTCCTCCCAGGGATCAGCAGTAGCCTGGGTGACGCATGAAAGGGCTTGTGGGGAGATTTGGCTGATGGGATCCAAACCGTTGCCTGGCCGTCTCTCCTAGCACCTTGTTGTGGACCTGCAGGGCAGGGACCTGAACTTTTGAGGTAGTGTTTCCTTCTCGAAGGTCTGCTCATCTCGGGGCGAGAGAGCAGCTTCTAGTGGAAACCGTGGCTAGAGACGAAGATAGCTAAAGCTGCGGGGCGAACACACCATAAGGCTGTTGCTGTCCAGCGTGTGCTCAAGCTATTTGGAGCTGCCAAGGTTTTGCCTGGTTAATTATTCACCATTTTTGCTCAGCTGTGGGTGGAAGGTCTGTATGAATAATACTGGGAATGTTTGAGCTATATGAGGAGCAGACACGTTCCCCCATGCCCTCTCTTAGGCTGGAAAACATGCTCTGCGTCTGTCTCTCTCTCTCTCTCTCTCCCCTGATTTCGGGGATCTTTAATTTCCCGTGATGATAACTCCATGAGTTATTCCAACCTCCCAGCCTTGTTTTAGTGAAAATATTTCAGATTCAGACCCATGAAATCTGAAATAATAACAGGGGTGTGGCCCTGACTTTTATGAATGGAATCAGGTGAGTCACAGGCCCGGCTGGAACATGACTAGACATATTAGGCTACATTTATACTAAGAGCTAGCAATGTGATTCCCTGAACATGAGAGGCCACAGTGGGTCAGACCGATGGTCCATCTAGCCCAGTGTCTCGTCTTCTGACGGTGTCTGGTGCAAGCTGCTTCAGAGGGAATCAACAGAACAGGGCGATTATTGAGTGCTCCATCCCCTGTTGTCCAGCATCAGGCAGTCAGAGATTTGGGGACACCCAGAGCACGGGGTTGCATCCCTGACCATCTTGGCTCATAGCCAACGATTGACATAGCTTCCATGAACCCAGTTATACTTTTGGACTTCACAACATCCTGTGGCAAGGAGTTCCACAGGTTGACTGCCTTGTGTGAATTTCTTCCTTTAGTTTGTTTTTAAACCTGTTACATATTTCACTGGGTGATCCCGGATTCTTGTAATATGGGTAAATAAGACATAAATAACACTTTCTCTGCACCATTCATGATTTGATAGAGCTCTATTACATCCTACCCCTTAGTCGTCTCTTTTGTAAATTGAAAAGTCCCAGTCTTTTTAATCTCTCCTCATCCGGAAGCCGTTCCGTACCCCAATCGCTTTTGTTGCCCTTGTCTGCAATTTTTCCAATTCTAATCTGTTTCCAATATTAGAACTGGGAAAAGCTCACTTTCACGTGCTCGCACTAGCTCAGTGAGCACTACGGTAAGTATAAATAGTAGTAGCACAGGCCATGCTAAAGCCAGGCCAGGTCCATACCCACCAGTTTCAAGTGGATTTGTATTTGGCATGACTAAGACATGCCAGCACTGCCACTGTCCGCGCCATGGTGGCTGCGCCACTATTCATCCTCTCGTTATCTCTCACTGAGCTAATGTGTCACACGAGCAGGGGCATCGCACTGTTAGCTTGCCGTGTAGATGGAGCTTTAGTGTGAGTGGTGGTGTATTCTCTCCCTAGAAATCAAATTCAACAGGTACAGACGCTTTTTAATGTAGGACTTCAAGGGAGTGGAGGTGGAATTTAGGGACTGGTGGACTGGTATGAAAATCTGGGGTATAAGAGCTCTTTAGGTGCAGCGATTACCCGCTAGAAAAGGATAAAGGGAAATGGTCTAAAAACCTTCACTCAGGGAGAATTTCTGCTCCCCAGAAGAACAGGTTGGATGTTGGCCTATACCTTGTTGAGCAAGCAAAGTCAAATGGCCCAGATCCACAGGGCTAAGGATTATAATTTTGCGGAAAAGAGACCTAATTATAAAGCCCATGGAGCTCTTTGTCAAGGTAGCCTCTCAATAGAGGTCTGAGATGGAATACAAAGATGGGTCTCATCAAGGCTGTGTAAAAACTCTTATCAAGATGGTCTCCTGGGATATTGCTGGACTCAAAAGCAAATCTCAGGATTTGGAAGTTCTATATCCCAGTTTGATTTCATTTTCCTCCAGGAAACTTGGCTAGCCAAGAAAGGGACTTTATTTCCCAGATTTTGAAGCCATGTTAAAGAGGGGGTAGACCGGTCAGTTCTTAGTCCTCTTTGTTTCTATTTAATTTAATTATAAAAATATTAACATCAGGTAATTCCTCTTGCCAGGCCTTTTGTTTTATTGTTCTAGATGAAGTTGATAAGCTCAAATGTTTGCTTGTCTTCACCTTGAGCTCTCCTTCTATATTGAGTCCCTCTGGGCAGATCTGGACTCGCTTATGGAAAACTACCCATTAGTGAATGTTGTTCTTCGGAGAGACTTTAATGCTTGACTGGGGATGGAGAAATTCTTAATCTTCCCTTTGACTCACTGAAAAAGGACTTTCCTAGACCGTCCATGGGTGAGGGTGGGAAATACCCTGAGTTGCAAATTTTCAGTAGTTCCATTCTTGAATTAGGTACAAATATAATAGTTTCTAACGTCCTATTACTCATGAAGAGCCAATTATTAAAGCTGTTTTACATGTCTGTCTAGCATTGACTGACTGATTTTTTTTAAAGGTATGATTTGGCTACTGAGAAAAGAGATTTTCATCCCCTTCAGGATAAAATAATCTGGTGTGATATGTATTGCGCTGGTTAGAATAACCCGCTTCAGACTCTTCTAATGCCTGTTAGAGAGAGAGGATTACCAGATTTCATTAGGAAATTGGTTATTTTTAGAAAGAATGAGGAAGAAATGGTTTAAATAGAAAAAAGTTTGATCATCAAAGGGCCCATTGGAAGGGATTTGAACTTGCGGCTGCTGAGAAATGTTTAGTATTTTGGATGTTGGAGGCTAGGGTAAGATTAATGTAAATACTGACGTTCTTATCCCTAAATGTTGTTGTTGGGGGGGAGTTTTTTTCTCTGTTCTTTATGATGCCAGTCCAGTCACATGGTCTGTGTTGATGGATTTTACCCATCATGCTCTTCTGGAATAACTGCACATCTCCATATAGAGGATGTCTTTAAGGATATTGATTGATTGATTAATTTCTAGCAAAATTATGTGTTTATAAATAACACAGAGATTTCCCCTGCAGACCGCTTAATGGATATTGCCCCTCTATGAAAGAAGGTGATAGAAATTCCCAGAGTAACTAAAAGACTAATTGGATGATAGAAGTGGTCTTTAAAATCTATTCTAGATCTCCCTCCAGGCTGAGAGCGGAAACCATTTTGCTGAGGAACAAGCCAGCGATAGGAATCGCCATTCAACTACAGATAATCGTTTCATGCTCTTACATTTGATCTGTAAATACTGGTCTCCCAAGGGGATAAACACACAGGGGTGCATGGGCTAAAATATACAGGAGACTAAGGGGTGAGTCTTCCAGGCAGGCAGGTTTTGTTTTTGTTACGTGCATGGCGGTAATTTGATTGCGAGCAGACGCAGGTACGGAGGGTTCATGTTTGTGCCTCAGGGTGTGGAAATTTGGGGCTAAAAAGATCCTAGGTCATTAGAGGCAGTGCAAAACCTGAGACTGTTGTCTCCCTGACTATGCCCCGACTGTTGTGTGTAGAGCAGGGGGGATGAACCTATTTCAACCAAAGCAGAAGGCAGCCTCTTGATTATTGGTTATGAATTTATATCCGCTAACCCAAGCAATGGCTGGAGGAGCAACCTAAGTCTAACCCTTAAGCTCCCCTGGCTTTGCAAGCCCATTGATCTCTGCGTTCTTGGAGTATCTGGGGTCTAGATTTGGTCAAGCCTTTTAAGAAAATGGAAATTGTAATTCAGCTTAGGGCTGAAAATATTTCTAAACACCTGGAAATGGCAGATGTTTAAGGCAACAAACAGCTCCCATGCTTAAAGACCTTCCCTACATTTGAGAAATACTCCGGAGCTCTGAAGAATGAGCCGGGGCCGAACCTTCATTGCTCTCTGTCCTCAAACCACGAAGATGGTTTATCTTGAAAGGCCCAGTGCTGGCTTTGCAAGCCATGTGGGTTTGACCAGGCTGACCATTTGCCATGCTACTTATTAGGCCGTCCCTCTGTATTTCATGGCTATGGGTGCATCCTGGTCCAGAAACCTTTTGCTTAATTTGCTCAGAAAGGAGCACACTGATTATGGAGCCGTAACACTTAGGATTATCTGGGCAGTTTTCCTCTTGGCTGTCACCCAGGTAAAGAGAAGAAAACAATTTTTGTGTGAAATTAATTTTTTGTAGGGAATCACATTTTTCTTCTACCGAATTTCTCTTCTGTGGCTATATTTTTTTAATGGGGTGAGGTTGAAGTGTAACTTGAATTCAGGAGAAGGGTTGGATGTGTGTGTGTGTGTTGGTTTTTGTATTGTAGCAATTTCCTTAAATTCGTCCCAATTCCATTGGAGTGTTATGGCTAATTCCAAAGATGCTAGACCAATAAATCCCTCGAGTGGGGAGTTCAGATCCTCCCCTCTGTCTCACCACCTTTCCTTGAGTTCAAACTCCTTCCAGGTGCAGTCTCCAACCCATGCTTCTTTCTAGGAGCCTGGTGGCAGCCTCCAGTGTCCAAACGGGGGCCAGCTTTGCAAGGGAATATCAGTCCCCTCTGTAGTGGAACAAGAACAGACTTCCTCTCCTCTTCCACCCATCCTGGGAGGGAGGCCAGGGCTGCGTGCCGAGGAGGAGCTGCAGAACTCCGGCTCTTCTGGCCGCAGTCAATGGCCATGGGACTAACAGAAAGCGCTGTCTCCGTCCAGTCTGTTCCCTTGAGCCCCCGGGGTCGGTGCCCTGGGCTCAGCCTAGCAGGCTGTGGGAATGTTTTGATCCTGGAAGGAGGACTGAGTCCCATCCTGGCTCGGCCGCCCACATGGCCTCCTTGGCTTTCGCTAGTATCCAGAAATCATTTTTTAATGTGATTAAAATAAATGCCCTTTAGGGCTGCGTGAGCATATTCCAGGAACTTACCAGCCTGCCGGGGGGAGCGAGGGAGGCAGATTTCAGCTGTTCGGCAGAAATAAAAGCTGATCGGATCAGAGGGATTAGCATAAGCCTTTGTGCCAGGAGCAGAGGAGATCATTAGAGCTGGGGACCAGTGCTGGGGGGCAGGCAGAGAGGATTATGGATGACGGGCTGTTGCCTCATTTGATCTCTTGTGAAGTATCTAAAGAATGTCCGAGGGATCTAATCTGGGCAGCCTGGATCCAGGCCAGCCTTCTGGATTGGTCACTGCTTCTGGGAGTGGGAGGGTGAGAAGAGGTAGGACTATGGGTCCCTCAAACCCCCACATGGGTTCAGCATACAGCTGGATCTCTGGCACCGGGAGCTGGAACCTGATTAGAGGTGAGCGCGCAGGTGGTCTCCTTCCTGTTTCTAAGGCAATGGGCCCTTTCCCTTGTCTAATGCATCAGAGATGCTAAGTGCACCACCAGGTTCTGAGCGTGGTAAAGAAGCCGGCTGCCGGTGTCCTGGCAAGTAGCTTGTGTTGATGTCCACGGGCACCCTTTCCTTCCCTCCCCCTGCCAGAACTGGGTGGCCTCTGAGACATAGGACTTGGCACCTTTTTAGAGGTGTGTGTGCTGGAGACCAGGCCTCAGCCAGGAGGCCACTGGCTTTGTAGCGCATGTTCTTGAAGGCGTCTCGTGGGAGAGATCTCTGCTGTCCTTGCGCGTCTCGCTGCGGGACAACGGACCAGGAGGCACGTGGGGAAGGGGCAGCTGACGTAGCCCTGCAGCCGGGCTTGGCCTGTGGGGTAAGTCGGGGCTTCAGTGCAAGGCTTGTAGTTGAACAAGGGGAGCTGGAGGGAAGTGGGGGGGTGGGCTGCAGCATTCCCTTGTGGGTGGCCCCGCACGCTGCGGGATAGTTCCCCTTGGCGAGCAGATTTCACCAGAGGGTGGTGGCGGTTTGTTCTGCCTAGCGAATTCCTAGCCCACTAGCAAAGGAGTTAACCAGAGTCTGATGTCGAGTGTCAGCGCACTGATAAGATCCATCGGTGAGATGAAGTGAGTTAGGGAGGAATAACTGGTTCCTAATCTCTGCGTTTAATTAACCTGGTTGAGAAATCCTAGCTCCAGAGCACTTGACAAACCCCAGAGACACGGGAGTTCCTTCCCCAAGACTGAAATGCAGCCACCTCTGGAACGGACCGTGAGAGCCGGTGCACGGTGACACGAGACAGGGGTTTAGGACTGGAAGCGACCTACCGTGACCGCTAGCGAAGTGCCTTCACCCTGGCAATACCTATCTTCGGAGGGCACATGGCAGGGGATTCTGCTTGGCCACAGAATGGGTCAGGACCTTGCCTCAGGTCACAAAACCAGAACTGTGGTTGCGCAGGGCCTACGGGACACACCTCCAACCCGCAGGTTGGAGCCCCCTGCTGCTCTGTTACCCTCTGGGCTCTTGCGGGGTGGAGGAGAGAAGAGACCCTTGCAGATTCTTTGCTTCATCCGGCAGCCTGAGAACGCCCTGGCTTTAAGCTGGAAGCAGCCTGGCAAGCAGGGGGCTGAGTGTTGCGACAGCTTGTGGACAGGCCAGTCTGGAAACGACCTTGTCTCTCGTTTCAATTTCTGAAGCTCAGCAGCGCGAAGCGAATCTACCCCAGCGTCCTGGCCTCTGCTCTGAAGAGCCACAAGCTGTCAAAGCCCTTCCCCAGGCCTCCTAGATGTACGGACACTGCACGTTCCATCCGGACGCTATCCGCTTGGCAGAGGTGATGGCGAGCTGTCCGCTGCCGCGTTTTGGTGAGAGCAGTTCCCTGCCGCCTTGCGAAGGGCCCCTGCGAATCGAGCAAGAAGGGACGGCCTGATAGGAGCGCCGGGGGGAGGGTGAGCTCTCAGGAGATTTATGACAGGCTGTGATTATTTTTTTTTAAAGGCTTTCCAGAGATAATGGCCTCACCGTGCAATTGCATCTGTTTGGAACTGCCGCGTGCCTCAGGAAACGCTTCAAGGGTTGGGCTTGAACCGATCAGATTCTCCGCAGGGCCATGTCTCTTTTTAAGACACTGATTCCTTGGCTGTTTGTGCTGCCTTCCCTCTCTGCCTCTTCCTCAGTTCGGGGAGGGGGAGAATGAGCTCGTCTTCTCCCCTTCCCCGCTTCCAGTTCTCATGCAGTAGCACAGAGCTGCAATGTTTGGCTCACCCCGGGCCTGAGGATGTCTGGCTCACCCCGGGCCTGGGCTCTGCTTGCTAGAGGGAAGCCTCTGGCCGATGTGGGCACTCGGGAGGCTGCGATGGGAAGAGGAAATGGGGGAATGTTATTCCTGGCTTTCTGAGGAGCTCCGCTCTAGTATTTGCTCGCAGCTTGGCCAGCGTGCTGGCGCGTTCTCCCTTGTCGTTGGTCACAAGCGGTCTGGTCACAGGGGAAGAAACCTCCTGGCTGTGGCGAGAGTTGGTGCCAATGCCTGCAGCTTCCGAGGTGACTCTCTCCTCTCGCTTGGCGCTGGAGAGCTAGAAGGGAGCTTGTGGGGAGCCTTGCCGGGAGGCCCTGTAAACAGAGCAACCCACGTCTGACGGGGGATCGCAGATGATGCCAGCTCTTCAGGAAGTGCTCACCCATCCCAAGGCTCTGTGCTGCTCCAGCCCTGCCCACAGGGGTGTGGGCAGGGCTCTGGGATCTGTTTCTGGGCCCTCTGGGGCTGGAGCCCTGTTTGGAGAGGCCACAGCTGCTATTCCAACCCCTAAGATGGGGCTGGGGGTTGGCTGGTGAAGTGATGTGCAGACGATGGGGGGAGCAGGGGCCCTGCCCTCAAAGGGCTGGGGACGTGCACACAGTCACTTGGTTGCTGCACCGGGAAGGATGAGTGCTGCCCTGGGGGCAGTGCCCATCCCGTGGAGAAGCCAGGCCAGAGATCTGCTGCTTGAGCAGGTGGGGGCGAGGTCTGGGCCCTGACAGACACATTCCATAGCCAGGCAGTGCCTCTCCTCCAGCCCCCATCAGCTTGGCCCAAGGGACTGGCAGACCAAGCCAAGTCTGCAGATGACACTAAACTGGGAGGAGTGGTAGATACGCTGGAGGGTAGGGACAGGATACAGAGGGACCGAGATAAATTAGAGGATTGGGCTAAAAGAAATCTGATGAGGTTCAGCAGGACAAGTGCAAAGTCCTGCACTTAGGATGGAAGAATCCCATGCACTGCTACAGACTAGGGACCGAATGGCTAGGCAGCAGTTGTGCAGAAAAGGACCTAGGGGTTATAGTAGATGAGAAGCTGGATATGAGTCAACAGTGTGCCCTTATTGCCAAGAAGGCTAATGGCATTTTGGGCTGTATAAGTAGGGGCATTACCAGCAGGTCAGGGGATGTGATTGTTCCCCTCTATTCAACATTGGTAAGGTCTCATCTGGAGTACTGTGTCCAGTTTTGGGCCTCACACCACAAGAAGGATGTGGATAAATTGGGAAGAGTCCAGCGGAGGGCAACAAAAATGATTAGGGGCCCAGAGCACATGACTTATGAAGAGAGGCTGAGGGAACTGGGATTGTTTAGTCTCCAGAAGAAAAGACTGAGGGAGGATTTGATAGCTGCTTTCAACTAGGGTGACCAGACAGCAAATGTGAAAAATTGGGACAACGAGTGGGGGGTAATAGGAGCCTATATAAGGAAAAGACCCCAAAATCGGGCCTGTCCCTATAAAATCTTGACATCTGGTCACCCTACTTTCAACTACCTGAAAGGGGGTTCCAAAGAGGATGGATCTAGATTCTAGACTGTTCTCAGTGGTACCAGGTGACAGAACAAAGAGTAATGGTCTCAAGTTGCAGTGGAGGAGGTTTAGGTTGGATATTAGGAAAAACTTTTTCACTAGGAGAGGGGAGAAGCACTGCAATGGGTTATCTAGGGTGGTGGTAGAATCTCCTTCCTTAGAGGTTTTCAAGGTCCTGCTTGACAAAGCCCTGGCTGGGATGAGTTAGTTGGGGTTGGTCCTGCTTTGAGCAGGGGGTTGGACTAGATCCCTCCTCAGGCCCCTTCCAACCCTGATCTATGATTCTATGACTCTGAAAAAGATTTGAGGGTTGTGGTGGAAAATCAGCAGTGCAACAATGTGGCCAAACCGGGGGGCTAATGCGATCTGGGGACATATAAAGAGGGGAATCCCGCAAAGGAGTCCAGCAATGATTTTATCTCTGTGTTTGGCACTGGTGCCAGTGCTGTTGGAATCCTGTGTTCCGTTCTGGTGCCCCCGTTCAAGGAGGGCGTTGGTCAATTGGAGAGAGGTTAGAGAAGAGCCACAAGAATTATTAGAAACCCTGCCCTACAGGATAGGCTTTTGCAATAGGGTGGCTAGGTCCATAGGGCCCACTCCCTCATGCCAGTGCATGGGCTGAAGGGGAGGCAGGCCTTAATCGTCAAGATCTTACCATCTGTGGCCCACCTCCTGAGGTGGTATCCAGGCCTGGCAGTGCGGGAAATGCCTCTCCTGGCTCTCTGCAATGAATGAACATAGGTCTCCAATAACCCATGCACTGAACTTGCCTTTCAATTCTCTGTGCTGCCCGTCTGCCAGGCCGTAAGGCTGCATGAGGCCAGAAATCCAGAGAGGCCCTGCTCACCTTGGCACTGCCCCCAGGCAGGCAGGCAATGCAGTGGAAAAGATTGTCCATCTTCTGCTTGGCTGGGTTTGTGAGCAATTGGCTGCAAGCCCTGGCAGGCTCTGCACGCCTCTGCCTTTGATGGGGCCTCAGCTCCTCCCACGTCCTTGCACAGTCCAGCCTCAGGGGAAGCAAGAGGCAGCAGGGCTGAGTGCAGTGGGGAGGCTTTTTCTGAGTGCGGGTCCCGGCCAATGGGAGCTGCGGAGGCGGCGCTTGGGGCAGCATGCAGAGCAGAGCCCCCTGGCTGCCCCTATGCATAGGAGCCAGAGGGGGGCTATGCCGCTGATTCCAGGAGCCGCGTGGAGCAGCCCTCAACTCTGCTCCCTGGCTGGAGCATGGCAAGCCCCAGACCCCACTCCTCGGCGGGAGCTCCAGGGCCGGATTAAAATGGCTGGCAGATAGAAATTACCTCGCCTGTCCCACTCCCCTGTGCGGGTGGGAGGGAATCTCTGGGGCTGGCTTGCACAGGGTGGGGCAGTGAGGCCAATGGCAGAGCTGAGAATAAACTCAGGTCTCTGGATGCCCCCACCCCTCCCACACACCTAGACCTTCACCACTTGTCCAGCCCTCCTCTGGTACCTAGCTGGCTCCTGTCGCCATGGTATCAGGCATGTGAACTACAGGGGATGCTCAATCTTCACACGGCTCCTCCCCCAGGGGAGGGCAGGCCTGCTGTCCCCATTGGGCAGAGGGGAAACTGAGGCACAGTCCAAGCAACTTGCCCACAGAATGGTGGTGGTGGAGACCGAGGGTCAGTTCTGGAGAGACCCTTCTCTTCTCATGGCTGCATGTGGCCTCCGGCATCTCTGAGGAGAGCGCTCCCGTCTCAAATGCAGGAGGACCGGGGCTGAGATCACCCGAAAGGCTCTGAGGTGGGGCGGCCACTGGCGTGAGTGAAAGGTCACCTAGGAGTGAAAGGTCCTCGCTGAGCCCCGCGGCCACCTTGCCTCTTGCTCACCCCTCCCTCAGCCACTCCTGAGCCGCCAGCGCCAGCCCTGGCCTGGTCTGTAACCAGAGCCCTGGCGGGGGACGCCGCTGGCTGGTGGCATTGGTGGTTCTGGCTTGGCCCAGGGCAGAGGCAGGGACGTTCCTCCCGGCAGGGATGGGTCCACCCGGAACGCTGGTCATGTCTTGGAGGCTGCCGTGGTGGGAGGGGGTTGGGTCAGGCCGGGTGTTGCAGTGTGGGGCCGACGAGCGGGTAGAGGAGCAGGAGACGCGGGTTCACGTGTCCCAGCAAACCCGGGAGGGTCGCCAGCGAAGAGGCTCTGAAGAAGAGCCCCTGGGCTGCCGGCGCTGGGGCCGGGCCGCGTCTCCCAGGGGCTGCAGGGACTCCGCTGACCTGCTCCAGGGGACACGGGCTGGCCCGGAGGAGCAGCGCGTGACCGGTGCGGGTTGGTGGCACCTCACGAACCCGAACTCTGGCCCCAGGGGGACCTGTGGGGTCGGGGCGTGGGGGAGGGTCTCCAGGCAGTGAGGGGCTTCACTGGGCTGTTGACCCGTCCCCAAGAGAGTCCCTCTCCAGTGCACCTACCTGCCCGGAGGAGGCGATCCGCTGGGCACTAGCTCCCCACAGACAGGTGTGGGGAGGCCTCTCTCCTGAGCTTGCAGCGCCCCCTTCTGGTTCAGGGCTGAGCTCCCCACACAGCACACTCCTGGCTTGCACCACCCCCCTCTCCCCCCAAGCACCTGCACCGAATGTCTCTTGCGCTGCAGGGGCAGAGGGGGATTTCCCGGGACTGACTCACCCGGGGACTTCCAGCCTCGCTGCACTTGTGACCGGTGCCGTGCTGAACAAGTGCAAAGGGGTATCGGAGCAGGGGCGGCCCTTCCTCTTCTCCCGCCAGAGAGGACCGGGCCTACCGTGTCCACGGCTGACTTCGGTTCAACCGGCGACTGGAGACGAGAGCACCTTTCCAGGCTCTCCCTGTCCGCTCCCGGAGACCTTCCTCCAACCTCTCCTCTGCGTCACCAGCCCCAGGAGGGTGGCTGGGCTGCGGTTCGTTAGGCTCGTGCGGGCCGTAGCCGGCTCTGTGGGGTTTAGCGGTGGAGCATGTTTTATTTGCTGTGATTATTTATTTTATTTTTTTTAAGTCTCTTTTCTCCCCCATCCCTACCCCCTTCAATTCCAGGCCTTTGTCACAGCAGACGCGCCTCCAGCTGAGCAGCAGGGGAAGGTTGCCGGGGGATTATTGGAAGGCCTACGCAGCGGGGAAGGCCGGCTTCCGGAGAGCACGAAGGGGGCCGCAGCCGAAGGTTCCTGAGAGCATGGGGAAGGGCTGAGCAGGAGCTGCGCGCACGGCCCCAGGGCAGGGGGAGCCGCCGAGAGCCCCCCGCCAAGCTGCAGTTCTTCCCGGGCCCTGCTACAGATGTGGAGCTCCCCAAGAGCTCAGCTATCTCCCAGGCAACAAGAGCCGGGGAGGCCCCCTCAGCCGCAAGGAGACACTGATGGAAAGCAGCAGCCAGCCAGGTGCGGGCAAGGCGCGGTGGGAACCTGGCTCTCCAGCCGAGTTCCCCTGAGACGCTTTTCTTCCCCGTCCTGGACAGGGTCTTGCAGCAGGTGACCAGCCAACCAGGGTCTAGATCCTGGGTCTACGCGCACCGAGACTTGCTCCCTTCGCTCCCCGGCCCGGCGGAGATTGCAGGAGATGAGGAGCTCTGCTCCCCTTTGGGGTCCAAGGCAGAGGGGGGCTGTTTGCCCGCGAGACACCCGAGCCCCTGTTGCTGGTTAATCCAGGGCTTGGGGAGGCTGCGAAGAGCCACGGGGCCTGGCAGCTGGACTTCTCTCGTTCTTGGCTTGTAACGGAGCATCTAGGGCCCAGCTGTGCTCTGTGGCGTCCAGAGAGCCGGGACTGCACCTGCAGTTACTAAACAGCCCCCAGGGAGCTGGCCGTGGGGCTGTGCCAATCTCCGGTGTATTTCCCCCACAGCCTTGTGCATCCCCTAGCCTGCCCTATGCCCTTCTGCTGCCGCCACGGAGAGGGTGGGCAGTGTACTGTCGGCACAGGCCAGCTGGGCCATCAGCAGCCAGCGCAGGTGAGCCGGTGACCCTGCCCGCACCCCGGCAGGGCCGTCGTCTCCTCTCCCCGCTCCACCATGAAGTGCTCCCTGCGGTTCTGGTTCCTCTCGACGGCCTTCCTGCTGGCCTTCGTCATGTCGCTCCTCTTCACATACTCGCACCCCAGCGAGACCTACCTGGATCCCAATGGCCCGGACAGCTTCCACCGGGTCAAGCTGGTGCCCGGCTACGCCGGCGTGCAGCACCTCAGCCAGGGCAGGCTCCATGGGGAGGGCTGTGCCTGCCGCAGGTGCCCGGGGGACGCAGGGGCCTCGGAGTGGTTCGCCAGCCACTACGACAGCAACATCTCCCCGGTGTGGACCAAGGAGAACATGGAGCTCCCGCCGGATGTCCAGAGGTGGTGGATGGTGAGTGACCTGCCGGGGGGACTGGATCGGTGGATCGCAAGCACTTGTGATGGGAGGGAGTCCCTTTGCCCCACCCCTCCCTCCGGTCCATGCTCTACTCCAGAACCACCCTCACCTAGGCCTGCTCGCCCCCCCTCCCCACCCCCGCAGCCTCCCCTCCACTCTGCAGCTTGGACTCTAGAAATATTACTGGGCAGGCCTGCTTGAATGACTGACCTGCTCCGCTAGGGGCCCACAACCTGCCGGCAGCCTAGTTCTAACCTGCCGGGACGCCTCCTCCGTTGGCTTTTGGGACCTCCTGATCAAACGGGCCCTGGCCGTCTGGCAACAAGATGAACCCACGCTGGTACAGAGCCCAACTGGGCTCCTCCTAGCTCTGGGGTCTCAAACATACGGCCCACAGGGTTATTTCTTGCGGCCCACCAAGCTCCCCTCCCCTCAGCGCACTGCATCCCTGCTCCTCTGCTTACTTCCAGGCACTTCCTGCCACCAAACAGCTGTTTGGTGGTGCTTAGCGATTTCCAGGAGGGAGTGGGGAGGAGCAGGGAGCCGTGTGCTCAGGGGAGGAGGCGGAGAAGGGGAGGGGCAGGGATTTGGGGAAGGGGTGGAGTGCGGGGTGGGGTTGGGGGCAGCAGGGGAAGCGGTGTCAGTGATACAGCCCTCCGGTCAATGTAATAGTCCTCATGTGGCCCTCCTGGTGATTTGAGTTTGAGACCCCTGTCCTAGCTCATGCCCCCGAGTGATGGAATCTCCCAGGCTGAGTGCTGCCTCAGTGACCCCTGTACAGCCCTGTTGCCTTCCCTAGGGCTGGATGCACTGAACGGAGGGTGGAGTTTGGGAAAGTAGGGGCGCACCCGAGTCTAGCCTGCAGGGAGAAGTGCTATCTAGTGGTTAGTGCACACAGCACAGATGGAGTTGGACCTGTCCCTCCATTGCCGTCCCCTCCAGTCGCTTTCGCCAGGGAGCACAGCTCTGCCATTCTCTCCTGCCGGCACAGGTATAAAACCACACCCCACGCACATGCGGCAGCGGAGACTCGGGACCCCTGAGCTTCCATCCCAGATCCGCCACCGACATGCTCCCTAGCCTTGGGCGAGTCCTGGAATCTCAGGGTTGGAAGGGACCTCAGGAGGTTCTAGTCCAACCCCCTGCTCAACGCAGGACCAACCCCTCAGGGGAGGGGGCACCCTGAAAACGTCAGCTCGCCTGGGCTGAAGGCTCTCCCCGTTCTCTTCCCCATTCCCTCTGCTCTGGAGACATGCATCCAGCCTCGTCTGCTTTAACTGCAGCAAGGAAAGATCCTGTGTCCCTGGCACGTTCCTGGCACAGAGGGGTTTGGTGCTGATGCAGACGACCGGGGCTGTAGCTAGGGGGGACGCAGATGTCCTGAAACCTGATGCAAATGCCAAGGATTGCTGGGCATGGGGGGGGGGGGCAGCGAGGGGGATCACTGCTGCTGGTGTTTCCGCCTGGGCACGGAAAGTTTCTTTTCCCTGGGAAAGGCGATGCCAACGGGAGAACGAGGCTTTTTAGGCCTCGTCCTGCTGCCAGCAGCTGCCCTGCTGCAGGGTGCCATGCGCCGTAGGCGATTTGGGGACCGGAACACACAGAGGCCTTGGTTCTGGGTTCCCAGCCAGCCGTCCGTCCAGCTTGCGTTCGCCCGTCCAGATGCCCACATGGCAGCTGCCAAGGTGGGGGGAGGGGAGCTGCCAATTGCCAGCCTGTGCTTTTTCATTCTTCCCGAAGTGCCACGTGTGTCGAGTCACTGCCGAATTGAGGCGGCTCGGTGCAGCTGGAGCCCCGTGGTCCAGACGTCGCTGTGCCCAGAGCAGCCCGGTCAGCCTTGCTTGCGGTGGGGCCTGGCGGCTACACCCCACTCCGGCCTCCTGCATCTCGGCCTGGCGGCTATCTGGGAACTGGCTGGCTTGTTTTGTGAGGGTGATGGGGGCGCTCTCTTGCCAGGCCTGGCCCCTGAGCTGCGCAGGACCCCGGGGATCCGTGTTCCTGTTCTTCCCACTCTTCTCCTTGCTCCGTGTGCAGCCCTGGCCTGGACTGCGGGGCGGGGGAATCTGTCCCGCCCCTCCTGTCAGAGCTATTAGCTGATGTTCCAGGATTAGTGGCCAAGAGGCGGCATGGAGACAGTAGCCCCTTGCTTGCCAAATAGCTCCAGACAGTGACCTCTGTCTGTCCATGGGCTCGCAGCCTTTGTGCCTTTTGCCGCCCGGCTCTGGGTAGGGCTTGCCTGGGGCTGGGCGGTGGAGAGGCCGCCAATGCTTTGTCCCGGGCTTGACTGGCCCAGCTGCTAACGGAGGGGCTAAGACTGAGCTAGCAGGGATCCTGGGGATCTCCCACGTCCTTTCTGGGAGTCCCCGAGAGCCCCTGTGCTCCCCATCCGTTGTGACGGTGCGCCGGCTCTTGATATGCCGGGAGGGCTCGTTCCGTTACCACCTTGCAGCTGAACCTGATCTTTGCTCCGGGTCCCGAGAGCCCTGATCCAGAGCATTAGGGGTCAAAAAGTGGGGGGTAAACTAACCTAGGCTTCCCCTCCCCCTAGGTACCGCTGCCTCCTCCACGCTCCCTACGCTAGCCCTGGATTTGTGGTTGGCGAGCAGGTGGGGCTGGGTGACGTTTTTCAGCCCAACCGTTTGTTTGCTGAAACAGGCAGTTTGGGGCTGACCCAAAGTTTTTTGGTGGATTCCTGCCGAGTTCCCTGAATCGTTTCCACCCAACGGGAGAAGCCGGGACGTCTCCTTTGGCGAAATGTTTCCTTTGACCTCCGCATTTAGTTTCAACGTTCAGGCATTTTGCCACCAGCAAGGTTCCCAAAATAGCCGGGGTGGGGAGCCCTGGCCGCTGGGCTATGGGCTATTCTGGGACAGAGCTCTCTCAGGCTATCCCACTGCCTCTAAATTACTCACATTGGTGTCTCGCATCCAAGGCAAGTGCCCTAATCCCCTGGGCAAGAGGCCTTCTCACTCTTTCTCTGGCCCGGCTGGATTGTTCCTTTGAAATTTCAATTAGCCCTGCCCCTCTTCCCTGCAGCCCGGGTCTCCTGAGCAGTAGAGAGTGCCCCGGGACGGTTATTCGCCCAGCACAGCAGCTTTACTGACGAGTTCCCAACTCACAGCAATCCAAGGGAGCGCTGCTCATTGCGCATCAGAGCGGCTGGCAGCGTCTCCCCTGCAGAACCTGCCTTGGACCCTGCCCGCTTCCCAAGTACTGCGGCTGCGTGGCTGGGCTCCCTCGCGACTGGGAGCTGTCGCTGGGACACAGGCTGGAGGTGAAAACAACGAGGAGTCCTCATGGTACCTTAGAGACTGACAAATGTATTTGGGCATCAGCTTCTGTGGGCTAGAACCCACTTCATCAGATGCACAGAGTGGAAAATACAGGAGCAGGTATAAATGCATGAAAAGATGGGTGTTGCCTTACCAAGTGTGAGGACAGTTTAACTAGACAATTCAATTAACAGCAGGAGGCCAAGAGAGGAAAAATCACTTTGGAAGTGGTAATGAGTGTGGCCCATTTCAAACAGTTGACAAGAAGGTGTGAGTAATAGTAGGGGGAAATTAGCATGGGGGAAATTAGGTTTACGTTTTGTAATGACCCAGCCACTCCCAGTCTTTATTCAGGCCTAATTTGATGGGGTCCAGTTTTGAAAATTAATTCCAATTTCACATTAGAGTCCGTTTTTAAAGGTTTTTTTGTTGAAGAATTGCCACTTTTAAGTCTGTTAGTGAGCGTCCAGGGAGACTGAAGTGTTCTCCTACTGTTTTTTGAATGTTATAATACTTGATGTCTGATTTTGTGTCCATTTAGTCTTTTGTGTAGATTGTCCGGTTTGGCCAATGTACATAGAGGGGCATTGCTGGCGCGTGATGGCATCATAGGAGCTAACCACATCAGCCACACCATCAGGGGCTCGTTCACCTGCACATCTACCAATGTGATATATGCCATCATGTGCCAGCAGTTTTAGTCTCTTAGGTGCCACAAGGACTTGTCGTTGTTTTTGCTGAAACAGACAAACACGGCTGCCACTCTAAAGGCTGGAGGTGATGGCTAGGCTGCTGGAGTGGAATGGCCTAATTTCCCTCAGATCGCTGAATCTAGGCACGGGAGCAGGACCACTGGGCTGTTTAGATATTGATAATTGCCCTTCTGCACTGTTACTCCTAGATAGTCCCCACACTGGGATGGGGGGGATGGGAACTGGGAGCTGCTCCACCGCGGTCGTTGGCTCCAGTATGACCTAGCTGGTCTTGCAGACTGTTCCCATGCAGAGGTCTTCAGCAGCTGTTACAAAAGCCGATATGCTCTTGGGCCAGGCTGATGGGTGGGAGTTTGGGAGAGCGTCCCTCTGCAGGGATGGGAGAGGTTCGGCCCTTCCGCCTCCCTTTCTGTAACCTGCTGCCTTTGGCTGCTGGGCAGAGCAAGGCAGGTGCTTCCTACGAGATGCTCTCGGGGCAGCATGGACCAAAATTGCTGGCTGGGACCTGCGAGGTTTCCCATCCCTGCAGTACCTGCGCCCCACAAACGCTGGGTTTCTCCTTAACACCCCGGTCAAGTGCTATCCCCATTTTAGAGATGGAAACCAGCGGCACAGGGAGAAATAAGGAACTTGGCCAGGGTCAGCCAGGGAGTCTGTGGCAGAGCCAGGGAGCTGACCCCAGATCTGCAGAGTCCAAGCCTGGTGTCCCATCCGTTACACCCTCCTTCCCTCCAATGCGATTGTGTTTTTAAGCAGGGTGGGCCTGCGTCCACTGATGTGCGTGTGTAACTCAAGAATAAGGAAGTGAAAAGACTTAAGAACAAGGCGAGTGAGAACTGGGTCCCTCGTTGTCTCACTTATCTCCCACGCGCCCGGCCTGCCACTGGCACTCTGTGAACAGTCCTTCTCACCGCTCTTCCATCTGGCTGGCGATGGGTTTCATTAGAACTTCCCCTGCAGTGCTGGCAAACCAGCTGGCTGCCACGCTAGCGTGAAAGAGTCTGGCAGGGTGACTTCATTAGGTCAGTTCTGCTGTCCACGCCGGGCAAAAGTGCAAGAATATGGGCTGAGGGACCGGGAGGAGACCTCGCAGATGATTTTCTCTGCAGTTGCTGGAGATGGAACATTGATTAAATGGGGTTTGGGTGCGATCCTGTTTAAAGGTGCCGAATAAAGAGCTTTCAAACATTAGAACGCAATCTGGGAGGGTCGTCTTGGATGGCTAAGTCCAGCCCTACCGTCACAGACAATCCCATAATACTGCCCTGGTTGTAGGCTCCATCTTCAGAAGAAAAACCAGACAAAACCAGACACCCCACATTACTAGGCCAAAACAGCGTAAATGACCCAGGGAAGGAAACGGCATAGTTAAAAATGCAAATCATTTGAAAGCTGATGTTGCTGGTTCTCTGAGATGCTTTTGTCTCACAAGGATTCTGCTAAAATGCAAAGGCTCACACTGGCTTCCCCAACGAATTGCCAGGGAGACTCTGAACAGGAGTCGCCGTGGCTGATGCACAGTAGCCGTGGGCCAGCTGCTTCAGCTTGTTGTCCAGCCCGGGGGTTGCACCCAGGCAGCAGGAGTAATCCCCTAGGGGCTATTTCTGGCCTCTGCCCTCTGGGTGCTGCAGCAAAGCCTACCTAATGCTGAAGCTGTATTGCAGGTTGCTGAGCCTCTGATGGGGTCAAAGCCATCCCAAGGTCTTGCACTTTTAACTTCGTCTTTAAAGGCACAGGGGATGAGAGGCGGGGCAGGAGTCTTGGGCCCAGACTGAAAATATGTTGCTGTTCCTTTAACAGGGAGGTGAGCAAACTACAGCCCACAGGCCAGATTTGGCCTGCCAGCCATTTTAATCTGGCCCTCCAACTCCCACAGGAGATGGGAGTGGGGTCTGGGGCTTGCCCACTATGGCGCTCCAGCCAGGGAGCAGGGTCGGGGGCTGCTCCACTCGGCTCCTGGAAGTGGCGGCATGGCCCCCCTCCAGCTCCTATGCATAGGGGCAGCCAGGCGGCTCAGCTCTGAATGCTGCTCCTGCCCCAAGTACCACCCCCACAGCTCCCATTGGCTGGGATCCATAGCCAATGGGAGCTGCAGGGATGGCACCTGTGGATGAGGCAGCGTGCAGAGCCGCCTAGCTGAGCCTCTGCATAGGAGCTGGAGAAGGGACATGCCACTGCTTTTGGGAGTCGCTTGAGGTAAGCGCTGCCTGGAGCCTGCACTCCTGAGCTTCCCCCCACCCCCTGCCCCAATCTCCTGCCCCAGTCCTGATCTCCCTCCCACACTCCAAACCCCTCGATCCCAGCCCAGAGCACCCTCCTGCACCCCAAACCTCTCGGCCCCAGCCCAGAGCCCCCCTTGGATCCCACTCCCCTGCCCCAGCCCAGAGCCCCCTCCCACACCCTGAATGCCTCATTTCTGGCCCCACCCTGGAGCCCTCACCCCCTCCCGTACCCCAACCCCAGTTCTGTGAACATTCATGGCCTGCCATACAATTTTTATTCCCAGACGTGGCCCTCGGGCCAAAAAGTTTGCCCACTCCTGCTTTAACATCTTGCCCCTTCCTTTCTCCTCTGATTCCCCCCACGCACACACACACACACACCACCACTGTGGGTCTCTGGTCCTGTCCCCGGACCGCTGTTCATGCTGCTAAGGCCGGCGCCATCTCCTCCTTTGCCCAGTGCCCCAGTCAGAGGCTGATGGGCGCAGTAGGAGCAGGGCCTGTCTAGCTCAGGCGTGCGGCTGGGGCCGGGTACCATGGAGACGGGTGCTATAGAAACCGCTCCCAGCCTGCTGGCTCACTGGCCCGCATGTCTCTCTGCAGATGCTGCAGCCCCAGTTCAAGTCCCACAACACCAATGAAGTCCTGGGCAAGCTCTTCCGGATCGTGCCAGGCGAGAACCCCTACGGCGCCCGCAACCCCCGGGCCTGCCGGCGCTGCGCCGTGGTGGGCAACTCGGGCAACCTGCGCGGCTCCAGCTCCGGGCGAGAGATCGACGGGCACGACTTCGTCATGAGGTGGGTGGCCGGTGCCGCTGGGGAGGGGGTGCGGCAGGGTCCAGAGCGGGGCTGGGGGGCGGGGAGCCGCGGGCGGAGGTTCAGGCTCTACACTGGGCCGGCTTTCTCTTCGGATAAGGGCCGAGCGAACGAGGTGGCTCTTGCCTGTGTTTCAGGGACGGTTCCCTCCCCGCTCTGCTCACTCGGGCCTGGCTTGGTGCATTCGGGGGCTTCTCGGTTCACTAACGCCTGTCTCTGGAGGTGTCAGGTCACAGCCTCTCTCTAGTGCGTCCGCAGCTCGAGCCGCAGGCCCGAGCCGAAGGTCTTAGTAGGAGCGAGAGCCCCGCATCCGGCAGCTGTCAGCCCAGGTTCACTGTGCCATGCCAACGAGGAAACACCTCATCCCCAGCCCTGGGTTTACAGTGCAGTGTAGACATGCCCTTGAAGGCCAGGACAGCAATGAGGACGAGTCCCTAGCCCAGCAGCTACAAGGGAAGGCAACTGCTCCCCACTCTCGAGTTCCCAGCTCCCCCTCGGCCTGGCTGGGACGCTCCAGCCAAGTCCTCAGCCCCTTTTAGCCAGTGGGGGGATGGTGGGGAGGAACAACCCTTCCCCGTTCTTCCTTCACACCGATAACTGAAACAGCGGAGTGTTAAAATCTCGGTACCCTGCTTCTCCATGGTCTCCCCCGCTGGGGCGGGATGGGAAGGCAGGTTTCCCAGCATGCTTTGGTGGCACAAAGGAATGAGTCGGCTCCTTGCAGTGTTCAGGATCCCCAGTGGAAAAGTACCGAGGGTTGGAGACCCCGCGACGTGCTCCGGTTCAAGCCCATGCTGAGCCGGGGGCAGACATCACTGGCGGAGGTCCCCTGGCCGGCGTGGTGCAGGAGATCAGACTACGTGACCGTGATGTGCCGAGCTGGCCCTGCGATCGAGAGCAGCCGGCTGTTCTGGCACGGGCTCATCTGTCTTCACGGTGGGGACTCCCACCTCCTTCCTTCTTGACACCCACCGGGACACCCGTCTCTGCACTGTGGGGGGACCAGGGATCCCTCCTTTGCTGTGCGGGGCAGCAGTGGTGGAGGCTGCGGGGTAGACCGTGGTTGGGTGTTCTGGCCTCCGGGGTGTTTAACCGAACCGGGAGAACCTTCCTTCCATCCGGCCTTCGCTTCTAGGACACTTCTGCTCTGATCCACTCTCAGCCCCCAAAATAAGACACCTCTACATCCTCCTCCCTTTCCTGTGCTTTTTCCAACCCCTTCCCTGGCCAGGCCTGGCTCCGCACCCCTGTTCCTGTCAGTCTCTCTCTCCTTAGCAGCTAGCGAGAGGAAAGTCCGCTTCTTGTAAGCTGGCCAGTGGTTAATCTGCATGCGGCCCGGTTGCATCTGCACGCTGCCTTTCTGCTGTGGTCACTCCTGCTGGCTTTGTCCACTGCCTGCCGGAGCTCACCCTCTGACCCGGGAGTCAATAAATCCGGGCCCTGTGGCTGCTGGCCCGTGGGCGGTTGTGTTTGTGCAGCAGCTGGATTCTGGGTGCCCTGGGATTGCCCAGGATCAGGGAGGGTATATTTGGGCCGTGTTGTCCTATTGCAGGGGGGAGGCCCATGCTGCTCTGCAGGGGAAGTGGAGGGGCAGGAGAAGATGTCTCCCCATCTCCAAGTGGGGCTGAGAACTCCTGGAGAGATCCCTGGCTGCATGGAGAGATCCCTGTCTAAGTTAAAGCTGACCCAGGGTTATCAAAAACCAGAATCCGCCCTGACCAGAATCCGCCCACACACTGTGCATTGCTCTGACTGTTAGGCAGGGTACTGCCAGCTTGTTGGCAGCCCAGCATCTTCTGTCCTGGGGCAGCTGCGTCTCACTGGTGCTGCACCACACGTAGAAAGGTTCGTGAAGCCCCAGGAGGCTTTGGGATGGAAGGCCTGGCTGTTGTTTACTCTCCCTCTGACTTTCCGACGCCCGTTCGCTGACCTAAACCAGAACAAAACTCCCTCTACCTCCCAGCTTAGCTCGGGGGCTGAAAATCACGCCCTTCTTCCTGCCCCCTACGTAGGGTCCTACCAAATTCACAGCCATGAAAAACGCATCACGGACCATGAAGTCTGCTCCCCCCCCCTCCCCCCCCCCCGGGAAATCTGGCCTTTTGTGGGCTATTATCCTACACTAGAGAGATTTCATGGGGCAGACCAGCAGTTCTCAAATTGGGGGTCGTGAGCCAAAAGGGAGTTGCAGGGAGGTTGCAAGGTTATGGGGGGGTATTGCCCCCCCTTACTTCTGTCCTGCCTTCAGAACTGGGCGCCAGGCTAACAGCTGCTGCTCTGTGGCTGCCCAGCTCTGAAGGCAGCGCCGTTGTCAGCAGCAGCGCAGAAGTAAGGAGCGGGGGCAATAGCCCTACCACCCCCCCCAACAATAACCTTGTGCTCCCCCCACAACTCCTTTCCTGGTCAGGGATCTTACAGTTACAACATGGTGAAATTGTAGGTTTTAAATAGCTGAAATCATGACCTTTATGCGTTTAAAAATCCCGCCACTGTGAAATTGACCAAAATGGGCTGTGTGTTCGGTAGGGTCCTACCCGTGCGTAGCTGGCCGAGAACGGTGCTGGAACCGGAACGCAGCAGCTGCTGCAGAGGCAGGAATTGTTCCACCTCCACCTTCGCTGCCGTCTCGCTGCCTCCCTGGAATTGTATCGATCCTGCCGTTAGGACGTTGCTCCAGAAGCCAGCTCCTGACGCTGACAAGCTCCCTATTACTGCCCTGTCTCCAATCGCCCATCCTCCGGGTAGCTCACGGAAGCCGTTCTCCAGGCTGGCCTGGGTATGGTGCAGAGACCGGTCCCCACGCTGGCGCGATCAGGGATCCATGCTAACTCCTGGCATCAGGTCAGCAGCCTCTAGGGGCAGTGGTTACCAGCCTGTAGTGTGCAGACAGATCTGTCCCTAGCTGTTGGTTATCTGAGCACTGCCCCAGCCGTTTCACAAAACGAGCCAGAAGTGCTGCAAGGACGGGGTCATGTCATTAAAGCCTGCACCGGGGGGCAGGGGCTAACAGGAGGCTGCAGAGGCATCCGTAACTGGGGCGTTTCCTGTCTTTCGAGTACTTGATGGTGCTGTGTGTGTTCGCAGCCGGACGGGGCCATTCGATCAGCTGGCCTGATCCCCTGTGTATCACAGGCCATTGCATTTCACCCCAAGAGCCCTGACTTTGACGAGATCTTCCTGAAAGACATCCAGCCTTGGTCTGCAGGCGTCAAGAGATGGAGAACCCATGGCTTCCCCTGGCAGCATGCTCTCCCAGCTAGTCACCCTGACGGGGAACAATTTGTGTCTAATCCCTGTCCGGCGTCAGCTTCCAGCCAGTGGTTCTCATTCAGTCGTCTTCCTCTTGATTAAAGACCCTGTTAGTACCAGGGGTGTTCTCCCTGTGGAGGTACCTTCATGCTAATCTAGTCACCTTGCAATCAGCCTTCTGACGGGCTAAACGCACAGAGCTCTTTAACGCTCCCACCCTAAGGTGTCTTCTCCAGCTCTCAGCTCATTTTTGCGGCTTTTTCTTCACCCTCTGCCATTTTTCAACATCCTTTTTCAAATGTGGACACCAGAACTGGATGCACAGTTTGTCTCGGTCCTGTCGATGCCATGTTCAGAGGTGAAATCCCCTCCTTGCTCCGACTCACTACTTCCCTGCGTGTACATCTAAGGGTGGGGCAAGGCTTCTTGGCCACATCATCACACAAGAGCTCATGTGGCCCTTAAATCTTTTTCAGTCACAGTCTCCAATATGGCTTCCTTGCAGTCCTGGCCCTAGGTGTATAACTGTGCATTTAGGTGTATTGACCATATTTTGTTTGACTGGGGCCATCTTGCCAAGGAATTCAGATCACTCTGACTGCCCTGCCCTAGTTACTTAGAACTTGGCCAGTCTTTATGGGGGGGATTTTTAAATTCCCATGGTCACCCACTCTAGCCATAATGCTAGTCTGCACTGAGGAATATTGGGAGTTGGGAAATGCGTTCCTAACCCCCTCCTCCTTCCGCCACTCTGTGCACACCAGATCCCACCGCTGATACCAATTGTAACCAAGTTCCTCCTCTGCCTTGGTGGGTCCTGCGCTTATTGGTGGATTTGCTCGCCTCAGAGCTTCACAGCAGCCCTCAGTTTGGCCACTTTCATGACTCAAATCTGCCGTTCACTCAGCTCACCTCCTCACTGGCCAGCAGGGAAAAAAGGAAGGAGAGCAATCCCCGGGGCTGGGTTCTCCCATAACGGCTATTGCAGGGTCTCTTGCTCATTCCGCAGAAGCATCTAGCACTGGCTGGTCTCAGCTGGGCTAGATCCCTGGCCTGGTCCAGTCTGGCCATGTTGGTGTTCCTATAACTAGTTGAGGTTGGGGCCCCACTGCGTCAGGTGCTGTACAAACACTGACCGGGAGATGGAAAAGCAGCATTACAGTTTGGCATTTGGGTTCACGTTTGCTGAACTGCAGTCCTGCTTCTGTCTGTCACACTGACACTGCTCACTGTGACGTCGTGTTACAGCTACAGCTAAGGGCTGGCTGCTCCGCTCCCGAAACGCCTGGTGATGAGCAAAGGCTTCTGGGAGCATTTAGCGTGGCTGCGGTCTGAGCAGTGCCGATTCGGGACGGGGCCATTCTGAGCCCTGTAGGATTCTAGCTCGGATTGCTTTAAAGGAAAGAAGAGCCAGCCGAAAATAAACGCAAAGCCCTCGAGGAATGAAGCGCCGAGGCTGGAAACGGACTGGCGGGGGAGGGAATGGAACGGGTCCCTTGCATTGATTTACTAAGCACATACCCAGGGTACCTCGCTGAAGCAGGGTTGCAGTTTCTAACCACTGCCCTGTGTGTCTGACCAATCCAGTGACTCTGTGCCAATGCCCTGAAGGTCACGAGACCGTCGCTCTCTCCGCAGAATGAACCAGGCCCCCACGGTTGGGTTCGAAGCTGACGTCGGGGGCAGGACCACCCATCACTTCATGTACCCAGAGAGTGCCAAGAACCTGCCTGCCAACGTGAGCTTCGTGCTGGTGCCCTTCAAAGCCCTGGACCTGCTGTGGATCACCAGCGCCCTGTCCACCGGGCAGATCCGATTGTGAGTTGCCGGCGAGGCTGTGGGGAGAAACACGCCTCTGGCCAGCGAGCTCTGTGGTGCTGTGGGCCAGCCCCTGGTGCCATGCGGAGGACATGGAGCCTGTCCCCATTGGGCTACTGGCTCCCGGTGCATGGCTGGTAATTAGCCAGAGCCCTTGAATGCCTGCTGTGTGCAGGGTGCCCCGGGGAAACTCTGGGCAGCTCCTCTTCCGCTCACGGCCTTGACTCTCCCCGTCAAGCTTGTTTAATGCTGAGCAGAGCCTGCGCGTGTTGGGATGATCCCTGCCTGCCCCCCGGCACAGGCTGGTAACTCGCCCTCGCTGCTGTCCCCACGGCGTGAATCAGAGCCATTCCGAAGGCAGGGAGGGAGGGGAGAGATCGCTTGCAGCGTGCCCCTCACTGTCGCCCCCCCAGGGGAAAGGGGTGGTACTGCCTGAGGTCCCTAAGTATTCCGAAGGGCACTTCCTTCTCACACTATCCCATAATACTAGAATGAGAAGCCGTTGCCAAGGTGACCGGAAGGTAAATGCAAGGAAAATAAAAGGAAATGGGGGAAGGAAGGGATGTGTAATCTCTCTGGGCCTCTGTTTCCCCATGTGTAAAGGGGGGGGGTCTATCTGTGTCCCCCCCACAGCAGGGAGGAGGGCATGGGCAGGTCCCCCTCACCCCAGTGCAGAAGAGGAGCTTGGCAGGCCTGGATCCCTGTTTCAAAGGCCCCGATTCGGGCTGGTACTTAGGCATGTACGTGACCTTAAGCACCTGAGTATTGCTCCTGATGGCAGCGGGACCAGGCACGGGCTGCTGTATTCTCCTGAATCGGGGCCCTTCCTTGTGTACCCCTCTAATGAGAACGCCCTGGGGAGCGCTGGGTGGCTTCAGGGATAACCTGCCTCTCTGCTCTTCCAGCACGTATGCGCCTGTGAAGCCCTTCCTTCGCGTGGACAAGGAGAAGGTAAGGCTGGCTCCCGGCTCCCTTTCCTATCCCAGCCCTGAATGTCGGGCTGCTGCAGACTCAGCATCCCGCTGGCTAGAGACCCCCCCACCCACTCCTGGTCCCCTCTGGAATGGTTCAGGATGGGGAGAGCGCTCCAGGTTCCTGCAGAGCCAGGCAACGTGGGCCTGACTTGGCAATGCCCAAATCAGAACGTTTGACCATCAGAGGGAGGTTCTAGCCCCGCCTGCACCCCTGGGCTTCTCCCCTCCCGGCGGTTCGTTTTGGGGAGCATTTACACAGCCTGACCTCTGGACCTCGGCTTTCTTCCAGGTGCAGATTTACAACCCAGCCTTCTTCAAGTACATTCACGACAGGTGGACGGAGCACCACGGGCGATACCCCTCCACGGGGATGCTGGTGCTGTTCTTCGCGCTCCATGTGTGCGATGAGGTGGGTTCGGGAATGGTTGGTAAGGCCGCCGGGGCACAGCCGGAGCTCTGGGGTTCCAGGTGACATGACCGCCTCTGCTCTTGCCACCTCACCACGCTGGCGGGAGACCAACTGTCCGGCAGGGCGCTGGCCAGTAACACTCCGTTCTAGCCAGCGTCACGCAGCTGGTTCCTGCACAGGAGCTCAGCGTTGCCGAAGTCTGCCCACGGTTGCCAATGGTGACTGTCTCCTAGACAGCAGTTCGCTGCTACCTTCCATCCATCTCGTGCTGAAATGGCCTGAAAAAGCCATTTTTCTGCACCAGACTTGCCAGCTTCCTTACGCTGGGAAAAGCCTCCGCTCCCTCTGGGAGGGGTGATGATTTGCCAGGAGGGGTGGCAGGGCATTTTACTTAGGCTGGGCTCAGCTAAGGCTTCTGCTTCAGACTCGGGGAGCTTCTTCCCGGGGTTTATTTGAAGCTCACTGTGCCGCTGGGAGCCGTCCCTTGGAGTCTCTTCGTTCAGGCAAAATGCAGCTAAAACCTGTCGTCTTTCGGAGATCTCAGGTCAGATGGGGCTATCCAGTCTGACCTCCTGCATGGCCCAGGCCAGAGACCTTCCCCCCCACCAGTGTTATGTAACCCAGCGGTGCCCATAACCTGTGACCCATAACCTCAGTGCTAGCGAGACCTTAATTCCAGCCCGTGCCACTGACCACAGAATGAGCCCAGGCCTGTCACCTGCCTCGCTCGTCTGGGGTCTGGCAGACTTTAAATTGGAGTGAAGGGGTTGCCTGTGTCTGTCGAGGGGCCACTCATCTCAGTATGGCCACGCCCATTTCCAGATTTCCCAGGGCCCAGCATCCCGGGTCCAGCCATGGCTAACGCCTGATGTGTCACCGGAAGGCAGAAAAACCCACAATACCCCTTCCTGCCCCGTGCTCCTTCCTGCCCCAAAGCAGCATCTCGGCCAGCTGAGCTCTGATGTAACTGGTGTCCCCCCAACTCTGGCTGCAGGTGAATGTCTTTGGATTCGGGGCCGACAGCCGGGGCAACTGGCACCATTACTGGGAGAACAATCGCTACGCAGGGGAGTTCCGGAAGACGGGGGTGCACGACGCCGACTTCGAGGCGCACATCATTGACATGCTGGTGAAAACCGGCAAGATCAAAGTTTACCGCGGCAACTGACGCTCCGGGCTCCGGCCTCCGGCTTTCATTTCAGAATCAGGTTTCAAGGCACGGGGTAGCCGTCGCAGGCCTCGCTGTGACAAATCCCCGACCAATCACAATGAGCTACAGGGTTCGGTCTGTGACCCCACCTGACCAGTGGCCAAGTGGGGTACTTCGTTCTGCCGGCCAATCATGTTTAGAGAGAAGAGGAAACGTCTTTTGGTGTAAAGATTCCGGATGAAAAGGATTGACAAAGACAACCGGCCCTTGGTTACGTTGAAGTCTTACAGCCTGGTTCTCCTCATGGTCAAACCAAATGCTGCTCTTTTTTTAACACCAATCATGATCAGTCATTTCAGAACAAAGCCCAACCAATCGCAGCCACAGGCTGAAGGCAAAGCTGCATGTTACAACCAATCCAATTCCCCCCCCCCCCCCATTGGCCCAATCTCCCAGTACAATGACACTAACCTGTGAGCTTCAACCCTGACTGACCCTATGGAACGGGGAGGTTTTTACACGGGCCGCCCCATTCTGAGCCCCAGCCGGAACGGCTGGGAACAAGCTTGGAAACCCCCAGGTGACTGTCGCCTTTTTAAATGTCTCCTTTGAGGCTCCAGAGTCTCTCTTTATTTTGTACAATCTGGTTCAAAATGCTGGACAGTCAGTCCCTTTTGGGTGTGGACACAATCCGTTTGACTGGGAAAGTTCCCCATTGGCCAAGGGAAGAGATGGGGGAGTAGAAGAGAGGTGTGTGGTGGTTCTTGGCTTTTTGACAGCCAGTTGGGTCTGAACCATTAGGAAGAGTTGCTGAGCAGAGGATTTTAAAGCCATTGGCAACATCAAGAGGGAGGAAGACCCTGCCCTGCTGGAGATGCAGCGTCTGGATGCTTCTGATGTAGGGTTTTGGCAGACTGGGAGCTCGTCTCAATAAGTGGGAGGATAAGAGAGGAGGGGGAACCTCCATTTAAAGCTGGGAGTCTGCTGTTTTACTCCTGTGAAAAGGGGGCAGTGTCTCGCTCTAGGACTGACTGATGTGACCGAATGAAGAGAAGCCGTGCCAAAGGCAGCTGAGAAATCTGCAGAACCTGTGGCTTTGACCCCTTCTCTGTCTCCATCCCAATCCCACCTGGTTTAGAGAGGGAAGGGGGAATACTCGAATCTAAACCACAAAGCATTTTTTTCATCCTACCTCCCGATCCTAGTCCCTCCCCCACGAATGTTGCCTCCATTATCTCTTCCACCAGAGCATGTTCTTGCAACAAGCCACCCTTGGCTTTGCAAGGAGCCAGCGTTCTTACAAGTGGTGATGACAGGGAAGTGGTGGCCCGTGGCTGGGGAAGGTCCTGCTTTTCCAGGTTCGTTGTAAATAGCTCTGCTCGTCCTCACATCAGGATGGAACTGTGGTAGCATCTAGTCATGTAGTAGGAAGCTGCCAAGCTGTTGCCAAGGACTTGTCCTAGCAGTTAGGCAACTGATCTCATTGCTGATGTTATGGGCAGAGACTCGCCCCTCTCGCTAGATGGCTCCTTCTCAGCATTGCTGAGGCTAATTTGCCGCTGCAAAGAGACAGCTGGGGCAGCTCGTGAGAGTTGGCTGGGGGGCATAAAAGGAAGACTTGAAGTGGGGCGTGGGGAGGATAGATTTGTAGAGAACTTGCCAGGGAGGCACCAGCTCAAAGCTATCTTTAATCAAGGGAGGGGGCCATCCTTGGAGATCACAACATTAGCGTGTGGGCTGGGGGCAGCTTCTGCACCCTAGATAAAGAAAGAAATCGATTTCCTTTCTGTTGGTAGATGAAAGAGCAAATTGTAGAACCCTTAGAACTTTGGGGAAGGAAGTGTCTTTAGCAAGGGAAAACTAAATCGAGGCGGCCCAAATCCAGACGGTCTCGCCCTGTTTTTAATCATGAAGGACCTCTAGGGTTTGCCTCGTCCATGGACTGATGGTCTTTGGGCAGGAGACTGAGTCAAGGGTAATGGGAGAGACTTCTGTGAAATCTTATAACCACTGGAAGGAGTATCTCGTACACTGACTTTCACAGTCGAGACCTCTGTGCGTACCCTTAACTCTTCTCGCCCAGCAGGGATGTCCTGCCCTTCCTGGGCATTCATTTTAGCTTGACTTGCTCCATGCCACTGGACTGGAACACAATCTAAGCCCGTGCCTGCTTTGCGCTGGGAACGGTTGTCTCTGCCTTTGTGGGGTTTAAGCCTACAGACACAGTCAAGTGAGAGCTCCGGGCCTAGCGGTAGGATGCAAAGAGAGGGTGAAAGAACTTCATCCAACTACAGAGGAGGCTTCCCTGTTTACTTGGGGGGATTGGTCCAAACTGGGGCACGTTCCATTAGGGAGCAAAGCCTGCAGCTATGAAATGTTCTCACAGGTATTAGCGAAATCGAAGGAGAACGGCTCCTCGGTTCTTGGGTGGGTGGGTTTTTCAGGTAGGTATGCCATGGACTAACCGAACTGAAATCATGCCAAACAATATTGAATGGAATAACTGAGTCCAGTTTGTATCATAGTTGGCTTGTGTGGTATTGGGAGAGACGGGCCCAGAGCAGCTAGATCTCCTTTCTGCAATAGTTAATTAAAGAAATGATGATGGGGATAGAGGATTCTTTTTGTCTCCGTGACGTCTCTGGATGGCAATCTCTCCCGTTTCGAGGTTTCTTCTGCAGCTGTGGAATGTCCTTGGGCCCGTGACAGCAGCCAAACGGCTGTTTTCAGTCGACCGGGCTCTATAGAAGTGAGGGGGTGAAGGCTGCTGCTTGTGATGTCATGCAATCATGTGACCTGCTTGCCAAGCAGTCATTGGATAATCCAGGACCAGAGAGGGCACTCCGGAGCAGTGACCCTCTGAGGCTCGTAAGAGTGTGTTGGAAACCCAAAGTCAGCCAGTCGTTGGATGCTGGGGTGTTTGACAGGACGGGAAAACCTGGGTTCTTTCTGCACCCCTCTCTTGGGAACCAGGGGAGGGAGATGGGATTTAGGGCAAGCTGTCTCCGCGGTCTTTTTTTTTTTTTTTTTTTTTTTTTTTTAGAAATGGAAAACAAACCATGAGCTACAAAGAGTGCCTTGAATCCCATACTGTCCGTCACACTGGACTTTGCCCGCTGACCGTGCCAGGATGTCGCGGTCATCTGCTTTTAGTGGCTGTCTTGGCTGCTTCCTTCATTGTTTCCGCGCCGCCGTGTTTAAAAACGATTCTGAGCCGGGGTTAGCTGAAAAATGCCACTTGTGGGGAGAGCAGAGAGGCTGCCAGACTTCCTGGAGCTGCTGGTGCAACGGGATGGGAGAAGCACCTGATTACCAATCCAGTTGCTGTCTTTGGAAGGGCTGCTCTCCCTCCCGGCGGATGGGCAGAGGCGGGACTGGCTTGACAATCAAGGAGTGACCGGAGCCACCCTACCCACCAATGGGATGTCTCCATGTGGTCTCAAATCCAAGAGCCGGTCTGGGGCCGTGGTCCCCACAGTTGGGTGGGAATTGCCCAGCCGGAGGAGGGAGGGGGAAGGATTCCATTTTTCAGTTGGTTCTTTGAGAACCGTCTTCAGTTCCCCCTGCTACAAGGACTTCGAGCATTTCTTTCCTTGGCAGACTGGCCCACAAACGCCTGAATGAGCATGCTGTAACCCGCTCCTGCGGGAATGGGACTGGGGGGTGCGTCATCTACAAATACCACTGCACTGGACAGAGAGGAAACTACCCAGAGGCTATGGGCCAGCTGCATGGGTGCCTTCCAGCACGGAGCAGGGATGGAGAGGAGACCAGCGGAACCAGCTTGGACTCCGCTGACCCTGCCCCAGTTTGTGATCTCCATCCCCATTGAACAGGTCAGAAATAACGCTGCCGTTCGTCGGGGCTGCCCAAGGACCGTGCATCTCTGGTGGACTGGGGCCCAAAATGCTACCATCAGTTGGAGAAACGGAGGGTTCCTCTGTGGTGCCCCCATGGTATCCTACTAAATTTACGGTCATCTTCCAGATACCTTGCAGTGCTGGGCTCTTGGTAAAGGTGTCTCATGGTCCAGCCCTGTCTTTGTCCACTCTTCCTATAAAGCAGTCCAAAGAGCAGCTTGGCAGCCTTCCCGATAGCCTCTGTGTACTTTGCTACTTCGACACACGACTGTCTTAAAACCCTTCTTTTTTTTTTAAAAAAAAAAAGGATTAATCAGAAGCCTTCTGTTCCTCTCCTGTTGTAAGCAGCCCAACAGCTGTGCCTGTCTTTGGTTTCAGTATTAAGCGCACTTTGACTGTATTGGAGGGCTTTGTTTTCTTTCATGTGCCACAGTTGGAAAAATGGGGTTTATTTTATGTTGGACAAAATAAAATCTGTATCTGTTCCTTCTCCTGGCGTCTGTGTCCCATAGGCCTCTGGTGGTGCATGGTATTTCAGCTGGAGATGAGCAGTAGCTGGAAGTCATGACAGTCTAATGAGGAAAGATGGTCAGATGAGCCAAAGCTCTGATTTCACGCTGGCCGCCTCTGGTCCATCTGCTGGGGAGGGCCTGAGAACCCCTTCCATACCCTATTCCATGCAAAGCGTAACATACATTCACTGCTACCCAAAATACCCAAGCATAGGGTCAGCCTCACAAGTTCTTGTCACACTCACCTAAACCATCCTATAACACTGGCTAGATCGCCGTTCCAATTCTTGTAATAAACATACACTACTTCAATAATACTTGTAGGGCTCTGTTCTAATTTATTCTGGGATTAGATTCCTTTTGAAATTGTTGCACATTTAATGAATATAGGGTGACCAGCCAGCAAGTGTAAAAAATCAGGACAGGCAGTGGGCGGTAATAGGAGCCTATATAAGAAAAAGCCCCCAAAATGAGGACTGTCCTTGCAAAATCGGGACATCTGGTCACCCTAAATGAATAACATAAATTCAACAGTTTTCATTCACTAGTTGGGTTTCTTTTTATAAGGCAAAGTGGGCTGATAACGTCCAGAACACACATGCTATTCAGATTGGAAATAACTTTCCGTAAGACCCAAGGAATTATTCCTGGCCAAATTCTAATTTCTCTCTTGCACAATCCCTTTTGCATTTTCAGACTTGGTCTGGTCGAGGACGTGTTAGCAAAAAGTTCACCAACCTTGCTATCCCAGGTATAGCTCTACAGAAATTCAATTTCTCTGCACTGGCTGAGGACTGAGCCCTGTCTCCAGGGTGGGAGATAGTAATTCTCCCACTCGTGAGCGAGAAATATACACATAGCTTATGTCCGTGTGATTGCAAATAAGCTGTGGAAAGGCTGGTGGCTTAGTAATAGCCTCGGTAGTTCATTAGCAGACTACTACCGTGCTGTGTGGGAGACAGGTATCACAGCTGATACAATAGACTTTATTCAGTGTCCTGTCTCTGAACAATCCCACTGCGGAACCATGCTGGGGTGGACAGACAAAGCTGCGTGCACTCTCTTTGCATTTGAAAATGCCCATCATTCAGGCTCACTCACCCTCCCGTAGAGTTGATTTTCAAACCCCAACCAACCATCACCCCTTTGCTGTTAGATCAGTCCTTGCTGTCCCTACCTGGCAGCTGCAGCCCCTCAAGCTATAATGCCCTCGGAGCCACAGGGCTGCCCTGAGGACCAGCCGTGGCAGGACAGGACCAGCTGGCAGCCTTCCCTTGTGAGTCCCAGCCGAGTGCTGGCCATTGGGCGTGTTACTGACAAATGTTGCTCCTTAAAGATCCAAAAGCCTGTTTCAGAAGTGCCAGGGTGGGAACTTCAGTGTCCTGGCTAAATTCCAGCCAGGGCGACTGCCTCTAGTAGCAGAGATTTTTCTCGTGAAGACTCAGTGGGATTCGGTATTGTTTTATTGTAGCTGTGGTTCTCTAGTGACCGCATTCAATTTCAGAGGTGGCTGCCTAATGATGCTGGGTGAAGTGGTTTGTAAATTTGGGACACGCCTAGCTGATAGACACTATAGACCAGCAATTGGTAACATCTATCACAGCATAGAGATTGGTCCTACAGAACTATTGGTGTGTT